>CAJNDS010002584.1:195256-278589 GCA_905221605.1 Symbiodinium natans | reverse complement strand
ACCCCCAACCTGCCACCCCCAACCCCCACCCCCACCCACACACACACACACATAGGGTCAAGGGAAATTGAGGGTTTAGGGTTTTCAGGGTTCTGAGTTTCGAGGCTTGAGCGTTTGGGCTTTACAGGCCGCGCGTGCATCGGGCAGGGATTATGAACGGTTTCGGGCTTAGGCTTCGGGGTTTTAGTGGGGGTGTAGCCTGGCTTCTTGGAAGTCCGCTGTTCTTGAACCCCCGTCCCCCCCCCCGCGCTTCCAAAATCTGGACGGGGCAAAGCACGCGCTCCCAGGAACCTCGCATAACCCAAGAACTCCCTGCGATCTCGGCCTCGTCTGTCATCTTGCCCACAAACCCCAAACCCTAAACCCTAAATCCTAAACCCTAAACCCTAAACCGTAAACCCTAAACCCTAATCCCTAAACCCTAGCCTAAACCCTAAACCTTGTCCTGAGCCACCCCTAGACCCTAAACCCTAAACCCTAAAGGGTTTTCGGGCTCCAAGGCTTTGCGCGTTTTCGAGGTTTAAGGAAAGTTTAAGGCTTGGATGCTTTAAGCCTCAGGGCTTGTGCAAGTGTGGTGTGTCGAGCTCTAGGGCGCCTAAGTGCATTGAACGCGAGTTTTCTCGGTTTACAGGGCCTAGGGCTGTGCTGCATAGTTTCGAGGCCTCTCGAGGACTGTGAGGTTTGGGGCTTTAAATGGGCTGCGGGTTCACGCGCGTTCCAAGACCGCGCACCCAGTAAGCCCCAAGCCCCAGCTGAAGGCTATCCTGCTTGAATGGGAAGCTACCCAAAAACCCTAAGCCCCAAAAACCCCGGACCCCTGGGGGGCCTCTGGGGTGTCTCCCACTGCGCGGGCTTGGCCTTGTCCACAAAGTCGACGGAGTTGGCCTAAGGTGGGGTTTAAGTTTAGGTTTTAGGGTTTCGGGTTTAGGGGTTCAAGATTTTGGGTTAAGTGTACTGATACCCTACATGTAGAGGACTTATAAGGCCATACAACTTGACGCGGCGCACGCACAGCCGCTCCCTACATGCGGCGCACGCACTGCCGCTGATGATAGTCGCACATGGAGTTGGTATCCCACTGAGTCCGCGGCCATTTGTCCACCATGGTCTTGTCCACGCGAAAGACTATATATATATATATATATATATATATATATACGTAATCCGCGGCCGGAGCCCACAGTGCCTTGGCCCCCCTTGGAGGGGGTCGGCGGCACTGGCGGTAGCCATTAAATCGGGCAGCGCGAGGTCCCCAAAGGACCGGGCAAATGCGGACCTTTTAGCCCGGGTCGTCCCGGGAATAGCCTTGCTGGCCTCTGGCCTTCTGCGAAGCAGAATTAGGCCGGACGCCAGTGCCGCCGACCCCCGCGTGCCGCCGGTGAACGGTTTTTTTTTCGTGGTTTTTTTGCGTCGCCACGGAGGCCCCCAGAGGGCGCGCATCATGAGCATCAGCGGGTCCAGCCCGGGACCCCCAGGCGCGCATCAGGAGCATCAGCGGCTCCCGGGGCGGGACCGCGGGGGGGCATCAGGAGCATGATGCCCCCCAAAGGGCGGGCATAAGCGACGTGTCTAAGCCCGGGGCTAGGAAAAAGGGAGTTTAGGGGCCTTATAAAGTGCAGTGCTTAGAAACGTTAAGGGAGTCTCGGAGCCTCAAACGCTTAGAGATTTGAAGGGGGTTTAGGGGCCTGAAAATGCTTAGAAACTTAACGCTTAGAGATTTTAAGGGAGTTTAGGGGCCTCAACATGCTTAGAAACTGCTCGCCCCGGGCTTCTGCGTGCGCTGCCCGCCCATGGGCGCAGCCCCTTAAAATACATATTTATTATAACATATGATGTTATGTTATGTTTGCTACAGAACTGAATATACCATAATGACCAAAAACTAATGAATACAAAACAAACTTTACCACGGGACCGGGAAGCCACGGGACCAGAGGGCCAGAGGACCGGAGGACCGGAGGACCAGAGGACCACGTGACCAGAGGACCTTAGGAGCACAGCACCAAGCAACCAGAAGGCCAGAATACGTATGCTGTGAAGCAAGCTGGCACGACTTCTTCCTTGCTTTTTTTCTTTTGTTATTTCTTGTCTTTTTCTTTCTTTCTTGATTCCTTCCTTCCTTCCTTTTCCTTTTCCTTTTCCTTTTCCTTTTCCTTTTCCTTTCCTTTCCTTTCTCTCCTCTCCTCTCCTTGCCTTTCCTTTCCTTGCCTTTCCTTTCCTTGCCTTTCCTTCCTTCCCTGCTTCCTTGCTTCCTTGCTTCCTTGCTTCCTTGCTTCCTTCCTTCCTTCCTTCCTTTCTTCCTTCCTTCCTTCCTGGCCTTCCGTCCTTTCGCCCTTCCTTCCCTCCCTCCCTCCTTTTCTCCCTCCCTCCATCCCATTTTCTCTTTCTGCGTCGGAAGAACAGAATAGTTTTTTTTGATCCTAAATAAATTTTTCTTGATCCTAAATAAATTTTTTCTTGATCCTAAATAACTTGTTTTTTGATCCGCATCCCCAACGCAACACCTGTACAAAACAGAAGCAAAATGCCCCTGCAACTACACCCCCCCCACCAGTGGCTGACAGCGAGTGATGGACATCGCCACGGCGTTGCCCAAGACTCGGCCTGAACACCAACCAAAAGCATGACTCGAAAAATGGGGGGGGGGGGGGGGAGGGGGCTCAGCTTGTTATGCGGGAGTTGTGCTCAAGAGATCCTCGAAACCCACCTTCCCAATTCAGGGCTCGGCCTGCTTGAAGCGAGAGCAGGGACCCACAGCCATGCGCGAAGCCGCCAGCAAGGCCCAGAAAGTGGTTCCAGGCCCTGAGCTCCAGGTAGTTCGCCCAGAAGTTCAGGCTCACTCCTGAAGCTTGCAGCTGCGAGTTAGCGTGCGGTTTTTTGGCCTTGAAGCCATGTCCCAGGCTTCCGTATTAATTGTTGGGAGTGGAGGGGGGTGAGGGACCCGCCTGAGTGCAACGGCCAGCGGCAGAGAAGCGGCAGGAGGAGCAGCGCGGCCAGCAGCGCCCCCACGGCCTCTGGAACACATGTGGCGGTTTAAAGCATGTGCTTCTCTCAGCTTCAGTCTCAGAATGGAGAAAAGTGTGGGTGCGTAGGTGCGTACGTGCGCCGCGCATACGTATACGTACCTACGTGCACGCACGCGCTCTCGCGTGCACGTGTGGGTGCGCCCGTGCTTGCTGTTTTTGCACGGTGCTCATTTGGTAGCGCTTCTGAACGTCCTCCTGCGTAGTGGCTGACTTCATCAATGTACTAGCCCCGATACCGAGACCTGCCACAGCCTTTGTGGTCGCCTCTCTATCGCAACTCAACTTTCTGGCTTCTCCTACTCCCCAAGGATCCGCCCGACTGCAATCCTACTGACCCTGAACTTGCGGTCGGGGTTGAGTGTTTTTGAAGAAAGGGTATCGGGGGCTAGGAGGGACGGCTCGATGGCGAGTTCTTAGTTGTACCTGTAGCATGTAACAGTCCTCTGAGCTGGTCTTGTCTGACATGCGTCCAGGGAGCGTAGACGAGGAAAAACGCGGATGCGTTGAGCTGCGTGGTGAAGGCATTCCCCCACTGCGTCTGCCCCTCGACGCAGGAGCTGATGCAGGGCCATAAGGCGAAGCAAAAGCCTCCAATGGCTGCAAAGGTGAGGCCCAGATTCCCGCGCTTTACAGCGCGGGCATTGGCCCAGCCGGATGCAGCCGTCAGCACCTGTGTGCCTACGATCCCCTGATCCCAAAGTTCGAAAGTCTCGAAAGCCTACGAGGCCGTTCCAAACCCGATTTGAACTGTTTGCGTGTAGAGGTGCAAGCAAAAAGGTGTGTCAAGTTTACATAGGGAGGGTGCAGGTACCACCAAGATGAACGACACTGAAAGACTCCGGGCCGCAAACCCTGGCGCTGCTTCTTAGGCTTAGAAGACGAGCGTTGTGTGAAGAACCCCAGGTGCTGGCAGGATTTGGGTAAGCTTAAAGTGGAGGCTCAATTGAGTTTGGGGAACTTGGGGCCCAAAAAACCTGCTGGGAGCCGATGGAGCTGACCGGTAGCGCAGAACCGCGGGTCAGGAAGGTGACTGCTGTGGAGTTCAAGCTCCGCGCGAAGGAGCCAGCAGCGACGGAGGTGGCCCGGAAGGACCAGAAGCTCAGACTGCTGAACTGACTCCTTGCTCGGCAGAAACCTACAAGCTATACATCAACAAACCTGTACTGTCATAAACATATACAGACATACAAAGAAAAGACGAGGTATCCATCTTGGTATACTGTACCTGACCTGTGTGCAAAACTACATACATGGGTTAAGCTATACAGTGCGTTTCTTTGTCATGCGAGATTACGTGTGAGGGTTTCCAGAAGACTCATATGATTGGCCGCAATCTTGCATTTGCAAACACGCCGCTCGCGTGATGGGTTTCAACAAAACCCCCCGGTTTGCAAACACAGTGCTCGCAGGATGAGGAAAAGACTCACATGCCTTTGTTATTTACAGGTTTTGCAAAGGTAAAAACCTTAGGGCTTTGCGGGGTTTCTCCCTAAAAACCAGACGGGGTGAGCCCTATGGGGTTTAAACCCTGTAGGGTCTAAGGCTTAGGGATGTAGACGTTACCTATAGGATTAGAACCTTATGACCCTGTAGGGCTTGAGGCAAAAGCCCCGAAACCCGAAATCCTGTAGGGCTTGCCCCCTATGGCCATGCAAAGAAGAAAAATATGGGATATATGTCTTGTAGATTCAAATACAGAATCTGGAGAAGGAAGGCTAGTAGGCCTCGAACCATACGACTAGGAAGCGTTCGAGCGCATAGGGTGATGCAAAACACACACACACACACACACACGTCCTGCAAGCCCTGGGGGCGCGAGAATACGGTGCGCAAATCATCTTTCCTCCACATATGACATCATAACCTTACAAATGTTCATGCAAAAGGAAGGCTCAACAGGAGGGGATATACATATATACTAATATATACACATGTGCCGCAACAAATCAGGAACACACAAAAACACACACCGAAAAACAAACGCAGGCCCCGCAGCTCACCGCACTCCAAGCTTTCCCCCCGCCCATTTTTTGTTGGTTTTGAATCGCATCGCAATTTCGTTCGAATTTTCTCGTCCCTTGCTTTGTCATTGCAACACACGGCTGGAAACAAATCGTACGGTACGAAGATTTGCTATTTCAATGCTTCGGGTCCCGGCTTTCTCATTGTGGCACGCAAGGCTGCAAAAACATGGCACCCCTTGTGTTGGCACTTTATTCTTGCGTTGCAGCTGTCAAGGTCCGGTCCCCTGTGAGGAGTTCAGACCACAGCTGGGATGCAGCAGAGCCTCGACATGCATCCGAAGCACAGCAGCTGGCTCTGCTCTCGGTCTTCTGCTGCGCAGTCCTTCTGCAGATTCCAGTGGCACCAGCCATCCAGCAGCGTCGCGCCAAGAACGGCGACTACACCTGGACTGCAGGCCAACTCGCCACATACCGCGAATGCGCAGCAGGTCACAGTTCTCACCAAAACAAAACATCAAAATCAAAAGAGATGAAACCACCGAAATTGCGCGCCTGCGAAGGACAGAAGCACATGTTCTGTCGAGCCCCAGCCCTCTACGAACAGGAGGAATGGGACGCCAAGGGCCATCTCCACGCCCAGCAGGATGATGGTCGGCATCGCCATGCCAGCAAGATCGATGGAGGCCACGGCCAGCAGCGAGCCTAAACTCGAATCGGCTACCCTCATAAGCATCCTCTTCTGCTTTTTGGACATGAGCAGACTTCAGTAGCAGAGTAGAAGAAGATTCGTGTTCGGCTATCAGGCTTGCTTGCAATGCTTCTTGCGAAGAATTGTGCAGCAGAATCGACTGCCCCGGGCCTAGAGCGAAGAGGAGTCCGGCAATGGCGCTGACCACGAACACCACGGCACCGGAAGGATCGGCGGCCGCGGCCTGCAGCGAAGGCGCCGCGTCCTCTGAAACTAGGAGGGGGCATCCGCGCCACCGCATGTGACACATCTCCAAACTTGCTGGGTCCCTCCCGAAAATACGACCTAAGCGAGCTGCGAACTACAAGTTTCACATGCTTTCATGATGCTGAACATAGCAGCAGCCAGTTCAGTAAGGATTATAGAGATAAATACCTTGGATGCGCCCTGGGCCCCGGGCGAGCTAATTTGGGGAACGATGTGTCAAGCAGTGACATTCTTTACGGTCTTCAGGCTGCGCAAGGTCTCCTGCAGCAGTATGCAGCCAGCCAGCAAGTGGCCGAGGATGTAGTCAAAGAAGTACAACCTGCCGGTCTCAAGCCCTTCAGAAAAAAAAAAAAAAAGGGGACGCTCAGTTGTGGGAGATACGATATCACAGCACCAAACATCTAGCCAAGAAGCTCGAAGCGGATGCGTGACAGTAGCAGGGTGTTGGCCCAAGAGCCCCAGAGGAACATGGCTGCCAACGCCAGCAGCAGGGCCACGGGCTTCTCCATGGCTTGCGGTGTTAAGCCATGCTCAACAACTGTGTTCCACTCGATGCGAGAAGCTGGACCACCGATGTCCCGACTTGTTTTGTTCCCGCTCAACATCAAGATCCCGCAACGCAAACACCCTTACCAGGACTTTATCAGCTTGCACCCAGAGGACCCAGAGTGCTTCTATTCTGATTGGACTTCGAGCCCTTTGGCACCATCGCTAAGTTTCAAACAACATCGACTTGGACGAACGCTGCGACAGCGCCCTGCCAGAACAGCCTAGATGTCCTGATGTTGCGTGTTAATTATTTAGACGCGTACCTTGTTTGTGGTAGGTGGTGAGGGGGCCAGTGTGGGGATTAGGCAATGCGTGCTGGGATGCTTCCTAAACTGCAAGAGCGCCCAAAACCTACACTTGCGCAAGTCATCGGACGTTCTCTGTGCCTGGCATATTATACCCTACGGGTTTAGTTGTGGGGTGGGTTTTGTGTCGTAATTTACAAGGTTTCTTGTTTTTAGGGCTGGGAAAAAATAATCATTGGAAGTGCCTTTTGTTGATATTGTAGGTGATAAGAGGCTGAGTGCTGAGGAGGTCGAAGGTTGAGCTTCGCGGTCAGGTGCGAGGTTGAGCTTGAGGGAAACGTAGTTTGACAGACGCGACGTGGACGTCAAGTTGAAAGCCTTCTCATCAGCAACAGGGCAAAGTTGTATGCCAGGCTGGCGCAGGAACATAACTTGAAGCATGAGTTCGTCGTGCATTCTCGGGGAGAATGGTCGCGGGATCACAACTCGCTGTCCGACGGCAAACTGAAGATCAATACCGGTCTTGTCGACCAACGTTGGTCCAACATCAACGCCTTCTTACCCAAAACGCTCACAGCAAGCGGCAAGCAAGAGGGGCAGTTCAACAAGGACCTGTTTCTGTATGTGTACTCGTGCTGGCTGAGGTCACATTTTCCAGACGTTCAGACACGAACGAGAATGATCGTGAATGATTTGAAAAGGGGTCTGGCCTAAGCACGGTCAGAAAGCGGGGCATTGGCAGAACAGCCGACAGCGCTGGAGGGGCGCCTGCAAAAAGACCGACGCATGAGTGTTTTGTGGAAAGCGTTGTTGAGCAGCATATACTTTTCTAGGACTTTTCAACTCGTCTATTGCGGCCTGACGCAGGCCGAGGGAAGAAAGAAGATGAGCCCGTGTCGCCGACCGTGTCTGAGGTCAACTGCTACCTGGCACATGCGTTGGAAGAAGCTAGGCTTCAGCTAGGCGGTTTCAGACTCAGTAACAGGTTCGAGCAGGTACTCGCACCCTGCATTTTTCAGTAATTCTTGCGCAGAGTCGATGCTTTATCTTGACTTTTGTTTCTTGCACATACACGCGACGGCCGTGGATGAGATACAAAGACTTTCATCAGAGGATGATGCAGAACCTGGCCGAAGCACTTCAGAACAAGAAGAAGACAGAAACCGGTTGCAGACAGTGGGACACTTCAGCTCCAAAGAGCAAGGCTGCCGTGAGAAAAGCTGCGGTCAAGACAAAGGCCCATGCAGCCGGTCGCAGTTTTACGGGGCATGCCCCAAGTGCGGCACTGCCCGAAGCCCATTTTTGACTCCGGCCCATATCGCGAGTTGCGAGTCGTTTGCAACCAGTTTTGGCGCCGAAGCTCGCAGAACCAACGGAAATGTTGGACGCATGGCAAGTGGCAAGGGCAAGCGCTGCAAAAAAAACACAGAACGATGGTCCAATTCACCATGCAGGCCAGTATTTCAAATTCGCAACCCAAAAACTGCTACGGAATCGCGTACGCGATTAAGGAAAACGCAGTGTCGCAACATCCACGCACGGAAAGGAAGAACAAGAACATGCTTCTCAACAAGGGCGAAAACATCGCGCAGGACAGTGTTTTCGAACAAGCAGACAAGTCCGTGAAGCAGAGCCGCAAGAAAAAAAGCAAAAACATGGGGAAAAACCCACCCGCAACTGAACCCGTTAGGATATTGTAATATAATAACTCCGCGCGTATTTCGTTCATTTCATATTGAATTTCGTGCATTCGCTTCGCTTCTTTACAAATTCAATATTAAATTCGCTTCATAGTTTTAATATTATCCCGGGCTCACAGTAATAATATAATCATTGCCCGGGGCGTACTTCGTTCACGAGTTTGCGCACTAATATTAATACGGTTCATGCATTCACTTATAACCGTATTACCTTACTGCGCTCACTCTGTTCTCTTCGTAGGACATTCATTTCACCTCCAAGAAACCCATGCATTTAGTACTATCCCGCGAGGTTGGTTGACAATAAGATTCACCATTAGGACGTAGCATTCATCTCTCTCACTCTTGTTCCACAGCCTTGTTCACCCATCACACCTTGAGACCCTGTTAACGCCTGGTCTGGATAACACTCACTCTAATAGTAATATCCTCACTCTCCAACCCTTCGGGACCCCAACATCGGGTTCTCTGGGTGTGTGCTCTTTTCCCCTTCATTCGTGCATTCAAAAAAAACTATTATAAGAGCACGCATGAATAATAGAAAATTGAGTGCACAAGACGATGGAAAAGAGCCCCTTTATAATACTACGAGCGAAGCGTGTTTTTCTTACCTTCGTTCGTACTATTATTATTAATGTTAACTCTTCGCTCCTTACAAACCAACCTGTGAATCATGCACAAGGAACCGCCCCTAGAAACCGTACGATCATGACAACACCCCAAAAGACCCCCAAAATTAGGGGAATTTAAGGGAGTTTTCGTGCACTCACTTGTTCACTTACAAAACCACATAAAATATACTAAATGTAGGTTTTGGTGGAGAGAGCGGTTAACCTTTACTTTTTCTTTCGTGCACCATCAATCTCATGACACCTTAACTGCCCGAGAGTCCGTCCATGAAGATCATGAAGAGCACCCTTTCTAATATTATAAAAGGGACGCACGCTATAATATTGTTAATGGTTCCGTTTCATGCGTACGGACAGACCACTCATGGAGACCGCCCCAAGAAAAACCCAATAAAATAGTACTCTCCTTCTTCTCTCCTTCTCTCCTCCTTCTCTCCTTCTCTCCTCCTTCTCTCCTCCTTCTCTCCTCTCCTCCTCCTTCTCTCCTCCTTCTCCTCCTTCTCTCCTCCTTCTCTCCTTCTCTCCTTCTCTCCTTCTCTCCTTCTCTCCTTCTCTCCTTCTCTCCTCCTCTCCTCCTCTCCTCCTCTCCTCCTCTCCTCCTCTCCTCCGGATGGGAGGAAAGCAGATCGTGAAAATCAAGTGACAGCAAGCTCGCAGGCCGTCCTCATCGGCTGCGGCCGCGCCGCTGTGCGGCGGGCGCCTGCCTAGGCTGCAACTCTTGCAGCGCCATAACCGCACGGCGCAACTGAAGCTGCACCATGCGGTTGCGGCGCTCTGACTTCTTGGAGTTCTTTGAGCTCCTGGCCCCACAATAGCAAAAGCACGGTCTTGGACACTAATTGTTTTTTAGACCCCGGAGTCCTGCAGCTCTTCGTGCAACAACACCACGCATTGCGTGGATGTCGCCAGCTGCTGTTGAAGCTCTTGCAGCTGCAAGGCCCTGCAGCTAGTTTTGGAGCTTTGTGACCAACAGTCTTGAAAGGCCCTGGCTCCTAACTTGAAACGCTGACTCTGACACCTTTGGTTTCGGACCGAGGATTCAAACCTGATAGGAGCCACGAACCCGAACGCAGATACGTATTACTCAGCATTTATTACCCACCACCAAAACAACCGCACATAGTAAGCGAAGACAACCCACAAGGTGCCCAAATGCTGGGTTTACACACACGAACGAAAGGGGTGCCAACATGCAGGGTGCGTCAACACTTTTGAGACATGAATCACACACCCAAACAAAGCGCAAACACGCGGGCTTTTTCAACACCCCTGACACATACCAGTAACATCACCAAAAAAGTTGAAAAGCACAAGCATGCATTTTTCCCGCTGGACTCCCGCAAAGTACAGCTCGAGGCTTGTCCCCAAATGAACGATTTTGAACACACGTGAACGCTCTCGAGCGCTTGCGAACGCCCGCCAAATTTCTCGGAAACCGATTCCACCCCCCAGTCCCCCAACCTATCAAACAGGGAAACCTTCTGCTACGCTTCGGGAAAAAGGAGCTAAGCAAAATTGCAAATATTATCCGTTTCGAACGGTGCTTAAATGCACAATAAACTCCTGTACTAGCTGCTCGATCTCCAGAGCATTCACACAAGGGGACAAGGTTGGGGTGTAGGATTTAGGGCACACGTCAGGTTGCAGGATCCACAGATCCACACCAAGCTTCAAATCCTCAAAGTTTATAGACGTGGGTTTAGAGATTGAGTCGCGGTTCAGGGTTTACCCCCCAGGAAATACAAACAGGGCTGGGAGTTTGGATTTCAACTTGTAGGGTCAAGCACTGCACGGTTGAAACCCTGCAGCCTCCCCCGCCCCCCCATTTTCCCCAATCCAGGACTTGCCGCCTCAGCTGCAAGCTCAGTGAACGCTTGCCGGATGCTTTCTGCAGTGACTGTAGTGAGGCCCTTCTTGTTCCAGCGGATGAAGAGAACGTGATGGACCTGCTGACATGAGCACGCGGACACACGGAAGCGATGATTTTCGGCAGGCTACCCTTTCGCCTCTTTCTGCTGTGTGCTTCTGTATTGTAGCTTTGACCTGCAGCTCCATCCACGTTGACCGTGCTAACCCGACAAGAATCTTAAAAGATGATTATGAGATTGGTCTCCCACTTGGCCAATGTCCATTTGCACTTGGCCAGCGCTGCTCCGTCCATACTTTGCTTCCGCAAGGCGCAGGATTGCCTGTGCGGCAAGGTGCCCAAAAGCGAAAACAAATATAAATGGCCTTTCCAAGCTCTTACGCACAGCCGTACTATGCCCCTGATGGTAGACGCGAGGGTAGGTTGTTAGCTAGCCGTGGCACTGGCACAAGAAAATCACCGTGCAATAACAAAAACACTGACGACGTGGAAAAAGCAGCTGCAGCGAAATGCAATCAATGCAACCGTTTAAACGATTAAACTACTGGTTGTTGTCGTTGTTAGACAGGTAATTTGTTTTGATAGAGGCCAAAGCCATGAATACATCCGATGGACGGAAAGACGAACTGAGCTGAAATAATCGCAGTCCTCAGGATCTGGCCTCCAGTGCGGCAGGGTCCACCCTCACACGCAGGGCAAGGCTAAGCTGCTCGTCATCGTGCACGCTTGCGCTGTTCTTCTTCGCATTAGGCGAAGTGATGTGCCAGGTCAAGATCCGATTGAGGATTGCGAACCAGAGCCTGGGCTAGACAGGGCGAACATCAAGAACCCGGAGGAGGATTCCGGAATCAGGATGAGCTGAAGCCATTGGAGCTGAGGACATTGTACGCGCAACATCCTTTGCAGGAAGGGCCCTGAGGGGCTTCAGGCAGAAATGTTTCAGGCAGTCCAGCAATACAAGGTTTAACTTGGTCGTAGGTGCCTCCTATTCAGAATATGGGGAAGAGTTTCAAGCTCGGGCCATGAAGGCGTTGATAGCTGATCATGGCATTCATCACTCATCGAGATCCAGTGGCTCAGGGTAAGCTACGATTCCATTGTGGATAGATGGGTCGAAGCTCGCGCTTGCACACTCCTGGCGGGCGTGCCTGCTGGGAGAACGACCCAGTTCAACATTCTGCGCACAGGCATTCAGGTGAAGAATTGCCGCCAATAGGTAGGGCCAGGTAGGGTTGATGGGAAGATTAGTCCAGCATTTGGTGGAGTGGCGTGGGCTTAGGGTTCTACAGGGGTAAGGCGTGTGTTCTGGTCGGGAGGATGGAAGTTCAGCAATAGGTAAGGGAGTCCGCAAGGGAGCGATCATTCTCGAGGAGGAGGAACCCGCTTTAAGCTTTCCGATCTTGAGGTTGAACCTGAGCTTCCCGATCCAAATCACCCGCTCAAGTGGTAAAATGCGTCCGCCCACAAGAGATGGACCAATTGTACCAACATTTCATTTTACCGTCCATGGTCGATTCAATGTTGGGTCATTCTAATATTGCTTGGGTTGGTATGTGTCATGGAGCTCATGCGGAGATCATGGCATGGATAGAGCTCCGTACCACTACGGTGCGCGGTCACACACGCAGTTCCTCTCACGACTGGCCACCAAGCTGGGAGTGACCAAACTTTTCAACGACGTGTACTTGAACTTTGCTGCGAATTGATGATCACTGCACATTCACTGCACCTAGACCTGCTCTAGAAGCAGGCGAGTGAAACCGCCGCCGGGCTTTGGGGTCGGCTGGTCTTTGCCTTCTTGATCCACTGTCTGCTACATGCTAGTCATCATGTTGAGTCGTGCTCCCCCGAAGTTCACTCAGTTCTGCGCAAATTGGGGCATCATTGGCTACCAGCCTCAGTTGACCCAGGTGAAACGCGGCGTGGCTGAAACTCCAGAATCTCCAGAATCCAGCTTCCAAATACAGCCGGACCGGGGCGTTCTTTCGGGCAAATGTGTACATCGGTCCTGGATGCCTCTGCCCAAGAGTGTTTCATGGGCGACTTGGAATCCAGGCCATGAGCAGACTGCAGATGCAAGGTGCGAGTTGCATAGGCCCAGTCATAATACAACACTTCCCCTTTTACCGGGCATCATGGTCTGTCAGCTCATGGCAGTGCAAGCGGCAGTTGACAAAAAAGGAGACAACCGATGTAAAGTGTTTTCTTTTGGTCGGTTCCACGTTTAGCCGTTTACTGCAGACTTTGGGCTGAAGGTCCTCTAGTTTTCCCCATTGTTTCGCCAACCGCCCTTCTGAGGTCTCATGGCCTCACCTTGGAGCTCGCGGCGCGCTTGGTCTCCTTCGGGGCCTGAACGGTCTTCTCACAAGCAACTGGCGGGGGTTCCAGGATCGTTTGCGACGGGGTTTTGAGCACCCCGAATCAATGCAACCCCGGATTTAGCAAGCTCTGTCAAATCGAATCATGGGCCACATTCTCACAGCGTCGTGCAGTTCAAGAAATGCATGCTGTAAGGAAGCCCGCGTGACAGTTGCTCAATTCGGAGAACCACTACAGAAACCAAACAAACTCACAAAACTCTCCGGACAGCGCTGACTGGGCAAGGCGCGGGGGAATCTGCGATTATCAGGCATTTCAAAACGGTCAGGACCGAAACGCGGCCGCTACACAGTTCTTGCGGCACCCGACAAAAGCGTTTTTGGAGGTTTCATCGTGGTCGCACCTCCAGCGCATCGAGAGACTCGTCTGTCCAGTAGCTCATGCTACTCCTGCAGGGGGACGACCGAAGGGGCCTTCCGCCTACGCAGCCCGCGGGCACCCAATCACGAGTGCTACTCTCAGAGCCCGAGCTCAGATCAACTAAGCATCCCGAATCCCTAAAGCATGCTACTAGGCTTCCTAAGCTTGCTAAATCCCGCGCGGCCTTCGAGGCTTGGACTTGAGCCTCTTGCTGGCACCCGAGTGCCTGGACCTCGGGATCAGACAGGGGTTTTGGTACCGCCGCGGGTTAAGTAAAGTTGCGCCGTTTAATGAAAGAGAGAGAGAGAGAGAGATTGAGATTGAGTTTCAAGGATTCTGTGCATCCATATCTGGGCCTTCGCGGCCTTAGCACTTCAACACTGTCCGCATTCCCCCAGTCACACCGAATGCTCTCCGCCTGGCCTTCCGGATGAGGGCCGCGAGGCGCCGTCGGCCGCGGAGTCCAGGAGACGATCTCGGGCCTGACGGTGACAAATTCGGTAGTGGAGTGAAACCCTCCGCAGGCATCGTCTGGGATGGATCCCCCCCTGGCCTCGCGCACCGCTTTCAGCAGCTGGCCAGGCTCCGACGTGGCAGAGGGTCCATCTGTGGGCTCCAAGGCTGCCCGTACCTGGCCCCCATCCAAACCCAAAAAACTCCTATAAGATGCCCCAAAAATCCCAAGTAAAAAAAGAAAACACCTTCTAAACAACAAGGACAAGGGGCCCTCGGCAGCTCCGTCGCCAGGCGCTGGAGGAGGCTGCTGGGCAAGGTCGCCAGGTGGGCTGCCTCAGGGCAAGCGACATGAATGTGAATGAGAGGCGTCCTTTGCATGATGTTTCCCTAAGCCTCCCGCGGGAGGACCTCCTGAAAGAGACCAAAGACTTCAAGTTTGTTTGCTAGCCTAGCCACATTGCCTGAACATGCCTGAAGCTTATTCAGATTCAGTTAATTCCAGCGGCATTGGGTGGGGAGGGGGGGGCGACGTGACGATGTCCGCACACAAAGATTCTGTCTCATCATGTTCACCCTATGCCTAGCAATCAACACAATAGCGGGGGAGATGATGAACCAGAACAAAACGCAGTTCGAATCCCAGATGCCTGGGCCAAGCGAGCCGGTGGCAAGAGTTGCAGCAAGCGCGCCTGCACAAGGCAACTAGCAATCCGCAGTCTGCATGTGCTAGTCCGCAGGCGAGATTGCTTTGAGAGAGCGAGAGAGAGAACAAAACAAATTGGCAACTACAAAGCCAGTGAGGGTGTCCCGTCCTCTGCACCCGACTCCAGCTGAGGGCCGGCCGCGCCGCGCGCCAGAAGGATGGCGCTCCAGAGCACTTCCTCCAGCAAGGCCGCCAGCTCGTCCAGCTCTTCCTCATCCCTCTCTGCAGGCTGCGTCTGGGATGTTGGGCCTGAATCTGGCAGAGGGCCCGAAGAAACAGGGGATGGCACGGATGGTGCCGGATCAAGGCCCGGCCCCTCTTGTTTGGGCTCGGGTGGTCCTGGTGGTGGTCCTGGTGGTCGTCCATGTCTGCCGGGCCGCTTGGCATCATGCACCTGCAGGGGAAACATGATGACTGTTGTGACAGTACGTATATAATATATGCCAAGAGTTTAAGGGCCAGTTGCTACGAGCGCCGAGAGAATATGAGAGACTTAGAAAAATGAGGAGAACACAATACAGCTCAGGACTCAGAATGCCCGGAGAAGCTGAGTCACTCGAGGCTGCCGCGGCTCCCGCGAGGTGAGCGAGGTGGGCGAGGACTCGGTGGGCTCAAAGGTCTCCGAAGGCTGGCCGGGAGGCTTGGCGTCCTTCAGCATCTTGCTGTAAAGCCGATCGATGTCGGCAAGCAAATCTTCGCCGTCGGAGCGCCGGTGCTGGGAGCTAGGCACAGTTCCGAAGTCCGGAGTGTCCTCCGTCTCCGTGCCCTCTGGGAAACTCCCCGGCGCCGGGCTGCCCGAAGCGTCCTCTGGGCTTTCCGGGTCTGTGTGGAGTTCGTGGCTCCTGGCCCCCATCAGCTGGGAGTAAAGGGCATCGATGTTGTTCAGCATGGCCTCGCTCTCCTCGGATACGTCACCTGCTAGAAGGCTGGTAAGCCTCGCCATCTCCTCAGCGCTCAAATCCTCAGGGTCCTCCTCCTCTCCGCCCCATCGGCTTGGACCTGCGGCAGCTGCAGAGGGGCGCTTGCCCTCAGCAACCTCCTTGGACTCCTTGGGCTCCTTGGGCTCCTTGGACTCCTTGGACTCCTTGGCCCTTGGCTCCCGACCCTCCACCAGGTGCTTGGGAACGACGGGAACGGCATACGGAGCACATCGGCCTCGCTGGGACACGGCGCCCTGAGAGCGTGCACGAGGACGCCTCCCTTGGCCCCCTTGGCCCCCTTGGCCCTGGCCTTGTTTGCGCCGCGTCTGCTCCTTGGCCTCCTCGTCGATGCGCTCCAAGCGCGCGGGGCACTGCGCCAGCAGCGAGGGGATGATCTTCACGGGCGGCTCGGGCGACTCGGCTTGGCGGGCTTCTTCGGCTTGGGCCTCTTCTTCCTCCAGGTCAGCCGGGTCCTCGTGGCGCTCACGGCGATCTTCGTGGTGATGCTCCGGAGGTGTGGCTTCCACCTTGGGCTTGCGAGGCTGCGCCAGCCTCTTGCAAGCCTCCCTCTGTGAGCGAGGGGATCGGGGTCTTGGGATCTCGGGCTGCCATTCGGGCTCCTTGGGCTCTTTCACCTGACGTGGTTTTGCCAACTCCTCGAGGCGCTCGCGCTGCTCTTTGCCCGAGCGCCGGTGCTCGGCGCTCCGGCCTAAACCTGGAGGAAACTTCGCGGGGCCCAGGAGCCTCTCCAGCCAAGCGCCAGTGCTCTCCTCGTGCTCAGAAGGTTCAGTCCCAAGCACAACCTCCGGCTCCTCGTTCGGTTCCTCCTTCGGCTGCTCCTCTTCTGCCTGCTCCTCCTGCTCCTCCTTCGGCTCGTCCCTGCTCTCAGCCTCAGGCGACTGCAGGACTCCTTCTGGCCGACACTGCTCCTCCGAACAGTCTTCGGGCACTTTTGGCTGCACCTCGTCGAGCTCACCCTCCAGCTCACATGGCGAAGCAGAAAGAATGAGTTCACTCTGCGGGAATTCGCTTGGACTGCTCTGGGCTTCGGCAGCCCCTGCTGTCTCACAGAAGCCTTCGCAGAAGCCGTCGTGGCGGTCAGAGGTGACGGCGTCCCCGACAACGTCGCAGAGCTCGAGGGCCGCACTCTCGCGAGCCTCGCGAGCCCCGCAGCTTCTGCGGATCTCTGCAGAGCTCGGCCGAGATCGGAAGCGGCCGGAGAAAGGGCCCTCTTTGGGCGACTCGGCGGAGCCCGCGGAGCCTGCGGAGCCCGTGGAGCCTGAGCTTGAGATGGCCAGGGCACCCGCGTGCGCGAGCGTGCGGCTTCGGTCCTTGGCCTTCGCAGGTCTTTCAGACCTTTCAGGCCTTTCGGGCCTTTCCCTCTCGGGCCTTTCCCTCTCGGGCCTTTCCCTCTCGGGCCTCTCAGCTTTGTCATTTCTCTCCCGAGGTCTCTCCGACGGGCTTGAGAAGCTGGGCCAAGTGATCCCGTTCTTCAGGAGTCGCCTCTGCGAAGCTCACATGCGCAAAACTCACACAAACTCACACCCAAATTCACCCCACAGTCTAATCAAGCGCGCAGCATCGCAGCGTGCATCGGTAAGAACAAGGAGAATTAAGAGACAGAGGGAAACTGGATGATTGGCACCCGTGCGCCTGCCGGCTTCCACCATCGCTTCATCTAGCTCAGGTGCCAGCTCTTCAACCCGAGGCTTTACCAAGCGGTCGAGGTAGGCACGTTGCTCGGCAGCCGTCCGACGCGGCTTTGTAGCCTGACACCCATCCGCACACCCTATAGCGCACTGTCGCGCGCACTGTAGCTCAGGGAAACCCTGAGGCGGCGGCATCCGTCTTGACCTCCGGTATAGGCACAGGCCTGGCACGGGCAGTCTGCCGAAGCTAGGGTAATGGAACAAGGTCAATCCGGAACCTGGGAAGCCCACTTTTCACCGGTTGCGACAAGTACTTCAATACTTGCAAGCAGGTTTTGGTCGAAACCTCTCAGACTCTCGCAAGACTTGGCCATTCCCTGCACCTGGATAACTTCAGACAGCTCATTTCACAGATATGTGACAACGTCAGCACTAGGGCCGCTAGGGACGATCTACACTTCTACAGTCCACGGGTGGAGAACAGCGAAGCCACAATAATCCCCACAAACGGTTGGCAAAAGGAAGCACCTGTCGTGTGCAAGCCAGTAGCAAATGGAGCACGAAGCAACGCAAATCAGAGGGCACACTGCAGGTAAGGAACCCCCCTTGACACAAACCTTGTCATATGCAACGGCGCTGCTGCACACTGCATAGACAACAAAAACTCCAGGCTTGGTGATCCCACTTTGCTGTGCACACGTGCCACCCCGCGGTTGTCTCCCTCGAGGTGTTGATGACCTAAACAACTCAACCAAACCCAAACATACAGCACCCTCAGCACCCTCAGGACCCCCCCCATTTCGGAAGCCTCCTTGGCACCTTGTAGAGCCGGCTGACGAGGAGCTCAGCATCCTGAAGTCCACTTCAGGCCACTTGGCTGGTGCAAGGTCAGGGATGGGTACAATGAGTTCAGGTTCAGGGCTTGCTTTTTGCTTTTTGCTGCTTTGGTAAGTTGCACTCCAATGGTGTCCCAGCAGAAGCTCGATGCAATGTGACGCTAGCCCAAGATAAATCCTGAGCGCTTCGCCGCCACACTGAAAATCACACGTACTTACACACTTTCACTTCTACACTTGCACTTGCACTTACACTTGCACTTACACTTACACACACAGACACAGACACAGACGGACACACAGCCCGCATCAAGATCAAGCACCATCAACATGCGTCCGACCAGTGGCCTCCGGCTTGAGTCGAGGCCGGCCCACGGACGGGTAGCCCTCGTCTTCAGGCTCCTGGAGTCTGCAAACACCACACTTAGCACTTACCTAAACTGACACTGGTTGCTAAACCTCTTTAAACGCCTAAACTCAGCTTCCCTCGGCGCTCCCCGCAACATCGGTCCTGCCGAGCTTTTGGAGGCTTTCGAGGTGCAGACAAGGCGGCGACCACCTCCTGGATTGTTGAGGCCGATTTGGGGCAGGACTTTCTTTGTGTACCTAGTGAGCTTAGTGCAGCGTCAGTTGCTTTCGGGCTTCAGAGTGCTGGGCGTAGGGGGGGCATGGGTCCAGCTTCCAGTCTTTGTGCAAAGGAATGATGATGATATGCTGCTAACCTCCCAACCACCAAAACAGGTGGAGGGCAACACGTCAAAATGCGCCTCTGGCTTTCGAGCGCGCTGCTCGACCACCTGCACCATGAACTCGCCTCAGTGCGTTCAGTGCGTGCTCCCTTCAGCTGTGCCTGAAGACTCGAGCTGTTCAGAGAAGTTCAGGAAGTTCCACTTTTATCAAGACGCAAAGTTGCTATAAAGTTGATGGGTTTGGGGAAGCACCCAAGTCATGGCGTCGAGGCCCAGACCATCCTCATCTCGCCGCGGCACATGGCCGAGTTCCACGAGCATCCTTGGCGCTTCGAAGATGGTTTTCCCCACAAAGAGATGCGGGGCGATGCGCGACGGTTCACTTTTGGCCATGGGCTGCACTGCTGATGTGCAACGAATTCATGCCCCAGACACATCGTGATCGCGAAGTATTCGCGAGCTCTACGTCGAAAACAGCTAAGTTCTAAGCCACCAAAGTGGCATCCTCTCGGTGTGCGCTGTATGTCACCATATGTCATCGATCACCATCCTCGAAACTTTCGCCGTTTCTCCGTTTCTCTGTCCGTGTAGCGTCGTAGCGTGTCGTCGCCAACTCTGCATTCTCGCATGCAGCACTGTTCGTGACTGTTCGAGGTTCGAAGCTCCCGTTGAGGGCGGCGCAGAACAAGCCTCCACTGCTGGTGAGGGCGGCACAAAATTGCAATTACTCTCCTTTGATCTGGTAGCGGATGTTGTAAAGCACCCATATGGATGTGACTTCGAGTTTCAATGACTCTACGCATCTCTACGCATCTCTAGGATTAGGATGTGCTCCCGCCAACATTCCCAGCAAGGCTCTTGAACAGAACAGGCTGAGTCTTGATGCCCACCTGGACATACCGGACCTTCGCGAGACTTGACACACATACTCACAGTTGCTCAACATGTCCGCTGACCATAATAACTTGACCCGCCTCGGCATCCTCATCCGAACGCACCTCACATCCGAGCTGCTTCAGCATCCTCGCAACAAGATGCCACTGCAGGACCACCACTGACCACTTCTCTACCACTCAGCATCGGCCTGAAGGCGACCTTCTTGCTGAGGGTGGCATCCTTGCCACCACCACTCCTTCAGCGCTTCTGAACCCTCCGAGAGACACGACTGAGGAGTGAGGATACACTTTGGCAAGACAGCCTTGCAGCGGATGTCGCTGTGGGCAAAGGCACCGGTGCCTGCAGATCGGCAGATTTTTCCGGGGTTGCAGGGCGTGGTGTGCGATGGGCTTGCAGAGGCGCTGAGAGCAATCTACGCTGAGGGAGCTTCACCTTGAGGCGGGCCCCGGTCTCGGGCGCAAGGGGAACACCAGGCACGCCGACGCCCAGAAAGGCACTCCTCTGGAAGCAGAGGTCTGTGCAGTGCTGCATGACGCACATGATGTACGTGACTTTTGCGTGACTTACTTACTCTGTGCAGCTAGAACGTGCTATAGAAGTAGAAGAGTATCTGTCGAGACTGGATTGCTTTAGGAGCGGAGACTGGGCCAAGGCTCAGGGATCCAAAGTCATTAGCCGGGCCAACATCTTCCAAAGCGACCATGCCTGCAGGGAAATGCTGGAAGACAGATGCAGACTGTACCCACATGCCGCATGCATGCATAAGTACATGTGCTGCCATGCGTATCAGTGTATCAAGTCTGACTGGAGGCGCCGGCCCCTCAGCTGCGCCGGTGAAGCAACTACATGAAGGCAGCGCCCGTTGAACTAAACGGCACTACAAAGACCATACACCAAGCCCGACTTCATGGCTTCACTGCTCGAGAATTGCTGGATTTTGATGCATGATGGAGCTGCGAATCTGGAATTGTGACCCTGTTCACTGTCTTGAGCAGCACAGCCACGCATCGTGAAAGCAGCCATTCATACCGGTCACAGACGCTTGGATTCATCCGCCAATTACGTGATGGCATCCCGCTCCTTTTACAACTTCGACAGCGACATGCTTTCAACTTTCAACGTCAGGCAGCGGGCGAGCCACTGAGTTGAGACCCATCATCACCGTGATCTGAAGTCAGTCCTCGCTCGACTTGGACTGCCACTCCGGCTCATCGCTCAGATTGACGCGGTGGGGCGCTCTTCTCGGGCCCTCGTGTTTACGGCATGCCAGCAGCAAGGCAGACATCGCAGTCGCACCAAGGGTTGTAGAGGGAGTCGGAACGTCCCGAATCAGCACACGTTGACAATGCCAAATTGATCACGGTGAGCCGCGCAACATCCATTTGGCCGCATGCTTCATCTTCCGTCATCGCTGTGTGCAGTGGCCTGTATCTGAGCGGCTACCAAAGAGCTATCCGACCAAGACTTGTCCAAATGTAGAAGCCAACATGCCTCAGCTCGCAAGAAATCTGCCATGCCAGGCCACCCCTTCCTACAAAGGATACCATATGGGAACTTGCATTCTGGCAGCCAAGAAACTCCGCGCAGAGAGTTTAACAGCCCTGCTTCGTGCGTAAGCAAGTCTCCGTAAGCCAAATCTGCATCCAGGCCTGCAAAAACATCGTTGGCGAGGACGGCCTCAGCGATGTTGGGGATGAGATCACGCAAGTGCCAAATCAAAGCCTCCGACAGCCAGGTCCATTGATCTCACAAACATCCACAAGCCTACAAGCCTTTCCCCCTGCAATGCTGTCGCCTCGCGATCTGAATTATGAGAGCACGTTCGGCGGAATTCTACGATGTCTTTTCCCTGACAACATCCACGGGCCAGATGTGCCGCATCGCAAGCTGCAACCAAAAAACGCAACCATACTGTAAACCCTAACCTTATATATGCTAGACAGCGCTGTCAAGGGAACGCCAAGCGTCACATAAGAAGCTAGACAACAGATTCTAACAAGTGAAAGGGAACAAACAAGATCCGGCATCCAAGCGGCTGCAGGGGCGACGGGCGACTTTAAAGCTTTCCATGTTCCTCAATTGCTGAGCCCTGGCCAGATGGCGCTGTTGCAGTGGAACAAAGGACGAGGCAACAAATTTGCGAACTGAGCAGCCGCGTGCTGTGACTCGTCACTGTTCAAGCCGGCTGGTGCCTGATGGCTACATGTGAAAACGGCCTAACAAAGACACGAATTAAGGTAGCAGAGTCTCTTCATCGCGCTCATGTTTCATCTATTTCACTTCGTAACTTTATCAACGATGGAAAGGAAAAGAATAAAAGAAGTACAAAATACGAAAACTACATTGATAATGATAATGTTCCCTGTAGCATACTTTCTGCTAATTGTGCACATGTTATTCATATTCTGGTCCTTTCTAATGCTTTTACTGCCGGCATATTTACTGAGAAAATTTGTGACGCCCGAGATCAATAGAACCTGTGTGTTCACTTCGCTCATCATTCATTTGCAACATTCGCTCACGCATTTTTTCCGCCAACGATAAAGTTGGAATATGAAATGCGCGAGAGTGAGTGAATACCATTTATATTGCCCGGAGTTGTGGTCGTACAGGCTAGTTCCTTTCACCACATGGTTTAGTTCACGGTTATTCATAGCGCTTCTGGCGTGCGAATGATAAAGAGAAAAAAACCAAAATTAAGCAAGATTGCCAATGAAAAGATACTAGAAGTAAAGGGGTAACGAAAATAAAAAGATGAAGTAGACAAAATACTATAACAAGTGAATTAGAGAAGTAATCCAGAAAACTTTATATTATTAAAAGGGCCGAACATAGAATACAAAAGGCCTTCATGACAAATAGAAGCTAATGCACAAAGAAAAAGGCAAAAAGAAACAACAGTGCGCACAAAGAAACCTCAATTAACAAAGTCTTTGGGGCATTAAAAATATAAGAAGAGAGCCCCATAAATTCCTAGTAAAACTATAAGGAAGAATATTTCCATAATGAATAGAGAACCTAATGTTCAAAGATGTAGTGATTACATTCTTACGAGTGAAGAAAACTCACTACTTTTATCAATGTTCTTTGGAGTGAAGAATAAAACAGAGATAATCTGTACGACATCCATTAGTAGAACAATAAGAATTCCAATAATCTTATACGTTTAGAAATTCACAGATTTATAGACTAATGCATGAAATTGCAAGAAATCCCAATAAAACGCGCTTCATCTTCGGTCAATGCACGGGAGGCTGGGGGTGGAGGCGGGAGGCAGGTGGTGCTGCAAAATCACGTGAGCTCGGGACACAAACTCGTTCTCTTTGATTCTTCTTTATTAGCGTCATTGGGTCCACGTGTGCACCGCGCGCGCACTGGGCTGCCCAAGGTTCAGGCTCAAGACGCCTGGGCCTTTGCTGCTGCTTTGGCTTTCGCCGCTGCAGCGCCCTTGGCCTTACGGCCAAGCTGCGATGCATAAGGACAGTTGCAGGTGGGTAGTCTGCTCACAACGCCACAACGCCACAACGCCTCCAAGCATTCAGGCGCTTGCATACCTGCACAAGCCCCCGCACGCTTTCCAAACTAGACTGCGCGCAGCGGGCACCTCTCCGGCTCTTATCGCCACATGCGGATTCTTGTCCGGATGCCATTGCCGTACGAAGGCTTTCCAAAGCTGGAGCCGGGTCTCCACATCCTGAGCAGCATCTGCGTCGTAGAAATAATTGGACTACCTGTCTCTTGGAGATATCTCACCCAAACTTGCGCATACGCCCGCGGCCACACATTTGAAGTCTCCAGAAGTAGGACTCTAACTGATGCAAAAGCAAAACAATGCATGTCACCGCCACGACGATCAACATCACGAAACCTAGCGAGGAACACAGCGGAAGCAAGTGATGAATTCAGGACCTCTTCGCTCGATTGGGATTATGCCGCGGCTGAAGGGGGCAAAGGATCCATCCTGGCACACAAAGTCCCATCCTTGACTGACGGGAGGGGATAACCCAAGATCAACGCGGAAATCGGGGGCAAAAACCATGCTGCCATCGATGCTGTAGCAAAAACTGCCGCGCGTCCTACCGGGCGCTGTTCAGCAAACGAAGGCTCATCGCAAGCCAAAGCAATGCCAAAGATCGGCGAAGCAAGGGCACTGGTGTAGTCTTGGCAGTTGCGATAAAGAACGTTGTACCCACGCTTGGGGTAATCAGCCATCCGCACCAGTGTCTCGACCTCATCGAGAGACAGCGGGCAAGCCCCAATGACGACAGATTCCCAGCATCCGGCTCAGTCAGCCCTATGAAACACGATTGGGCAATGCTCGCACGATCGCAAGATCGGCACCTTAGCAGCCTTAGCACACCTCGACTTTTTGGGTTTTCAATGCCATACGCTTTCGGGGTTTTTTCATTTCTAAACACTTTCGGGACTTTCGACTTTCTACTTTTCGAAAACACTCAACTTTTCGCAAAAATGCTGACTTTTCGATTCTCATTCTTCCCCGGGAAGCTTCTCCCTGCGCGCCCAAACACTTCGGGACGCTTGTCCGAGAAGTCGACGTCTTGCCCCCCCCCCCCCCCCCAACTTCTGCTTTTCCTCAATCGCATCCTCGATTTCTCCTTTGTCATCCTCTTTTGCGCATTATTCACGACATGGCTTCCACACTCTCTCACTGCCTCTTCCAGCACGCCGGGTCGTCCCACATATTTGTTGGCGTTGCAATACTTCTTCACATAAATCCTTCCTCGCTCCCAATTTTCGCCATTTGTTCATGTCAGCGCGTGCTACTGTGGATGGACAAAACCTTGCACCACTTTTCAGAAACGTCTTTTTATGTTCTGCGTGCCCCGGGGAAAATTTTTTTACTTCGAACATCCCCACCTTAGCACTCCAGGGTCTCTGGGGTTGGGCACTCCAGGGAGTCTCTTGGGCACTCCAGGGCACTGCAGGGAATCTCTAGGGTTGGGCACTCCAGGGAAACTCGGGCTGGGCATGGGGAGACTCTGGAGTGTTGACCATCTGGGTTGGGCACTCCAGGGAGTCTCTGGCGTTGGGCACTCCAAGGAAACTCTGCAGGGGGCAGTTGTAAGACTTTTTTCCAGGAGCTCTGGGCTGGGCACTCCAGGAGTCTCTGGGGTCTGGCACTGCAGGGAGACTGTGGGGTTGTGTGCTCTGAGATTGGCACTCCAGGAGTTTCTGGGTTGAGCACTCCAGGGAGTCTTTGGGGCTGGTCACTCGAGGGAGTTTTTGGGGTTGAGCACTCCAGGGAATCTCTAGAGCGGGCAAGAAGAAGAGTTCGAGTCCAAAATCTAACAACCCCACACCGAAGGTGGGGAAAAATTGGCTGTGAAAAGCTAAAGGCCGGAGTTGCTCCAATGGCTTGCACCGCTCGTAGTCCTAGCCGCCACTGTTAAGCAGTTGGTGCGGGGTTTGATGCCGCAATCGTTTGAAATACGCATGTACAGGCGGTGCAACATTTTGGCCATCCACCGAAGGGCTGATAGTGCGTACCACCCTTTTCTAGGGTGCCGGGACTCGGGACACACGACACAGCAAGTCATTTCATCTACAATCAACGCTACAGTACTGTCAACACTGCCAAAATGCTGGAAAATCTAGCATTTTACTGTTCTGGACATTACGAAGCGAAAAACACTGTAAACGCAGCATGCATGCAACGACTCGACGACCTTTCACATCCCTGGCGGACGCAATAACCCAATCAAACTGCTCCCCGTAGCGATTATTGTACAATCCTTGGTTGTCCTGCCCAATCTTCATATGAGAGGGACCTTTATGTACTATATGGCTGCTCTTTTTCCTTTCTATATATATATATAATGGATTATTTTGTTTCCTTGATTCTGATGTCCCCAAAACATGTAAAGAACAAAAGAGTTTAATTCGATCTATCTTTCTTTCATTCTTCTGTTGTTCTTTTATGTTTTTATTATTTGATTCTCCACCCCCTGGCAGAATAAAAATGAAAAGAGTAAACGAATAAAATAATTCAAGTCTTTTATTCTGTTACTGATTTTGGGCCCCCAGATGAATAAAGAAATAAAAGAAGTGAATTATTAAATATTGTATTCTTTCATTCTTTGGGGGCCCTAGAACAACAGAATATAAGAATTGAACTCATTTTCCTGTTGATTGTTTTACTCGTTTTGTCTTTTTCTTTCATGTGTTATTCCTTTCTTCTCTTATTCCTTTATCTCCACCCCCCACCCCTCCCCCCACCAGAACAAAAGATTTCAATAAGAATAGAAAGAAGAAATAATAAAGAATTCAGTTCTTCCGTTCTTTCTATTCTTTTGTTTTGTGGAGCGGGGGGAGAATGTCAAGAATAGAGGAATAACAGAAGAATGAATGAAAAAAACAACAAAAGAGGATACATTTTGGCAGTACAGCCTCGCAGCGGACGTCGCTGTGGGCAAAGGCACCGGTGCCTGCAGATCGGCAGATTTTTCTGGGGTTGCAGGGCGTGGTGTGCGATGGCTTCACCTTGAGGCGGGCTCCGGTCTCGGGCGCAAGGGGAACACCACGCACGCCGACTCCCAGAAAGGCTCTCCTCTGGAAGCAGAAGTCTGAGTACACATGATGTGTGTGACTTTTGCGTGACTTACATGACTGGCCTGCTCTGTGCTGCTTGGGTGCTGCTAGAATCTGCGAAAAGAGTATATATCGAGACTGCTTGGCTTTAGGAGCCGAGAATGGGCCAAGGCTCGAAGATCCAAAGTCATTAGCCGGGCCAACATCTTCCAAAGCGACCATGCCTGGCAGGGAAATGGCCCACAAATACAGTATCCACATGACATGCAGCATGCATAATGCCCCATACACATTGTGTAGCAGTGTATGATTCGCAAGTCCGACTGGAGGCACCGGCCACACGCGACTGCGCGGGTGAAGCAACTACATGAAGGCATCGCCCATTGTGCAAGGCAGCACTGCAAAGACTATACACCCAGCCCAACTTCGTGACTTCACTGTTCGACTACTGCTGGATGTTGACTCATGAAGGATCTGCAAATGTGGACTTGTGGCCATGCTCCTGTCTTGAAATCAACCATGCATACCGGTCACGGGCGCTTGGAATCTCTTCTGCATGCAGCGGGCGAGCTGCTGAGTAGCGACCTGTCAGCGCCCCACCTCCGGCCAAGCATGTGCGCACAACATCGTCACAGGATCAACAAGTCTTTCCACGCGCTGGCGGTCCGCTTCCTTGATCTCGTCTGCAACACTTCGGAAGAGCTGCAACACCGGCCTCCGAGCCTCCTGAACTTGAGGTGTCTACCAGGAGCAGCTCCTCAAGCGATCCATCCCCTTGCTGGGCTCTCTCCATTCAACTGCTCAATCCGAACGTCAACCTGCGTTGGGACCACGAGGAAGCGCACGCCCGTCTGCCTGAACTCCTGAACTTCTGCAGCCACTGGACATCCCGTTCATCCCCCACAAACAGAAAACCAAACTTCCACAGATACCCACTCACATGCACGAAGCAGAGGGAGAAAGGCGCGAGGAAAACTTCACGATGATGTGATTCGTCTCGCTCACATTCCGGCCGGGCCGCCTTGTACGGGCCACGCCACCATGCCCGAGCCGCTCCGCGAAGCTTCGCAGCCAGCCCTTGAGAGGCCGCTTTCCAGTCCACCGCCGCATGTGGCCTCTCATCGTAGAAGCTCCAAAATCCACAAAGCCCCAGATGATTTGGGGGTCAGCATCTCAAGTCAGTCCTCGCTGCTCGACCTGGACCACCACTCCGGCTCATCGCTCAGATTGATGCGGCGGGGCCTTATACTTATTTTCGGGCACCCTTGTTTCTGGCATGCCAGCAGAAAGGCCGACATCGCACCAAAGGGCACATAGAGGAATAGGAGGAGGTAGTACACAGGCACCCAAGACCTTAGAGAGGCGGATTCCTCCTTGGGGTTGACCAGGGACAGCAAAGGGCTTGCCGACGTGAGATTCCCGGGATATTGCGCTGCCGCATCTTGCAGCGCCTGGTGGAAGGTGTCTTTGCTTTCCTCGTTGATCAGAGGCATCAGCATCACGAGATCTGTTGCGAACCCGCAAAGGCCCTGTCCATGTCGCCGCCCACAGTCTGGGACTGCAGGAGCCGCAGGCGTTGCCGAGGAATCGGCTGTAATGGCCCAAGCGCAGCCGCGGGGCTTGCAGGCATCGGAGAACTCAAAGTCAAGGTAAGAAGAGTCCACGTCACACTGAAAGACTGGCTGCAGGACGAAGTGGCAACTGTACCACGTGGGTGGTCTGCCCTTGTTAACCTCTGAATAGCACCGCGCGATGTTGATGAGTAATGGTTTGGGCATTCGACCCTGTTGCGTCAGAGCGCCATCCTTAAAGTAAATGCTTCCCTTGAAGTCCCCCCACTCTTCGCTGCACATGCCGACGCCGCGCATCGGCTCGAGGGCGTCTATCTCCCAAGAACGCTGCACGGGAGAGTTGAGGCCGAGGGCAAGGAACAGCACCATGGCGCAAATGAAGAAGCAGGGACAGACGCAGCACATGCCAGCGGGGTTGTCGCACAAAGCCATGAAGATGAAGCCCCAGGTCAACATGTTGAAGCCAAGCCCCCCAAAGAAGAAGGCCGCGATGGCAGGGATCAAGATCAAGAGTCCCAGGAGATGCGTGGAGATGGAGATGGCCTTCCAGTAGGTCAGCAGCAGAGCCAGACCAGCATAAGGAATCAAGCAGAGCAGACTCAGCTGGGAGGCGGCGGCTGCATCAGTGTCCAAATCCATGGGGAAGCTCAAGCTTGCTTCCGGTAGCTCTAATGCACTTCAATGCAATTGTCAAAGTCAACTAAACAACGCTTCAACAACCTCGAAGGCTTTTGGGGACTTAACGGGCTCTGTAGATTGAAGCATGCAGCTCTTATCACGACTTGACAGCTGTAGGGCGGAAGCCCAAGCCACGGCAGCTGCACAATCAATGCTGCAATTGCCATGGTAAGCATGGTGCTGCTGTGACAAAGCAGGGCAAACTGGCAAACCCGGAAGTTTTCAAATCCACGTCACGTTGCGGAGAATGGTTGGAAACTCCTCCGGATGATCCACGAGGGCTTGGGGAACGTCTGCCCTTCGAAGCTTGGAAGGATGGATTCGTTCATCGTAGAGGTTTGGGTGGGGCAGAAAGGAATCCTCCAACCACGCGGCCAATGCGGACTCATTGGAGTATCCTTTAGCCCAGTGTGGGAAGCCTTCCACGTGGATGAACATCTTGTGCGCCAATGCAGCAGGGCCGTTGAGCATCCATCCAACATGCCAGCCAGTCATGCTCTCCCTTGCACTCAGCAAGTTCGGTCGACCCCAGATCGATTGCGCCAAGGACGTGGCGGATGTGGCTTGGCCTTCACTGAAGAACGATGCAGTTGTTGGCAAGATCCAATCACCGTTGGTCCACGCGAGGCTGTAATAGAAGTTCGCCATGCGGATGCGTGCATTCCAGGAACCCGTCGCCGGCTCGCAACTCTTCAGCGCTTGCAACGCTTCGCGGCTGACGATCTCGTCCAAGTCTCCTTCTAAGAGGATGTCCGTTGGAAGGTAGTCCCTGTAGTCGTGCATCTGAGCTCGCATGGCTTGCCTTCTCAAGGGATCTCACCAAAGTAAAACGAACATCCCACACAGCAGTCGGCAAACATGAGTTTCGGCACAATGCTTGGTAGCTACCGTAGATGTCTCTCGGATTGTATATATTTGTGTACTTCTGCATCCTTAATTTCCCACCTGGACCCCATGCCCTCTGGACAGTCTCATTATCAACATGAGGGACATGAAAGAAAAGGATACTTCCTGAGTGCAAATTGTTGGCAAATGGAGTTTGTACGCACGGCCACTGTCACGCTGTTTCTGCTGTGCGCTTGACGTGTGTTCGCGTGACATGATGAGCCGAATGCACCCTCCGCCCTCCGCCCTCCCCACCGGGAGTCCTGACAGCACCACAAACCTCCTGAAACCCTCCTCCCGCCGGAACTCATAGCGACATGTATGACTTTGGCTTTCATTCGTCTACGATGCGCACGCTAACACCCCAAGTTGGGCTGGCCCGGCTGTAGAGGCGGCGCGCGCAGCGTGTACAATCACTGCCTGTGAGCGCAGTTTTGCGGGTCATTTCGAAAGCGCGTAAGACCACAGATGCACAACGCATGGGCGGATAAGAAATCGCCCCATCTAACGGACAAAAACGGGGATGGAGAGATGTTGGCTGTCAACCCCAAACACATAGACTCGCGCAATGTGTGCCTCTTGTGTTAGCACTGCTTTACATCCCTTGACTTTTCGAATTCTTCCACATTTTTATGGGCGTGGCTCTGTTGTTTCATGCTTGTTCATAACCTCCAGCCTCTGCACCTCTTGCAGCGCGTAACCCTTCACGCCCTCGGGAATCTTGGCCTTGTGATACGTGATCTTGTCTTTCCACCTGTCCAGCTTACCCCCACTGAGCACGGTATCAAACTCATATGGCTTCTTTGTTCCAGTGAAATCACGATCACCCTCGACGATGTGAAACTCGGAGACCTCTTCACCCATCTCGTAAAACCGAAGGCGCAACTCCTCCAGCTCAGAGGCGCTGCCAAACGCGAAGGTGTCGATCAGTCTTGCGGGTGATGCCCTCGGATGCAGCTCAATGTTGGTCTTGGATCGCCCCTGTTGAAGCAAGAAGCCACCGCAGGGAGTATGAGTACGAGTTGACGGCGCCAGGCGCTTGGCATGCGTTCTGCAGAGTTCCAAGAGGACGGCGACATGGGCGACATAGGCGACATGATGACAAAGACACATACTCGAAGTTAGCAAACCCTGGAGCCAAGGCTTCAACGAGACGACTGTAGCCAACTGCCACGCGCATCGGCCACGTTCTCTCATGTGGCTGCTGAGGAGCTGTCACAGCAGACAGTTGAAGCAGCCGCAAGGGCCGCAAGGATACTCAGAAAGTGAGTACGCTGGAAAGAGGTTACACGTTGCATCCTGCAGTGTCCAAGGCTCAGGGTCCCGAAAATACAGTTCAACTGTCGGGGAAGTGGTTGACTATCAGGTTCTCGGAGTGGTGCTGGGCTATGGGCTATTCGGTGTTGAGGTGTTCCTCTTCAAGCAGAAATCTAAGGGCGAGAACACCCCAACCAGAAAGTTTCTGTACTCTAGCCCCTGCTTGGGACCCCCTGCAGAACCCTAAACCCATTAAAAACTCACAGCTGCGCACAGCTCACACAACCCGAAGCAAAGCTGAGACTCTTTCGGTGCCTTTGGGGGAGGATGGGGAGGGGGGTCAAAATAAACCCTGAAGCAACCTCACGGCAGCCTCACGACATTGTTGCACCTAAAGTGATCCTAAAGTGTGTGGTATCCTGGTCCCTGCCGTGAGGCCGGGCCAGCGTTTCGTTTTGCCTGACAGCTCCATTTCAGTCAGTTGCCTCGCGGCGTGAAACTTGAAACGCTGTTCCGGCATCCGCAAGCGAAACCAAAAGCACAACCACTTATAGGCACGCGGCATGAAAAGCCGGTTGCCAGTGTTCACCATGTTCAAACGTAGACTGAGGCCGGCTACTGTTCGGGAAGCTCAGAGCCATCTCCGAAGGCTCGAGCATCCTTTGGGCCCCCCTAGGAGGATCTCAGGAAAACCTGCGAGGCGTCTCTTGGGCCCTGCGCTTTGGCCAGCTCCCTCTCCCACGTAACTAATACCAGCTTTGGGCGTGAGAGTCGAGATTGGGAGCCCCGCCTTTGCAATCAAGTTGCAAGAGATGCATAGTTTTTAGATTTCATCCTCTTTCATCCTGTCAGTCGCTCCCCGTCTTGTTTGCAGTTGTCCCCCGCGCTTGGGGTTCAAATGAAAGCGCTGCTGTGGAGACTCACCGGCGATGGCTCAAGCCTCACACGAAGCGCCAAGGTTGCCGGACCCCACATTTCGTCACACTCTAGAAGGGCCACAGAAAACAGAAACAACAAACAGATCCACACGGCCGGCTGGCGGGTCTTATTGACTTGTGAGGAGTGATGGGGCCTATACAGGTGGCTAGCAGTTGTTATTGGCCTAGTGCTTCCTCAGCGGTAATTGCTCCCAGCGGTGGCGCAGAAAAGGCAAAGAAATCAAGTTACGGTAATACGCATAACGGCTCGAGAAGCCAGCTGCAGCAAGCATCTGCACACATCAAGGAGTTGCAATGGGAGTTGCAATGGGAGGTCAAGGGGAGTTGCAATGGTGCAATGCTCCGTTTCTCCATGGGCGGTACGTAGTGGGGTTACCACTTTACAGAGGCCCCGCGGTTGCTGCGTGCAGGTTTTTTGCCATGTTGATGATTTCCCGACCTGGCAACGCTTCGGCACCAACTCAGCCCCGCACGTGCTCTTTGCGCCTCGGATAAGCCCACCTCGTCAAGTGGAAAGGCTCCCAATGGAAAGTAAAACCGGGATCCCCCCATGGGTTGCAATGGATCTCGCTGGGAAATCGATGTATTGGGAAATGAGAGCTGGTACGTTGGCACGTATCTGCAAAGTGACTGCAACGGTCGATGCAAGCAATCTGAGGCTCGCGCGATGGCGATGTCCTTCACCGGGCCCCTTTTAGCCTTCCTCTTTTTGCCATATGCCTCGCGCAAGCCGTGAAAATTGAGAGGGGTGTCTGCCAAGGTGAGGCTGCAAAGTGCGAAAAGAATCTTCAACAATGCAACCCTTGTCGGAAGAACATGGAACAACAAACGCATTTGCATGGGGCACGCGTGCCCAAAATAAATCAACACACTTGCAGGCACGCCGGCACACATCTACTTACGCTGCACACACCGTAATTTTGGCTTGCATGCGGGCGTCTGGGCCCAAGCCTCCTTCACCCGCCGCTGCGTGCAAGCCTTTCAGGAGCACGAGGATGCTAGTCTTCATCTATCTACATCAATGTCTCCACAGGGCCTGGTGTTTTCGCAGCTTTTGAACTTCTGAAGCAGTGTCCATAGTGTCCGCAGTCGTGGTGTTGGCTGGTCAAAACGGGTTCTGGCGGATGGGACTACACTACACTGCATGGGCATGCCGCTGAACGTAAGAGCTCACACGGACAGCGAGCTGACCCTTAACCCGGAAAATCGACAGGCAGGTGTTGGAAAGGAGACACATCAAACCTGGAGCAACGGCTGGCCTGGTGCACTTTGTCCTGCTTGCCCTGCTCGGGGTTGACCTGCATCGAAGATTTGCCAGATCTTGCCAGTGGCCTTTCGTAGGCTTGATTTGACAACCCCGTAATCCTACATAATATGATATCTGAGAGGCTTGGGGCGGGCGGGGGAGGGGGGTGCGGTGTGTGATGTTCTCCCACATGGCTTGACGCCGCGCAAAGCGTCGCTACGTGCTGCACCTCCATGCCCACGAAGGCCCAACGTCTTTCAGTGTCATCGTTTCATTCACACTGAGCACCGTGCCATGTGGTCCAGTGACAAACCTTGCCAGCAGCAACAATCGAAATCGCGTAAAGGTACAAATGCAAGAACAAAAACCGGCAGTGGAGTTTGAGCCAGCTGCTTTTGCAAAGGTCCGTGAGAACACTCTCCAGCAGGTCGAGGTCGTCTAAGCCACCACATACGATACGTGCACCATCGTTTCACGGCACGTGCATCTGAGAATCAAACCAGACGGCACGGTCACCATGCCGCCTAGGGCTGGTGACACCTCCACCTGACAGGCAGGATTTTGTTGGGAATGATCACGCAAGATCGCGAAGCTCTGCTCTCGGGGCCCTGCCAATGGCACGCACAGGCCCAGGCCTCAGGTGACAAAAGTGCATCAGCAGCACATGCCTCTGAACGCCGATTCTTCCAGCTCACCAACTCTCGGCACAATAAGACGCAAACAGCGGCAGATGACCGTCATGTTATCATGGAGAGCGCTCAGCTCGCCTGGCAAAGAATCTCATGTCGTTCCCTCTCCAGAAGTGAGAAAAAAGCGATTGAGGGCTGCACTGCTGGGGACGCTCACCATGGCCTGCTGAACGGTTTGCTTGTGGCTTTCAGCGCCATCTGTCCCACTCAAGCTGCTCTGCGCATGCTGAGAGCAAGACCCGCGAAGGAAATTTTCGAAGCAGGTTGCTCAACAAGGACGGGGTCGATTGACCCAGCTGATTGAACATGAGATGGGCCGACGAGAACTAAATGCAGGAAGGATCTCACGGCTGGGGTCAGGCCAGAAGGCAGTGGGCCTTGTTCACCTCACTCGCTTACTCGCGCTCTCCGTCGAACCCGGACACCTTTAGAAGCTCTGTCCCTGCATCTTTCTCTTCCTCGTCCTCGTTCTCAGCAATTCTAGAATACTTCTGTACATCTGCCTGCCAGCGATGGGGTCAGCACCTCCTATTTCCGGCACACGGGGAAGGAGGCAATGGATGGGATGCAATCATGCGCAGCGGGTGGCTTGTATTTTGCTGAAGGCACTGACCCCCCGGAGGCGACAACTCTGCTACACGGAAACCTTCTGATGTTCAGGTGGCCATGTGGACTTTTGCTCGCACTAGCATCCCAGCCTGTATCTGTATCTAAATGCAGCGACTTGCCCGTCAGGAGGACGCCCTCCCCGGCCTTCTGCGGTTTTGAGCCCACTCAGCCCGCTCCCTCTCCGTCTCCTGCTGCTTGCGCAGGGCCACCGCCTGCTTCCAGGCCTTCTCCACGTCCCAGCTTCCTGTTCTTCCCTACTTGGCACTGCATACGCCAGGCCTTATCTCCAAGGCTCCACCTCACTGCCCGAGCGGCATGCGGGACCTCTGAGAGCGGCTCCATCGGCACCCCCCCGCCGCTTGGAGCCCGAACATTTTGGCCAGCTCCCCCACGCCTCGCCGCCCTCGCCCTCCGCCAGCATCTTGGAGGCGGGCGCCTTCCTCTTGGCGCCTGCGTCGGAAGGTCGTGCATCGACGGCCACATCTTCATTTTCTCGGCCACGCGGCGCTGCTTCGCAGCTGCATCCTGCAAGTGCTCAGGTTTGGGACCGCAGCCGCTGTTGTCCTTGCCGTGATCATTGAAGAGGGCCCTCTCCTCCTCACAGCCTTCCCACGGAGCAGTTGCCAGTCCGAGGAACGGGCTGGCTGGGCCGCAAGGCTTTGCGGGCAGCCGCGTCTTGCCAGAGCTTAGAAATGCTAGGCATTTCTCGGCCCCCTCTGGCAGTCGCGACTCAAACGATGGAGACGAGATGTTGGGCCTCTTGTGACTGATGCATCGCCTCGTGCTGGGACGAATCCATCCGGCCCCTTCGGCTTCCTCCGACTTTACCACGCGCATGTGCTGGGCTTCCTCTGCGCACTCCCGATTCACTCTGATCCTGAGCGAAGCACGGGAAACGGCCAAGCTCTCTAAAAATCTGTAGTGTGCGGAGCACGTGGGTTTAGCCAAAGGGTGCAGCATCGTGACGCATGACACCGTAGAAAGTGGAGATTCGGGATTCTTTCCGAAGTGAAAAGCGGAATCCCCGAGCAAGGGCATGGAAGGATCCCGACTACGCTTCATCCTTGATGACGCTGACCTTGCTATGTTTGGACATCCCGTCTCAGCAAAAACTGTCGATTTCAGTGATTTAAGGATGTCGTGAAGCTAAGCAGCATCTGGATTGTCCACGCGAGGTCCCGTAACAAACTTTTCACCTGCCGGAACTGGCTCTGGCGGTTTGGATTTCTGCGAGGCTTACATCGATTTCCTCAACTGAACTCAGCCACACCGAGCATTGTCTTTGTTCGTTGGAAAGATTGGTAGAAGCTAGCAAACGCAGGTGAGGCACTCTGACACTCCCGTGGAAAAGTAAACGCACCGGCTGGCAGGCAGGGCAGCCGCCTGCTCGACCTCACGCTTCACTTCTTGCTTTGCCTGTACCTCGTTCTTGATCTCCGACGTCACTTCCTCTGAAGAGGGTGCGTCGGACCATCAATGAGCAAGGCGGCCATGGCTTACTTACTTCCGATCTCTGTTCTAAACCCTGTACATATGAGGTTGATCCCTTACATTGAGTCTTGCAGGAGCTCATAAAGATGATGTCGACAGTCGGTGGACATGGTGGACCACCTTGATATAATCGACGATGTCACAATGCTTCAGAAGGAAAAGTTTGAATGCTAGGCTTCGGCCTCAACCTATCAATTCTACGCCAGGCCTAGCGGAAGGTGATCTTGCCATACACTGAAAACCCAGGATCCAGCTACCAGGGGAGCAAGTTGGGTTGCGCTTGAAGCGCCCTCCTCCACCACCTCTTCCTTCACCTCCGTCTTCACTTGCTTGACACCCTCCTGGAGGCCCTCCCCCACCTCTTCCTTCACCTCATCCTTCACTGCCTGCGCGTCCATCCTCAACTCATGCTCGTTTACCTTGTCCGTTTTAACCTTTTGTGCCACCCTCCTTGTCGTCTCCTGAGCCACATTGCGCGCTTCTTTCTTTCCTTCTTCCTTCACCTCTTCTAAGCTCAACTTCTGTTCCATGACACTCGCACCCTCCTTCTGCATCTGGCTCCCCACCTGTGCCAAACTGAGCCCAGCGACAACGGATGGGAAACAGGTGCATCGCAATCGTAATTTATTAACAGTCGCAGACCCCACCTAGAAAAAAACTCTCCAAACATGTCCAATTCCCAAACGTCAGGCATCTTGCTGCCTTCTTATTCACCTCTTGCCGCAACTCCTTCTTGACCTCCACCTTCATTTCCTTCGGCTGTTTCTTTGCATCCTTTGCCAGCTCCTGAACCCGAACGCGACGAAACGCTGGTGCAAGGTGTCAGGCCCTCACCGGACTCGATGCTGAAATCCCAGCTGCACTCGGATTGCCGTACTCCGACGCTTACCACAGCAGTAGTGTGTAAGCCGGCAGATTCATAAAAAACCTGTCTCGATCGGGAAAGCCCTGCCGCGTAAAACCTGATTACAGGTATATAAGCCCACAAGTAAAACCTGATTACATGTATATAAGCCCACAAGCGAAAATGCGGCTCAGGGATCGGTTCAACCCCCACCCCAGATTTCCAACCACACCCTGTCCTGGTCAAGCTCCACCGAACTTCCTGAAAGGTCAAGGCAGAAGAAGGAGGCAAATCGAGGCATGGAAAGGCAAAAACCCCCTGGCACCTGACGGGCGAAGGGGCTCTTTGACCTCACATCTTGGCAGCGCACGGGAAGAAGCTGCAAAATTGTACGGTTCTGTCAGCAGCTGAGGCGTTCGCTGGCTTCCAAATGCCGGCGTAGATCCTGACCACATTGGGCAGGTGCTGCATCTACGTACGGCGACGGCCAACGGTAGCACCCTGAACGCCGGCTCGAAGCTCCGCGCCCCTCCAAGATCAAGCTCGCGGCCGCTACAATAACAATGACGTCCAGAAGCCACATTAAATCTCACTGCCAGTATGGCTCTGGCGGCAGGGGAGCGCTGTCAATTGTCAATCACGGTTGCATGTCGTGATTCCCCGGGCCTGCAGTTGTTCTATATGGTTGGGTGCCCCTGCATGTGTTTACGGCCTGCAACAGGGGCAAAAAACATCGCACCCTGGCCTGGGACATCCGACGGATGTTTTGCAACCTGTACGGCAGACAGGTTTTTAAGGAAGGCGCCCATCCAGCGGAGCAACGTGCCTCGGATCTTCCAACGCGGACGCTGTACCTCCCTGACCTCGATGTCTCCGATCAATGTTTATGGCACGCTTCGCTAGATCATGCCATCGGGTTTGGCGATGGGCAAACCCAAGTTTGACCCGTGGCGTGGCATCACATCCGGAGATTCAATTGCCGTTCCAAGCCCTTGCACAAGCTCTTGGCTGAAACTCTTGGCTGAAGCTAAGCTACGTCTAAACAGCGACAATGCTTGATCATTGGGCTTTGGGGTGATCCGTGGCCTGCGTCGTTTGGGCAGCTATCCTTGCTGGTTGTCTTCTTGCTTGTGGCCTGGCCACCAACAATACATTGCACGGAAACAGCCGCACATGCTCGGAAAACAGCGCCGGGGCAGGAGCTGCTTCTCCGCCTTCGAGAACATCACGGCCTAACATTTCCACAAGCTAGAGAAATACATCTTACAGCTGTGGAGAGCGACCGCAGAAGCGAGCGTTGTTCTTCTTGTTCTTGTTGTTGTTGTTGTTGTTGTTGTTGTTGTTGTTGTTGTTGTTGTTGTTGTTGTTGTTGTTGTTGTTGTTGTTGTTGTTGTTGTTGTTGTTGTTGTTGTTTGTTGTTGTTGTTGCTGTTGTTGTTGCTGTTGCTGTTGCTGTTGCTGTTGCTGCTGTTGCTGTTGCTGTTGCTGTTGCTGCTGCTGCTGCTGCTGCTGCTGCTGCTGCTGCTGCTGCTGCTGCTGCTGCTGCTGCTGCTGCTGCTGCTGCTGTTATTGTTGTTGTTGTTGTTGTTGCTGTTGCTGTTGCTGTTGCTGTTGGTTGTTGTTGGTTGTTGTTGGTTGTTATTGTTGGTGGTGGTGTTATTGGTGGTGTTGTTGGTGTTGTCGTTGTTGTCGTCGTTGTCTGTCTGTCTGCCTGCCTGCCTGCCTGCCTGCCTTCTGCCTGTCTGCCTGCTTATTTCTTTCCTGCGCACATGACCACCCGAAGGGAGTCGCCCCGAGGGGCGTGCTTTAGCGGTCCAGTCTGTGTAAAACTTCACACAATCACACACAGCCCCCATTAGAAAGAGTTGAAGCCCTGTGCCCTGTGTGTGTGTGTGGATTGCTGGCGCGTGCGTGCCTGTTTCTTGCTTTCCTTCTTCCTTCTTTCCTTCTTTGTTTCTTTCCTTCCTTCTTTCCTTCCTTCCTTTCTCTTGATTTCTTTCTGTCTTTCTTTCTGTCTTTCTTTCTTTCCTTCTTTCTTTCTTTGTCTCCCTCACTCTCTCTCTCTCCACATGGGCTTCGGCGTGGCCTTGGGGGCGAGCGCGCACTTCCGCGGGTGATCGCGCTCCGGCGGTGAGCACGTTGTTGCACAGTTCGTCCGAGCACGGGCCATCTTCAGAAGCAGATGCCCTGGCACCAATACAAGCAGGAAAAGTACGTGAGCACACTGGACACACCTGGAAGAGTACGTGAGCACACTGGACACACCTGAAAAGCTAAGCACACCCAGCCTCCTTCGACAGAGTGCCGCGGCCAGCTCATCATGAAGCATGACGGGACAAGAGCAAGGAGACAGGAGCCAACGCGCCAGTTTGAGCCGATGCGAAAACTCATACGGACAGAACGATCAAGTTGAGCCCGAGTTGCTCTTGTGCTTTGTCTGCTTGTTGCAACTCAATTGTGTGGGAGGCACGAAGACAAAACAACGCAAGGGGAGTGCATGGGATCTTGCTTCCCGCCGTGAGGCCGGGCCAGCGTTTCGTTTTGCTTGACAGCTCCATTTCAGTCAGTTGCCTCGCGGCGTGAAACTTGAAACGCTGTTCCGGCATCCGCAAGCGAAACCAAAAGCACAACCACTGAAAGGCACGCGGCATGAAAAGCCGGTTGCCAGTGTTCACCATGTTCAAACGTAGACTGAGGCCGGCTACTGTTCGGGAAGCCCAGAGCCATCTCCGAAGGCTCGAGCATCCTTTGGGCCCCCCTAGGAGGATCTCAGGAAAACCTGCGAGGCGTCTCTTGGGCCCTGCGCTTTGGCCAGCCCCCTCTCCCACGTAACTAATACCAGCTTTGGGCGTGAGACTATTCTGAGAATACCTCCTTCCGAAGATTGGAAGGTTTCGTCCTTTGTGCAGGGCAACAGAAGCGTAACCTAAGTGCTTCTATTCGGTGTCGGCTGATCTAATCTGTGCCATCGCAAACTTGTGTAGGGCTTAGGCTTAGAGCTGCAGAAGAAAGTATCTAGCATTCTCTGTTCCTGTAGCGAAATATGCAAGATGTTATCTTGCTGCAGATCTTAGCGCTTACCGTATCTTACAGTAGGGTTCAAATGAAAGCGCTGGCGCGGCTCACCGGCGATGGCTCAAGCCTCACATGAAGCGTAGGCGGTACATAATGGGGTTACCACCGTACAGTGGCCTTGCGGTTGAGCCGAACTAGCAAAACTTCGGCACAAACTTGGCCCCGCACGTGCTCTTTGCGCCTCGGTTAGGCCCACCTCGTCAAGTGGGAAGGCTCCCAGCGGAAGCATAGAACCGGGGTCCGAGCAGTTACCCATGGGTTACAATGGATTTTGTCGGGAAATCGGGGTATTGGAAAGTCTGCAAAGAAACTGCAAAGGTCGCTGCAAGCAATCTGAGGCTCGCGCAATGGCGATGTCCTTCACCGGGCCCCTCTTAGCCTTCCTCTTTTGCCAGGGACCTCGCGCAAGTCGCGAAAATTGAGAGCCGGACGTCTGCCAAGTGAGGCTGGAAAGTGCGTCCATTCAAGGGGAATCTTCAACAATGCAACCCGACCGAGGAACCTGGAACAACAAACGCATTTTACATGGGGCACACGTGCAGACGTACAAGTCAACACACTTACAGGCACACTGGCACACGTGTAGTTACTCTGCACAAACCATCTTTGGGCTTGCATGTCTCTGGCCCCACGCCTCCTTCACCCGCCGCTGCACGCAAGCCTGTCAGGAGCACGAGCGTGCTCCAGCACATCACTGTAATCCTAAGGCCCTAGCGCTTCGCAACTTGTGAACTTCTGAAGCAGTGTCCACAGCTGTGGATTTGGCTGGTCAAAATGCGTTCTGGCGGATGGGACTACACTACACTGCGTGGGCATGCCGCTGAACGTGGGAGCCTCATACGGACAGCGACCTGACCCTTAACCCGGACAATCGACAGGCAGGCGTTGGAAAGGAGACACATCAAAACCTGGAGCAGTGGCTGGCCTGGTGCACTTTGACCTGCTCGGGTTTGACCTGCAGCGAGGGTTTGCCAGATCTTGCAAGGTGGCCTTTCGTAGGTTTGGCTTGACAACCCTTTCAACATCGGAGCCGCCGGCTCTTGCCAACACTCGGAGGCCCACGGTAACTCAACCACCATCACGCGAAGCAGAGGAACGCCCATTCTACATATGATAGACTTTGGGAGGGGGGTGGGGGGCAGGGGGGTGGGGGGTGTTGCTGTCCCACATGGTTGACGCCGTGCAACGCTACGTGCTGCATCGCCCTCCATGCCCACGAAGGCCCAACGTCTTTCAGTGTCATCGTTTCATTCACACTGAGCACCGTGCCAAGTGGTCCAGCGACAAACCTTGCCAGCAGCAACAATCGAAATCGCGTAAAGGTACAAATGCAAGAACAAAAACCGGCAGTGGAGTTTGAGCCAGCTGCTTTTGCAAAGGTCCGTGAGAACACTCTCCAGCAGGTCGAGGTCGTCTAAGCCACCACATACGATACGTGCACCATCGTTTCACGGCACGTGCATCTGAGAATCAAACCAGACGGCACGGTCACCATGCCGCCTAGGGCTGGTGACACCTCCACCTGACAGGCAGGATTTTGTTGGGAATGATCACGCAAGATCGCGAAGCTCTGCTCTCGGGGCCCTGCCAATGGCACGCACAGGCCCAGGCCTCAGGTGACAAAAGTGCATCAGCAGCACATGCCTCTGAACGCCGATTCTTCCAGCTCACCAACTCTCGGCACAATAAGACGCAAACAGCGGCAGATGACCGTCATGTCATCATGGAGAGCGCTCAGCTCGCCTGGCAAAGAATCTCATGTCGTTCCCTCTCCAGAAGTGAGAAAAAAGCGATTGAGGGCTGCACTGCTGGGGACGCTCACCATGGCCTGCTGAACGGATTGCTTGTGGCTTTCAGCGCCATCTGTCCCACTCAAGCTGCTCTGCGCATGCTGAGAGCAAGACCCGCGAAGGAAAATCTTTGAAGCAGGTTGCTCAACAAGGACGGGGTCGATTGACCCAGCTGCTTGAACATGAGATGGGCCGACGAGAACTAAATGCAGGAAGGATCTCACGGCTGGGGTCAGGCCAGAAGGCAGTAGGCCTTGTTCACCTCACTCCATCTCGTTTGCTTTCTCGCCCTCTCGGAAGCTCTCACTCTCCCCTTCCTACGTCCTTCTAGCACGCGGTGGCTCAAGCAGCCATGTCAGGCCCAACGCAAGGAGGCTCAACAGCAAATCAAGAATCCAGGGTTTTGTGGCCTACTACATCAAGAGAATGAAGGTATGTTCTTAATCTTCATCAAATGAGCCCGTCTTCGGCCGGGGGCTTCTCTCTGGGATTCAGAGTCTGGTGTCAGCTTGACATTCAGGGTACCCTGACCTGGAATTGACGCTTTCTAACCCATCAATGAAGCCGTACGTACTCAAGATCTTGCATGCTCGACCACACTCAAAAGATCTAACTGTACCCACTCGAGATATTTTGCACACGCCCTGCTACGTAAGCCAATGCAAGTGACTCGGCTACTTGAACATGGCAGCCAGGACTCGATTGTAAGTGATGTAGCTGCTCATCCTTCTGGAGTTTTTCGTGGTGTCCACAGTAGCGTCTCCTGTGGAGCTTGTTGCTGCACAGCGGCTTGCTGGTTCGGTCTGAGCACGGGCGCGGAAACGGTCAAATGTCCATGTCCAACCGACGGCAGAACCGGTCAGAGCGTCGACTTCAAGGCAGTCAGTCGTCTAGTACCGTCATTGTTCGTGCATCTGCCGGCGATGCGACATTCGTCCACAGTTAGCCCGCAGAAAAGCCACTAATCCACGGGATCGAAGTCTTTGACATCTTTGACGTCTTCCAAAGCCAGGGATGCCATAACCGCCTTCTCCAAGTCTGGGTCTCCGGGAACCGGCAGAGAGAAGCTCGGGGTAAAATCGAGAGAAGCGAGGAAACCCAAAGGACCGTCTTGCTGCGCAGGTTCCGAACCGAGCACTGGGCTCTCCACATCCACAACCAGGGAGGGCGCTGTTCCCTCCTCATCGACCAACTGGAAGTAGAAAGCTTCCCGGCCACGGAAGGAGTACTTCTGAACCGCCAGCCGGCCATCTTTGTCAATCCAAAGGTAGAGGCCCGGGCGCTCGGCGAGCATGAAGCACACGAAGCGGGCCGAGTCCGAGCCTTGAAGGAGCCCGTCCCGCTCTGGGACGCGCAGCTCGAAGGTGGCTCCGGCACGAAAGGGCTCGGAGCCGTCATAGCGGCTCAGAGACACCCGGGACACGTGCTCGCTCTCCAGGGCCACGAGGTAGTCCAAGGGCCGGCGCAAGGAGCGCAGCGAGCACCGTCTGGCGCGGCTTCTCATCAGAGTTCCAGGGAGGCTTCCCTTCCTTTGGCCCCATTGGCGGCCCCTCACCCAAAGCCCCTGTTCCAGGACGAAAGGCTCTCCGGAGGAGGCCTTAGACTCTACCAGCAGGGACCCCTGAGCCACCAGAAAAGCTTGGGCAGCCAGGGTCTTCAAGGAACAGACGCAGCCGTGCAGAGAACCTGGCAAGGCCTCCGGCAAGGCCTCCGGTGGCCCAAGGTCGATGCCATCTTCTTGGCCGGCGTCGATCTTCACGGCTGAGGCGCCCATATGCGCCCGCCAAAGCCTCTTTTGAGCCCAAAATCGTGGAACCAAGACGGAGAGTTCAAGTCTCCAAAAGATGGCAGAGTGCAAAGTTGTGCTCAGAATATAATATTGCTCTCAGAATGAGGCAGTGAGTTGCGCAGTGTTTCAGAAAACAAAACTTGCGGCGCCGCAACAAAGTTGGGTTTCGGACATTGGCAGAAAAAAGACTTCGACTTTAATTAGAGGGGTAAATTCGGGTATACAGTATCATCTCGAAGGCGCTGCATGACATGCAGAGACCGGCCCAGCAAACCTTTGCAACGACGAGAAGACAAACCTTCGCATTCATAGCTCATATGTGAAAAATAGGTACAGCCACTTCACCACCACCACAACAGGTCAGCAGATCCGAACATCCGAAGCCGAAGCAGCCTGCACTTTAACCTGCACTCAACTACTATTCTCCGAGTATCCGATCCTTTTGTGAGACAGTCCGCTCGGCCGGCATCAATGGCAGCTATTTCACCGCTGGCGGTCTCAAAGTTAATTAAGGTCCACGTAGGTCCATGATGAGGATCCGGATAAAAAGACGCGCGCGCACACACACACACACACATCTGCGACGGGTCCGTAACCAGTCCGGAAACTCACCTTGCAAACAGTAAGACCCTAACGGTGAGACCCTAACGAAACTCAATCGGCAGCTGGAAGAGGAGGACCAGGGCAGGAGCCGCGAGCGCCTGCGGACAAACTTCTTCCAAGCTTCTGAGCTCTGCTATGGGTCTTGCAGCATTGTCGCTCGGCTGAAAAAACTCGCCAGTGCGAGAGCGCCTGCACCCATGAGAGGCGAGATGCTGCATTTTGCTGACCTGCTCGTCCTTTGCAAGTCGTCTCGGCCCTGAGCGAGGTGGCATTGCTCAGCAGGCACAGCTGGCTGTCGAAGGCTGCCGACTGATCCGAGGAAGCATGGAGATAAGCGTCTGACGGGTCGCCCTCGCACACGCCTTCTGGATTGCAAATGCATGCCTGGCAGTGAGTGAACTAGCTTTCAAAATCTCCGACTATTGGTCAGCTCAAGCTGAGGGCCGTGCGAACGGGTAGTCCTGCAAAGCTCGGCAACAGGTGTTCAGAGGGCTTTGCAAGCTGCTTGTGGAGTTGCACACTGTGGCTCATTGTAGCACTTCGAGTCCTCCTCTGTCATGCCTGTGGTGCCCATTAGCAAGTCCATCGCCTTTGTGACAAGCCCAAGAGAATCACCCAAAAAGTAGTACCCTTCTCTGTGTCTGTCTGGCCCTTGTGTGGTCCCTGTGCTCTTGCCAGCTGCGACTCCAAGGCGCGCGGTACGCGATGTCGGACGCCGAGATAGGAATCGCCTCCTCTGGACATTACTGGGGAAACTTTCCAAGACGGGGACCTTAACTGCTCTGAACTTGCCGTCGCAGCTCGCTCTCTACGAGTGGAAAAGGGGTGGGGAGAAAAAAGGGTTGAGGGCCTCGAGCATCTCTGCCTGTTGCGCTGCTCGCACCTGGCCTCGGCTTTGCATCCGCCCTACCATCAGCACAGGTTCAAAATACACGACTACACACATACACAATGCACGTACACATACATACAGGTACGTGCATGCACGCATGCGTACATTTACATGCTACACCCGTACACCGAACCCATACATGCGTAAATATTTGATTACAGATCTCATATACACATACAAATATAGACGCTCTTTCCACCCTCTTCCATGCTTTTCCTTGCAGCTGAGAGCGCAGCCTTGCTCGATCTCTGACAGGGACCCGTCGGGGAGTTCGTTCCGCATCAGCCTGTGCGGCCTCAGCACCGCACGGGGAAGCGACCAATGCGGGGTCGAACAAGCATGGACAAGCTACGCAGCCACGCGAAAGTGTTGCTGAAACTTTGCGGTGGACCCGTTGCTCAGGTCTCCATCCGGACCCACTGCCATGGCCTGCATGGCCTGACGTGAACGTGAGCAGCCATTATCAAATGTTCTATATAGCCTGCGACATCCCGTTTACTCTCCCCTGCTGCCTGGTTGTGCGACGGGTGCGTGGGGGAATGGCCCGAAGCCATGCAGAACAGGCAAAGGCCCATTGAACCTGGCACTCTGGGTTCTTACATCATAGCGGAAAAGGCCTGCCACCAGGGCCGGGACGGATGATCATGTTGCGTAGTTCCTGTGTGCTCAACAAGGAGAGTCATGTCAGGCGGTGTCATGGGACTTCCGGTGCCCAAACGACTTGCAGCCGCGGCTCAGATGAAATTTCTCAGTCAATGTGCAAAGCTTGCTGCCCCTGCTTCTGAACCGAAGGGCTGCAAGGTCTGCAGTGTCAAGCACTGGCTTTCGCTGGCTTGGCAAGGCCCGCAAGGCCCGAGCCCACAAGCCTGCCGCAAAGTTGTTCAATCAGCTTTGGGTCGTCCTGAAGGCTCTCGCATGCCCCGCCCTTGTTGGCAGGTGGTGACACGCCTGAGGCTAATGAGAAGGCTAAGGCTAAGGCAAAGGCAGATGAGTCGTCAAATGGAGCGGGTTTCGGGTGACAGGAAGACACAGTCTAATGATGCACTCTGCACAATGGGGTACAGTGTAGGCTCACCAGACTCAAATCTCAAATCTTGATGTGAAGACTAATGCTCAAGTTGGACTCGACCTCGTCCAAGTCCTCCAACTCCTCAGGACCCTCAGGCTCCAATGGCTCCAATGGCTCCAGCGGGTCTTCCACTGGCTCCGGCACCAGTTCTTCTGGCACTTGGCAGACTTGGCTCTCATCGACGTGGATGTCATGGCTCACGCCAGACAGGCCAGGCGCATGCGGCGCATGTTCTGGAGTTTCTCGGACGCTTCCTTCGCCAGTTGGGGTCGCCGTGGTCGCCGTGGTCGGCGGAGGGTGCTCCGTGGGCTCCGCGGGCTCTGCGGGCTCCTCCAAGGGCTCGAGCACCGAGTCCGTCTCCGAGCAGTGCGTGAGCGAGGAGCTGGGCGATAGCCGGGCACGTTCGGCCGCCTTCCGGCTGCCGCGCCGCACGCGGGAGCCGGAGGCGCCACCCGGCAGCGGCGGCGGACGGCCGCTGTCCTCGGTCTCGACAGGCCCCCCGTCGGCGTAGCGCCGCATCTTGTCCTGCTCCGCCTGGCGGCGCCGGGAGTGGGAGCGGCGCTGCTCGTGCGTCAGCGGCATGGGCGCCTCCGAGGCTCGGAGCTCCGCGATGGCCCGGGGGTTCCGGTAGAGCTGGCGCTTCTCCTTCATCTGCGCGTTCTGCTCCTCGCGCTCCGCCCTCAGCTTGTCCTCCTGCTCCTTCTCCCGGCGCTGCCGCGAGGCGGCGCGCTGCGCCGCGCAGCGGCGCCGGGCCTCGAGCTCCTCGCGGGCGGCCCGGAGCTCCTCCTCCACCTCGCACCTCTGCAAGGCCTCCTTGGCTTTCAGCTCCTTCTCCTCCCTCCTCCGCTCCAAAGAGCGGTGCCGCACCCGCTCCCCGGCGCGGCGCAGCGCCTCCGCGGAGGCTGCGGAGGCCGCCTCCGCGCTCTCCTCCCGATGGCGGCTGCGGCTGCCCTGGCTCTCGGCCCGCTGCGACGCCTCCTCTGCACCCCAGCGTTTTGTCCCGGCATGTTTGTTGCCAACAGATGTTCACACCAAACAAGCATACGACTCATGCCACTCCCTCAAAAGCATTCCCTTCGCGAGTCCTCCTCATCTTTTCTCAGCTTGTCCTCATGCAACGCTGTCTTAAGACGAGGGAGCTCCGGCCAAGTCAACCATGCTCTGTTTTGGTAGGTTTTCTGCGCCTGCTGCTTCTTCCGCTCAGCCAGCCTGACACGAAGCACATGCCACGGGACCGCAAAGACAACTCAAACATTGCAGCCGCACTCAGTGTTGGCACAGTGCCGTCGGCTGAGATCAACTGTTTCAAGTTGCCGTGCATGGCCTTCTCTTGGCGGCTTCAGTAGCTTCGGCTGCTCGCTTCGCCGCCTGACAAGACGATGTCAGCAAGCGTGGTGTTTTTGGCATGCGCACTGCATTTCTTGGGGGGGGGGGGGGGTCATCGCACTCCGCCGGTGGGCACATGCGTTGACGCGGTGCTTCTTCTGCACTGCTTAGCGCTTCCCTCATTCCGCGCGAACCCAAAAACCACGTTCAAATAAGCTTATAAGTCAATCTGAATCTCAGAAGGCTACTTACATAGTTATAGACTGAACATGACTTAGCACGACCTGATTTACCTTCGCCCGGTCATCACCGCCGGTGGCTGCTTCTGTTGCGACAAGGTTCACCAGACACAACATGAAGTACATAAAGCGCTGCGGGCCACAGCCATGCCAATCCGAGCGGGGAATTGGGAATTTGCTCTTGACTGCGCTACCAATGTTTGGTACAAGAGTCATATGGACCAAGTTCCGCTGATGGGCGTTAGCGGTTTGTTGGTGACATTCTGGATGCAGTTACGATCTTGATCGGGCACAAGCCCGAGCCTGTTTGCACTTCATACAAACTGGGCCTTAATTCGCCTCGGCTTCCTGCCGAGAAGCAGACCCGGATCGGGCCTCCTTCCCCCTAACCCAACCCTTCCCCCCATGCCAAATTTTTTGACGCAACCCCCCCCCCCCCCCGGCCTGTGGGACCCCCCCCAATCCCTTGGAGGAGCTGCAACCGATGCCGTGGAGGGTCCCGCTTGTCGGTGGCTCCTACAGGGGAGTGCCTCAAAACCCCCCACCCCCCACCCCCCCCACCCCCCCCACCCCCCCCCCCCCCCCCACCCCCCCCACCCCCCCCCCCCCCCCCCACCCCCCCCCCCCCCCCCCCACCCCCCCCCCCCCCCTCCCCCCCCCCCAACCCCCCCACCCCCCAACCCCCCCCTCACCCCCCCCAACCCCCCCCCGACCCCCACACCCGCTCTGCCCTTCCTCCCTTTTTTTGCGAAACCCTCTTTCCTCCTTTCCTGTCCTGGGGCTGGCCCGGCTGCCGAGGCGGCGCGCGCAAGCGTTTACAATTATCACGGCCGAATTGACCTTAGGCCATGTACATTCGGGAGGTTCCACGATGAGATGGGCACAGGGAACCGCGGCAACAGTGTGACTCGATGTGTTTAATTGCCAGGTCCGTAGACCGAAGAAGGGCGCTTCAAAGAAGTGCAAGAACAACACAAGACACCATCCCAGCGGCCACAAAGCAGAAGCTCCTCAAGCACCAGGTGAGGAAGGAAAGAGAAGAGCAATCATGTTGAGGTTGCCGTTTGTATCCAATCACACCTGGGGGGCGTTGACAGCGCAATGGGATGCAGCGGCAGCATGGGTTCAGATCGCAGACTTTCGAGATCCATTTCAAGGAGCTCCACACGCTCACGTGGAGCTCACGTGCACCACACTATGGCAACTGTAGTTCCTACACAACTTCGATAGCAGGGAGCGCATTATCCACAGCCATGTCTTTTTATGTTCTCCTTCCCCAATTGGGAGGGGTGGATGTCGCCTGTCAGCGACTGTGATTTGTTTGTGGCCCGATGGATACATTCGGATAGCGATAAGCACTCTGACACACCAAATACTCTGCTGGCGGGAGTGTTCCGTGACAATGTTGATTCGACCGGGTGCTATGTGCTGCTCGCCAACAGTGGGTAAACATGAGGGAGGGCATGGCTCCTGACCAGCACCTTCCCGCTTTCACAGGTCTGCGGGTTTTTTTGATGCCGCTTGATGTTTCGTTTCATTTTGTTTTGCACTTCTGCGCGCAATGTGGAGCTTCAAGCCTTAAGAGCTGGAACGGACGGTTGGGGGACGAGTGAATGCTAGATTTTTGCAGACACATCCGCCGAGGCCTCAGGCAGTAGGTGTTTGGGGTACATAAATTGGGTACCCCACCTCTAATCCCCTCCCCGGCACCGGACCATGCATCCTGACCAAAGGGCGCCGACCCACCACGCCCCCCACCACCGCCCCATCCACCGAGGGCATTTGAACGGGGCGCAGGCCCCCGCCCTCCCCCACCCCCAACACCCTGCTAGTCTCTGTTGTCATCAACCGTGCGGTTGCCTCGCCGCTCGGCAGGCCGGCCCCGGCCGAGGCAGGTTCGCGCAGCGTCAAACTTACCAGACGCCTATTTTGGTGACGACGACCCCGCCTCCTCTTCGTTGCGGCGTCTCTCATCCTTCTCATGTTGCTCCTGGGGTCGTTACTCTAGCAAACAGCATGTCATGAACCGAACAATGTTGTGAGAAGTTTCGAAGGGACGGTCGCAGCGCAGGTGGCGGTCCAGCTCTCTCTTCTCTTTGGCGGCCCGCTCTTTCTCAGCTTTGATCCGCGCCTTCCGAGCGGAGGCGCAATACATGTACAGCATACGCATGCACATATACGGATTCTCGTGGTCACCCACCGTGATCGAGTTTGTTCTTTTCATATGAAAACCCTCGTAAATACCCATGAGCATGACATGCTGAACATTTATGGCAACGTCCTTTCTCGGAAAGTCTGATTCTATGTGGAACCGTGCCAACAGAGAAACACGTCCTATACTTCATCACTTCCAACACATCGAAAACATGGAACGAAAATGGTATTTGATTAGTAAACACTGTGTACTTGATTTGCTGAAGACAAGCTTGTCGAAAAACAATTTCTGAGAGAAAAATCGCTATCTGTGAATTTTGCCCACAAATACAAGAATCCAACAAATCCCAAATCCAAAGAGAGCAGCCTGTCATGGGCGTGCGTTTTCCATGGTGCATCTGTTGCGAGTGTTGCGTGCACCCAGCATGTAAGTCGAGAACCTTTTGTCGCAGTACCCCACGTCGACGAAGCTATTGTGAGTTAATTCCTAAACCACGCACATGGGCAAGGCGAGGTTGCAGGAGAGGGGAGGGGGAGGTGGGCGTGGACTCTTGGGCTGATAGCTTGATTCTTCAACCTTACTCGCTGAACCTTATGCCTGAAACTTTCTCGTTTAACGCTTCAGCCAAACCCCATTCCTAAACATGACTCGTCTAAGTCTACGGACCAAACCTTATTCGTTGAAGATTTAGTGAGTAAAATTAGGGTTCTGAGGGAACCTTTCGCCAAGCCTAAAGAATCACAAACACTGATGTTGATATAAAAGTAAGTATTATGACAATTTAATGTCATATAGAAACCACTATTGTGAAATACATTATTTGCTTTTGACACTTTCTTCAGCTCACTTTGTTTGAGATGGAACATTTTTCTAAAGAGGTCATTCTTTCTTAGGCTTTTTCAACAGTTTCATATTTTCCAGACAAATCTCAAACAAAATACTCAACTCGTAGTAGTAGAATATTTTGCCATAAAAGTAATCTTAAGACTGTATCTTTTTGAAGAATGGCCAAAATTAAAATAAATACACAAACAACACCAAGATCAAAAGATGCACCAAGTGTAAATATAACCAAATGAATCATCGCAAATTTAATCAAAACGTGCGGCAGTATCACCATTTTGGGCAAGTGGATCTTGATCAGTGCCCCCCAGCACTGCTCGAAGTGGCCGACGACCAAAGAGTCTCCACGAAGAAACTCCTTGATGATAACCTCGGAAGCATCTGTGTACTTCTGCGCGACGATCGTGAGCTGTTGATTAGATGGTGTCAAAGCTGACAGCTTACACCTCGTTCTAAGTTCATGTTGCTTTACCCCGACAGGTCAATTGCCTTGCTGTCACATTGCTGTCATCATGTGTAAATTACAGGCTCGTGAAAGAAAACGTGTACGTTGCTCACACCGCCACACTTGCACTCGGAGCCTTCGCTCGGACTGACTGGCAGGCTCCAGAGTTGTAAAAGGGGTGAGCTTGAACAGGGCGGCTATTGGTTTCTGCCGGCTCTGCGTGCTCAGAAGTAGGACAGGCTCGAAGCAAATTCATGATCGGGGGCCCCAAGCTTTTGAGGGCACAGCGCGCCAGTTTGGATGTTGACGGCCCGGCCAGACGTTTGGGAGTCTCCAACCATTGCTGGACCTGCGCGGTGGCCTGCGAGGGACATGTAGCGGTATTTGCCAGCTGATTGGTGATAGAGTTGTTTTGCTGGCGCGTGAAGCGCGCTGGACGCGCGTGCTTGGGGCACGTTTGAGGTCAATACTTGTTGAACCTAGCAATTAAGAACCTAACCGCGATTCACAATTAACAGCTGAGAACTGATACGAATTTTTAAGCATCTTTCCATGTTTTGGTGAACGTAAGATATGGTGGCATTGTTCCTCTCGCCCTGAAGAAAGTCCAACCTGGATTCGTCACCATGTGCTCTGGTAGCTCCTACGCGGCTGACCGAGGTGAGGGAAACAGGTGTTGCGCTGCCATAGCTGCGCCAGATATATCAGAGTCCTCCAACCCTGCAATCTTGGGCTTGGAAACTCAACTGACATTCAATCATGCCTTCCAACGGCGTCCTGCGAAGGTTGAAACCGTTCGCAGATCGGCCCATTCCTCGAAGGCGAAGTCGGCATGAGCATCCATCTATCCTATCCAATCCAATCCAACCCGACCCACCCGCTCAACACCGTCCATGTTACCAGTGGCAGTAGCAGTAGCAGCAGGCATAGCAGCCGCAGTAGCAGTAGCAGCAGCAGTAGCAGCAATAGCAACCGCCGACACGACAGAACTAGACTTGCACTCTAACAAAGATGCAGCCGAGGCCTAGGCTGCAACTCTTGCAGCTGCAGCTGCACCATGCGGTTATGGCGCTCTTGCTTTTTGGAGGTTTCTTTGAGCTCCTGGGCGCAGCTCTTCGTGCAACATCACCACGCACTGCGTGGACGTTGCCAGCTGCTGTTGAAGCTCTTGCAGCTGCAAGGCCCTGGAGCTAGTTTCGAAGCTTTTGACCAGCAATCTTGCAAGGGCCGCAAAGTTCTGGAGCTTTTTTTAGACCCCGGAGTCCTGGATTTCTTCATGGAGCATCACCAAGCACTCCGCGGACGTCTGAGCTGTCGCTGCAGCTCTTCCATCTTCAGCCGCGTTCTCTCATCCAGCCTCTGCAAGTGACCACACCGCAAACCGAAGACTGGCTGCTGAAGTCCAGGAGCATCTGCAACTGCCGCTGCGGGTCGAGCAGCTGTGCTTCCAGCTATGTCCTGCGTTCAAAACACCTGGCAGCATGCTTGACCACCACGATCATGAAGAGGCCCACCCCAGGACCACTCGAAGGTGTCCAGCTTCACCCAGCGTTGCAACTGCGGAATTGCCACACCTTTTCTATTGCGAGGGGACAGAAACCTCCTCTCTCGCCGGTTCAAAGGAAAGGAACAGCGCATTCAACAGACCAAAAGGCCACTGAAGTTCTGGGCATTCAAAGGCAAATTGAGTATTCGAGCGAATAGTAAAAACCTACTCAGTCGCTTTGAAAGGGATGTATGTTGTTAGGCATGAAAAGATATTACAGTTTCTCTTCTGTCAAACTTATTATTAACCCGCCCCCCTTGCCATGCTCCCCATGTGGCCGAATGTGGCCGAAAGGCTCGCCGACCTAGATCATTGGGGGGGTAAGAGTGTTTTTTTGTTTTGCTGCGGGTGCTTTTTGTTGCGGGTGCGGGGCGCGTTTGTTTTTTGCTGCGGGTGTTTTCGGGTGCGGGGGCGCTTTTTTTTTGCTGCGGGTGCGTGGGCGCGTTTTTTTTTTTCTGTTGCGGGTGCCGTGGGGGCGCGTTTCTCTTTGCTGCGGGCGCGGAGCGTGTTTGCTGTTTTCTCTAGATTGTACTATGAAAACCTCTATTTTCACTATATTCTAATAGGAAAACCTCTTTCTTCTCTATATTTCATTTTCTGTGAAAACCTCTAGTTTTTCTAATTTCTCTATACTTTAATACGAAAGCCTCTATTTCTCTATATTTTATAATAACGAAAGCCTCTATTTCTCTCTGTTTTTGTCTATATCGTCATAGTTTTCCTCTATATTTAATGAGGAACACATGAGAGGGGAACTTGTGAGAAACTAATTCTTTGTGTTATCTCAATATGTGACTTGCAATTCAAAGTGCTTTTGTTCCTCTTGTCCTATTTCAATAGAAACCCCATTGTTTTCTCTGTATCTGAATAGGAAAACCTCCATTTTCTTAAAACTTGAACATGAAAACCTCTCTCTCTTCTCTACACGTTGACAGGAAAACCTCTTTTTTGTGCATATTTTGATATGAAACCTCGCTTTTCTTGTTATGTTAATAGGAAACCTCTATTCTCTATATTTGAATATCAAGACCTCTACATCTTAATATGAAGACACTTGACTTTGTATTTTCGCTATATTTTCGTATGAAAACCTCTATTTCCTCTGTGTTGTCATAATTTCTCTCTATATTGTATAGGGAAAAGCTCCATTGTTCCATAGTTTACTATTTTGTCAGTATTTTCAGACGTCTTCTCTTTATTTCACGAGGAAGACATGGGACAAGAATACATGAAAAGCAAATTCTCTGTATTGTCATAAGAGTACATGTATTATCTCTATCTGTGACTCGCAGACAACAAGTGTTTTTGTTCATGTTTGTCATATTCTCATAACACAAGCTGTATTTTCTCGATTCTTTACTAAGAAGACGTTTATATTTATATCTCTATTTTTAATCGGAAAATTCACTTCCACTATAAGGTCTGAATTTCGTACGAAAGCAAGCATATATTCACTCTTGTTTCAGGGGGGTTGGGGGCTGCGCAGACCCCCGCATTTGAAAACACAATGCTCGCATCATGGGTTTGGAAGGGATTCGTAAGCTTTGAAGCAGGCTTGCCGGCGAAAAAAAGAGGGGGGTTGGGGGGGGGGCCCGGGGGGCGCGCAGCCCCCCCCATTTGCAAACACAACGCTCGCATCATGATGGGTTTGGAAGGGATTCGTATGATTGAAGCAAGTTTGCCCCCCATTTCAAGCGGGGGGGGATGCTCTCATGATGGGTTCGGAAAGGATTCATTTACTTTGAAGCAAGCTGGCATGGCTTTAAGAAGCGGGGAGTTGGGGGGGACGCAGCCCCCGCATTTGCAAACCCAATGCTCGCATGATAGGCTTGGACAGGATTCATATGCTGAGAAGCGAGCTGGCACGGTTTTAAAGAGGGGGGGGGCGTCGGACGGGGTGCAGCCCTCCCTCCACCGTTTGCAAACACAATGCTCGCATGATGGCCTTGGGAAGGATTCAGTGCTTTGAAAACGCTTGCACAGTTTAAAAGAGGGGGGGGGGGGTTGGGGAGGAAATTGCAAAACAAATGACCTGGGGCCTGGGGGGGGGGCGCGTTTTTTTGCTGCGGGTGCGGGGGCGACACGCGCCAGGTCACTCACTCACCGGGGCGGCCCCCGAAAAAAACACCCACAGCAAAAAAGCACACAACAAAAAACAACACGGGTTCCTGGGGGGGGGGGAAGCATACATGCACACATATAGCTTGCCCCCTGCACTGGCCCACCGTTTCCGGCTTACTGAATGGCCCAAACTTGAATCGTTTCAGTTGTATGGTTGTTTGGTTGTCCTCTCAATATGCAACAATGTGTGTTTCCCTATTCATATTAACCTGTAAAAGGATTAGAGGTGACGAGTCAAGCTTTCACATGTAGAGAACATACAACAGAAGCGTTCTATGAGTGCCCTACCCTACCAACATGAAAATGCGGAAGCAATAGAAGTTCCGACAACCCCTACAAACCTAAACAAACACAATGCTTCAAAACACATGAACTACCACTTACATTGAACTTCAATGTGGAGGACTCCTGGGAAGAATCTTGGATCTTGGATGTCACTAATTTTGACAAACGAAGCATATCGAGCTGGATGTGCTTGCAAGGGTTGCAGGTACATGAGTTTACCATTGGTTTGTTTGGCTCTTGCCGGCAAGGTTGTAGATGGATTACTGTGCAGAGCTTGTAGGAAGAAGGGTCTCTCCATAACAAATAGTTTTCAAGTGTGCGGGTCGCAGTACTCGTAGTTTGCTTTATTGGCAGAGCTCGTTGGACGACAGGTTTTGATACTATCGTGTTGGGCTTTGTCATAGATTTTATGGTCAGTTCACTAGCGGCCGGGATTCCTTGCAGAGCTAGAAGGACGAGAGTGCTATGTCGCAAGAACTTTCGTACTTGGCTTGCTATACGGCAAGGGCTTCTTTCAGCGAGGTCTCGTCTACTAGGCTTGTGTTTTTTGCGGGAACACCTGAGCTTTGAGGGGGGGGTGCAGTATATGTAGTTGGCAGCATATACTTGCTTTATACACTTTGCATGAGCAGGTACGACAAAGAAGCACTCTCCCAACATGCGCCCTGAGATGCCACCCACACCCTAGCGCCCGATCTCGCGGCTCCTGCATCTGGCGCTGCAAAGACCGGGCTCTCTCCTCCTGCTGCCGCCGCCGCTCCTGCATTGTTTAGACTCACTTCCAAGCAGGTTCCTGGCGTTCCTTAACTTCTCAGACTTCTCAGGGGTCCTCGCGAAATTCCGCTTGGTTGACTCTCTAGACTCCACTCAAGTTTCCTCTCCGTGGTTCGGGTGTGATGGTCACTTGTGCAGTTTAGTGCTTTAGGGCGTTTCTGGGCACTGTCTTGAGAAGTGGCCACTCCTTTACTCTGGGGTTCTGGGTGGGTCCGTCGACTTGGATGGGGGACTAAGGGACCGTGGGCCGGATGAGCGCTGTTGAGGGCGTGTTTTTTTGAACATGAAGCCTCGAGAGTCTCAACCAAACAGCCAAACAAATCAATCAACAGACACAAGCGACACACACCAGCGACCATCGATTCGTCGGAACCGCTCGCCTCGTCGTTCCTTCTCTCTTCGGCTTCTTTGGCCATCTTTGACTCCTGCTCCACCCTGCAAATTGCGAAAGGAGCGTGAAAGGCCTGATGAGCTGTTGCCGCGTGCTCTCCGGGTAGAGTCCGGGTAGAGAGTACATAGCAGTCACGGCAGCCCCAATTGCGCGCCTCTTCTCAAGCAGCCTTTGCCGCTTCTCATGCTCCTGACGCTTGATGCGCTCCTCGTGCTGGACCTCTGAAAACTCCCAAAGAAATGTTCTGCACGAGAACACATTACAGAGAGAGAGAGAGAGGGAGAGAGAAAAACAAGAAAAGAATAGAGAGAGAGAGAGAGAGCGAGCGAGAGAGGGATCGAGCGAGATAGAGAGAGCAAGCGAGCGAGCGAGAGCGCGATAATCCGAGAGCGAGCGCGCGAGAAGGAGAAAGAAGGAGAGAAGGAAAGACAGAGCGAAAGAGCATGAAAGCGCGAACAACTGCGAGAGGATGAATGCAGATATTTATTTCATCACGTCATCGGCGTGTGCTGCCTGGGCGTCCTTCTTTCGCTGCTCCTTCTCCTCCTCCTCTCGCAGCCTCTCGAGCCGCTCACGCTCCTTCACCTGCACACCGATTCTGGGTCGAGAGACTCCATGAGACTACATGTCACAAGATGGCACAAAGATGCACAAAGTATGTTCGCTGGGATTCGCTGGGAGTTCAAAACAGGCTGGCGCCGGGAGCCTCGCGGACGCGCTGCCGGGTTTTGGCGATGACGTCCGGCTCCTTCCACTGGCGGGGCTTCGGGCTCCAGATTTTTCATGTTCATCGCTGTTTTGGATTGTGATGTCCTTTGCGTCCGACCTGCAAGGCAGAAACTCGAAGAGGACTCAACAAAGGATCTCAAAGGACCCAAAAAAGGACCCTCGATGATTTTTGGGCTTCCCGGCGCAAGCTCACTCCAGGCACGGTTGCTGCTGTCGTTCGTGGATTCCTCGCAGCATGCCACCGGAGCATCTTCCCGTCACTGGTTTCGTCTGGTGGGGGGGGTCCTCTCCGCGCAGCATTCCTGGCTTTGCGACGCAAGGAATCGACTCTTTAAGAACTCTTAGATTCTTAGATTAAGCTCTTATAGTGAATTAACTTACACTCTGCCGCTCTGCCCGACTGCTCTCAGAGCATCCCTCGGAACCTCCTTTGGTCTCCCCGCCTCCCGAGGCTCGGCTTGACTCCCGCGAGGCCAGCGCGGAGGACGAGAGCTGGCAACAAGCGAAGTCGAAAAGCAAAGAACCAAGGAAAACAGATGGGTGTAGATGTGCAAAACACAGATCTAAATTCCGAAAGGCTTGCAGATCTATTCTTTTGCTCAAATCGGCGCATGAGCACGAGCAGAACCTTTCGATGTCCTGCAAAACTGCAGACTGCAGAACAACACGCAGGAGCAATCCGATGATCCTCAAGACAAACTCTGAGCCCTCAACGTCTAAGATGTCAAACAACAGTCACAGCACAGTGCCAGGACGTCCTCGGCGCCCCACGGTCAGGTACATCCGCCGCAAGGCTGTCGAACTCTTCAATCAATTCCACCTGCTTTGGCTGGAATGTGATAGACTATGGTGACCCCATCCACCATGGAAGTACTTCCTTAAGCGCACCGTCAGCTGAACTGAAACTTGCACAGCATTTGGTGGAATTGCATCCAGGCCTGTCGCTTGCTGAGGCTCCGCGGCAGGTGCCTAAGGGGCTTCGATACGGGAGCGCTCTCCACACTTAAACACGGTAAGGTCCCCATCCGAAGGGGTTGCAGCATCGTTTGCAGGCGTGGCGCAGGAGGAAGTGCAAGACCAGGTGCCCCCGACCCTGGTTTCCGGGCTTTGGAGGGCCGCGGCCTCTCAGCACCTTGGTCGTCCCAGGCTGCGCCGGTGCCTGGCTTCCAGGCATTTTTCTCTAGTTTTTGAGATTTTTTGAGGGCTCCTCGTTCTTTAGGTTTATAATGGTTTTTATGGCCTACCGGTCCGAAGTCCCAAAGTCCAAGAGCGGCCTGGATGACAAGCCTTTCGCTGGTCCCCTCCAGGTTGGGGATGAAGACCTCGACACCCGGGCCCCGAAAACTCTGCAGGCGTCAGTACAAGCGTACTTCCTCTCAACTGCGAGCCGTGGTGAGCCGTGCCTCCGCTCCCAACAGCGCCTCTCGAAGCGTGAGCGGCACGTCCAAGTGCACGTCGTCGTCCACTTGCCGGAACCTGACTCTTGGGGCTTTTGGGACGATGGGATCGCTTGGGGCTCACTCCGGGATTGACATGGGGCTTTCAAGAGGGGAACAATCTGCGCAATCCCAACCCCGCCTGTCATGTGGCAAGACCTTCACTTGCACGAAAAGGTGGCCAGCCTGCGAGCTGAGGCTGCAGCAGCACTTCCGAAGTGTTCTCATGGGAGCTCCAATATGCAGGGCTTTTGCAAGTAGCGATCAGGTGAGCTCCTTCCCGCCCCGGCTGCCAGCATGCCCAGCACCTGACATCAAATGGGGCATCGGCATGACCAGGGAACCATTAACCATCAATGTTGACCCATGCTTTTGCGGAGGCCGCCTCAAGGCCCTTATTAGAGAAGCATTTTAGGAGTACGACGCGCGAAGTCGACCCAGAACAGAACGAATTGAACCATCGATAAAGGTTGAGGAAACTCGATGCGTTTATATCACATCAAACCATTCAGACATGCACAGGCAGCGTACGCAGAAGCTTGAAGGGTTCGGCAACCTTCAGCTTCTACGCCGTTGAGGAGTTGTTGCTGTGCGCTGTCCGCCCCACGGAAACACACAAGAACTTGTGTGTTGGAGTTTGGTCTTAACGGTTCGTTTAGTGTGGGTAGAGTCCGGGTAGAAGCGCTGCATCCGCGTTTTGGTCTCTTCAAGGCTTCTGAGAAGTTTCTCCTCTGGCGGTATAGTGGCGAGTGGTGTGCTCGCTGGTCTTTGTGTTCCATGCTTTGGGTGAGGGCGAAGCTTGAAGTGCCTCTTTGGCTCTGGACCTTGGGGTTCATAGGGAGGTTTGAAACACACACCCACTGAAGGCAGAGAGAGTGTGTTCCAAGTTCCACGAGTCGACTAATGAAAGAAAGGGGGCTGAAAGAAACAAGAAGCCTGTTTTGAGGCCGGCACCGGGGACCCGCAGCTCCATAAGGTTCCGCACCTCAAAGGGAGGGATGGGGGGTTCTGATAAGAGAACTTGAAAGCGTGTGTTTTTTGATGCCTCCCCCCCCCTCTTTTGCAGAGGGCCACTAGCAAAAGCCCTTATAGTTACCCTGCCTGACGTCCTTACATGGCCCCTCATTGGGAGTTTTTTGCGAGGCACCCCTGCTGGGACGTTGATGCGAATATCGCGGGTCATCATCTTGGTGCTCTCGCCGCGGCAGCCACGACAGGGATGGTCCAAGACCTGGCTAAAGCACTCGCATATGGGCCTCCTCCACCTTCACTGTTGTGGCACCGAACTCACACTGAGCTCCCATCCATGCCGCTGCCACGACACCTGCGACAGACATCGACAGTTTGCAGAAGTGACGTTCATCAGCGATGCAGTTCAGGCGATGCATCTCCTGCTCCGGCCTCTGGCAAGGGAGGCCCATGCTGAAGATGCCCTTCTCTTGCCGGTGAACACCAGAGCCTCTGCAAACCTCGGCATGAGTTTCGCCGAGAGAGCTTTCATAACCCCTGCGCAAATGCCAGGTGTATGCCAAGTGTGCCGGTTTTTTCTGAAGTGTTTGCGTTTTGCTGACACAGCTGCACGGCACTTCGACCAGCTTGTGCCCTCTCGAGCGCCTGAACCGTGGCAGTCGGGGCACACCTGAGCTCAAGAGTGTGTCTTGTACAGACGCCAACTAAACGGTCGCTCCTTGTGACTCCTAAATTCGGCCTCCGGCCGACAGGCGTCTGGATCTGGACTCCCCTCCCTCCCAACCCTTCCCGCGCTGTGGACCTGCCCGGACTTTCCCCTGCTGGCGCTAACTTTTTCTTGGTTTTGTTGCAGGAGTTTGAAAAGGGCTTCGGAAATTTGTCCCCTTGTTGCTGCGGGATTCGGGCTGGTCGGCTGCTCTCCGGCATCTGTATCCTCCACCCGCGGTCGCTTTTTCCGAGGTGCACCGCTTGGACCGGTGCGTGTCTTGTGGCTTGGGTCGGCACGGCGGCCGAGACGGTGGGGACAAGCGTTTACAATGATACCCCACCACTACATAAATTCGAGCCTGCTTCAGTCTGAGCGAGACCTCCTTCTCGCATCCTTGGGCGGCCTGGCACAGAGGTCAGAATTCTTAGCGCCCTATTTGTCGGATGGCGCTGGCCTCCAGGAACGTCACGTCCAGGTGAGTGGTGACATCCTGGCAACCAAAAGGTCTCGTGCGGATCACACACACAGAGACACACAGAGACACACAGAGACACACAGAGACACACAGAGACACGGAGACACATCGACGCAGAGACACTGAAAGGCAGCGACACGGACACGCCGCGGACGTGAGTGCGTGAGACACTGGTTCCCTCGGGAGCTGTCTCGAACGCTACACACCGGTGTGGAAGATTAACACTGGGAAGGCACACACACTGGAGGCTGGGTAGGCACGGCAGGCACGGCGGGGGCCTCGCCCCTCTGAGCGGCGGAGGCATCCATGTTGGGCCGGAACTGGGAGTTGCGGCCGAAGAGATCCGAGAACTCCGAGAACATCTGCGAGGGGGAGACCCAGCCGTCGCTGTCATCGTAAGGGAATCCGCCTGTGTAGGAGGAGCCCGGGCCGGCGCCTGCAGAGGTGCCGGCGGTCGCCTGGTCCAGAGCGGCCCGGCGCTTGGGGTCCATCAAAGTGTCGTAGGCAGATGTCAGCTCCGCCATCTTCAGGGAAGCTGTACGATCTCCAGTGTTCAGGTCCGGGTGGTACTGCTTCGCCAGGACTCGGAAACGCTCCTTGACCTCCTGCTGCGAAGCACGCCGGTCCAGGCCCATGACCGTGTAGGCATCCCGAGCGGCGAAGCCGCGCAGGCCGCAGCGGAGGGCCAAGGGGCGGAAGGGGCCCAAAGGGCCGCAAGGGAGGCGCGCGGGCAACAGCGCCCGCCGCCAGGCCATCGCTTGGCCTTCTAAGAGCTCGCCATGCCGTTGCTACTGGTTGCTGCCGATTGCTCTGGGCTCTGAGATGTTACTTGTTTTATCACTGGCAAGGCCTGCCAGGCTTATCGCTTGTGAGCGCTGTGAGAGCTCGCTCATCCTAGACAGCTGCTGATCGGGAGACAAGCAAAGAGCACACTCGGGAAGCGCGCAGGCAAAGCCGCCAAATGCCCGCAGGCTGGCTGGACTGTGCAGTTCTGCGCCTCTGGCGGCCTCAGAACCTCCAACCTTCCAGACCAGTGGTGCACCTGTCAAGTATTGTCAAGTTGCTACTCCTCACACTTCACATTCCTTCACACCTAGCTTGCGGATAGTGCGCATGATGCGTGGGACAATCTGGGTGTTAGCGGCCGTGATAGGCATGACTGCGTCCAGCCTCGTCGACGTGTGCCTTGCTCTCGTACTCGGAATAGCCTCCCGCCTGCAAGTTGCAGGACTCAGACGCACGCATGCCCGGGATGGCCCGGGGTTGCCATCACTTTGCTCCTGTGGCCTGAGCTTGTTTGCGGCAGGACGAGAGCGGACACGGCAGAAAGAGATGGGACAGAAAGAGGGACTCAGAGCACACCTGCTGCAGAAAGTCAAGAGCCAAAGAGTAGCGTGGCCCGGATTGAATCAAGTTGACCCGATTGCGGTGACATCGCTGTCACCGCCGGGTTGCTCAAGGAGACTAATTTTTCTGTTGAAGATGCTCCGGGAGCCTTGGCTTGCTGTGGTTCCAGCTCTCTGGCTGGACTCACTGGCCTGGAAGCTCAGTGCCATACAGTGTCATACAGTGCCAATTAACCCATGCGGCGTTACGGCTTGCAGGGCTTTAGCCACGTTCGATCTCTCGCCATGCGTAGAGCAGCTTCCACTCGGGTCCAGGCAAGTCGGGCTCATGCACTGGTGCCTGGCCGATCGTTCTGGGATAATGTGAGAGCCAATGGAGAACGGCCGCTGTTGCGCTTTTGCACCTCTTGCACTGGTGACCCAGCGTAGCCCGAAGCCCAACCTTCGGGAAGAAGGGAAGACAACTGCAAGGATGTCGCCAAGCTGCTCTCATCTGCTCTCCGAGGCCGCGTCCTGGAACGTGAGCAGGTTCAGCGACCTCGGTCCCAGCAGAACAGCACCTTGGGCCTTCGCCACGCCTTCGCCGCAAGATTTAAGCCCCGGCCTGATCCAGACCGTCCGACTCTTCAGTGCCCCATCCGGAATCAACCATGTCAATCAGTACTCTGAACCCGAAGACTCATGAAAGCTGGCAGCAGACCTAGCGGACACTCTGGGCTCACTGCCGTTCTACTTGAAATACAAACCGCTCACTATGCTTAAGCTGCCAAGATGATAGCGTGCAGTGTTGTCATCGTCATACGAGCCGTTGCACTGTAAACGAGTGGATGCAAGTGGGTGCAAGGCAGGAAGCAGTAAGCAAGCCTTAACGGAACTACAGCAATTGCACAAGGCAATGCTCTTCAGCAGCTTGCATGGTCACCAATCTACTGATGATAATACATGAACATATATACAGATGTATATCCGGAGGAAAATGCAATTACGGACGATCTCGTTCGTACCGTGACTTACTCACACTTCGAAGATCGCAGGGTTTGTGGTAAACACCGATTATGGAATGAACATGTTGTCGAGGCATCTGTAAGAAGACACAGATAATAACTTCCAACATTTACGCGCTAAGTTCACGTGGGCTCTATTCAGCACTCCTGCTAAATCCGACACCAATGCGTCGCAATTATATGTGCTACGCTCGTCTCTTGGCATGAAAACTAACTTGCAACCAGAACTAGTAATAGAAACGCTTTATGAACCACGCGTGATTAACATGCTTGTCTGCATCCGTCTCCGTATTGGCACTCACACCTTGCGCGTGGAATGGTTCTTTATCTTGTTCGCTATGCATGTGCTTTGGATTTCCTCATTTAGTTCGTTCTGGCTGGCCATACTCTTGTAGACCCTGGGATACTTAAAGTCTGTGCTTCTGGTAGGGGCACACCATATTCAGGCGAGTTACCAAGCGTTGCTTAACCTGACGGTGTGGGGATGCTCCCGTGCTGAATTGCATGTGCTGCAGTGGTCATTCTGCCGTGCCTGTGTAAGTCGAATCAGGTATCTTTGTCTTCATCAAATTCTTGAACACATATCAGTCTTTCTTCGTTCGTATTGAAACAACTGTCTGCCGAATAAGTCCTGCGGTCTCTTGTTTCTGTAGTTGCTCTCTTCGTTCATGGGGAGTGCAAGAACATAAGCCATGTGGTCTTCATGTACCATTGTTGTATCCCTTGTTGCTTGTGTGTCTTGGCATTGGTGAAGATTGTCAATCAATAGGTTTTCGGGGGGTGAACTGCGCGACCTTCCTGTCACATACAAGTCTACTGCATTTCTGACGAGTTTTGTTTTGGTTCATATGATGTCTCTGAGGCTTTTTCACCGTGTTGGATGGATTTTTCTCATGTGAAAATACTCTGGAAACCCATAGCACATCGTGAATGAGATGTTTTAGGGCATCAACGGGCATCAGCCAGCTTTGACAAGTCAAAGGCAAGGAAGGACTGCGACGAAAACAGGAAGTTGTACATTGTTCATACCGGCACCTGACATTTCGCAAAAAGAGGAGGGCGAAGAGCTGTCAAGAAAAACCCTGGGTCCTTTTTTTGCCGGTCCGTTGTCGCTCTGCAAGGCAGGCATCACGTTAACGTCTGCGGCAAGGGGACCCTTGCACGCTTTGGCACGCCTTAAGATGGCAGAGTGAGACATAAGACATAATTGACTTAAAGTCTGCATAAAATCCGGCAAAGCAAGCCTTGCAGTGACCAAGCTGTGAGCACCTCTGAAATCGGCAACTGCTGACGTTCGGAGTGTGCACTTCAGGTCTCTCAACAGAGCAGCTGCACATCCGGCCAAGGAAACGCTAGGATTGGTAGATCAAATCCTACCAAGCACCGAGTGAAACCCACTCAGCGCAGCAACACACATGATCACACATGATTCGCCGTCCTCAAGACAGCAGACCAAGCAGTGCTAGGCAAACTCATGGCGAAGCTCAGCGCGCCCGGCTGACGACCCATACACTATGTGTGACGTCAGTCCTGGGCATTACTGCAAGATCATTGTCGGGATGCTCAGCACCTCCTCCGAGCAATCTCGTCTGTCCTCAACACAGAGGGTTTTCGTGCTGAACTTTGAGAAACGCCCCCCCCCCCCCAACATCTCCGAACCCCTCCACATCTCTGACATCTCTGAGCTTGCGTGAGCCGAGCAGCGAGGGAGAGGTCGGCGCAGCTCGGTGAGGCTGGTGGCGTGACTGGTGGCCCTGGCGGCTCCGGGAGAACCCCAGGTGCCGCTAAGCCTGGACTTCGCGCAAACTTCGAAGCCCATCGGTGATTTAAAGGGCAGTCGCAGCTACTGAAGCTGCTGCCTGCCGCACGCTCGTGAGCAGCGATCCTCTGACATGAAACACGGTGAGAACTCTTATGTCCGGATTTCTAGCAACTCAGAAGCCAGCATAAACAATACGACTGGACTGGAGAGGTTTGTTTGGTCTCCTCTGGTTCGCGGCAAGAGCATCCTCAAAGGTCCAGGCCTCAACCGCCCAAGCCTCTCCAAGAAGAGCCCAAACAAATCTGACAACGGCGAGCAGCTCTGTAGGGCACTCCCATGTTTAGATGCGTTGTGCGCCTCGCCGAAGGTCTCGACATTCTTGGCATCGGCGCCGTTCTCTCGGTCAAGGCGCGCCTGTGGAATCATCGACCCAAGCTTCCCTTTGCTTCGTGCTGAGCCCTATTTTGTAAGGGTCGACGCCGGTTCCACTTGAGGTGGAGCCACTCAACAGCTGCCAAGTTTAAACCCCGAACCCTGATGGTTTGTGGTTGAAGGCTGAAGGCAGGTTGTGGAGGGTCTGCTGTTCTCTCCATGTCCAGGCAAAGTAGGGTGGACGTGCCCAAGCGTAGGCTGAAAGCGCAGCGTACTCTGTGAAGATGTCCGTGAGATCCCCAGGACGGACTGTATCAGGTGTGACACACTCGCCCATGCGCATGGCTGACATGTCGCTAGACACTCGCTTGAACCGAAAGCCCCTCCAAACTGCCCTTCGAACAGAGGAGCCACGGCAGAGGTGTCCTTTACGAAGCTCGAACCATGGAACCCGGGCCTCCAGCGCCCGCAGGCGGGCCTCGTCGTCCGTCTCATCCTGCGAAGGAGCTTGGAATGTCGAAGCACATCGACCACCTCCTTTCCAATGTGAGAAAATCCGTGCACTCCTCGCTCACACAGCCGTCGTTGTCCCAGTACCACTTCGGCATCGGAAGGAGGCGAGGCACCCCAACGGGCCTTAGTTTCAGGAAATATCCAAGCAGATCCCAACATCCCGAGAGCTCAGGGGCCTGGGGTCTCGCAAATGGCCAGCAGAACGCATCTGGACCTGCCCCGCAAAATTCCAAGGCAGCCGTGATTCATCAAATGCAAACAAATAAACAAACACCTCCCCTCTTGAGCCTTGTTATTGGGGACATCTGTGGGACATGCTGGGACGTCGTGATGGGACGTTGCCGCCTCCACCGCCAGGAGGTTCTCTCGGCGGTAGACTCTTCCTCACAGGCCGCCGACTGAGTAGGGCTCAGGTCGTGGGTCTGTCTTTGCCGTTTCATTGTTCTGTCGCATGGCTACCGAGAACGCTGTCGAGTCGATCTGTTTGTTGTTTTGTCTCTTTGTCATGGTGTGGTACCGCCTCTACTGAGGCTCGGTTGCTGATCGTGTCGATGCGTTCGAGAGTTTGAGCTGCTGCAGATTACAGTACACAGTACACCATTTCAGACTTCCCATCCCGCTAGGTACTCCCGCTAGGTACTCCTGCTAGGTACTACGGCGAACCCCATGGCAATTCCTGTCAAGGAAAGCTCAGCCTATGCTGCAAAATTGCCAGCTTGCTTGTTCCCCTGCCCATTTGCAACAGTGTCCATCCAGGATCATCCAGGCATGTTGGCGCAAGCGCACTTAGCTTGGCTCTGGCTGTACTTGCCGCCGCCCGAACTGGCAGTAGAAAACACTCCTCTGGCTCACTTGCTCGCATTGGTTGTTTGGCTCTCTGATGGGTTGCTTGCTTTCTTATTTCAAGGACGAAGACAACAACATCAAACTTGACGGAAAACGTGCAGCAGCTACAGTAACTGACACGAGGAGTTTGGACATCGCATATGGAAACTTGCAGGCACTGTGCCAAGGACGAAGCCTGTATGCCGTGGCCGTGCTGCCGGAGTGGCAAGCCTTGCTGAAGCCGTGGAAAAGGCGGAGCAAAGGGAGTCACTTGCACAAGTTGGTGCCCCACGAAGATGGAGTGCTCCAGGTGCTCATGCCCTCGACACGCTGCAGGAAAGGCTAGAAGCGGCTAGAACTGCGTAAGCTTCATGAATCACAGTGGCTACTGAGACAGCTGCAGCCAGCTGCGACACCGGCGTAGTTGCCGTGACTTCAACCTTCCATCAATTCGAACTAGGCTGTGTCGTTGGACCTTCTTGGGATAAACTTCCTTACCTTTTTGGTCAGCAACCACAGAGGGTAACAGAGGCCGGCACGGCAGAGCTCTGCAATGGATGAGTTGCAAAAGCCTCAGATTTGATCAGAAGCTCATCCCCAAGCGGGCTTGGAGCAGGCTTCCTCGCGTGTATGGCATCATACAGCTCAGCTGGATCACACGAACTCCCTGCATGCTGAGGCTGCTGCGTAGGGAACCGGCATGGGTGGCAAGCCTTGCTCCTGCGCAAGCTGAAATGGCGTGAAAAGGGCCACGATGTAGTTGACAGACATCCGACAACCCCTTTTACCCTATGACATCATCATCCCTCAAACCCCGGAGCAAATGCCCACGCAACCCCTTCTTGCAATATGTAGAACTGTTAAGCTGTGTGTGAACGTTGCTAAACACCTCTCGGGCCCCCCCGGGGCTGCGGCCGGAGGCTCCGGGAGGTCGCTAAGCGAGACGCGCCGGGCGCGGCCCCCAGGCCCGCGCTGCGCGTCCGCCGGCTCCTGCATTGAACGAGAGGCTGTTGTAGAGGGCAAAGGCGTAGGGGGGGGGGGGGGGGGGGTTTGCCTCCGGAGTCCAGAGCCCTTCGACGTCACACCCCAGATCCCAGAGCAACGCAGCGCGACAGCAAACCTTCGTGTGCCAGAGTCCCTCCAGAGGAGCCCTTCGAAACCCCCAGATCCCCAGAGCAACGCACAGGGGTCAAACCGTGTGCACGAGTGCCCTCCAGAGCCCTTCGACGTCACACCTCCCCAGAGCAACGCAGCTCGCGACAGGGGTCAAACCTTCGTGTGCCACGAGTGCCTCCAGAGTCCAGAGCCCTTCGACGTCACACCCCCAGATCCCCAGAGCAACGCAGCGCGACAGGGGTCAAACCTTCGTGTGCCACGAGTGCCCTCCAGAGTCCAGAGCCCTTCGACGTCACACCCCCAGATCCCCAGAGCAACGCAGCGCGACAGGGGTCAAACCTTCGTGTGCCACGAGTGCCCTCCAGAGTCCAGAGCCCTTCGACGTCACACCCCCAGATCCCCAGAGCAACGCAGCGCGACAGGGGTCAAACCTTCGTGTGCCACGAGTGCCCTCCAGAGTCCAGAGCCCTTCGACGTCACACCCCCAGATCCCCAGAGCAACGCAGCGCGACAGGGGTCAAACCTTCGTGTGCCACGAGTGCCTCCAGAGTCCAGAGCCCTTCGACGTCACACCCCCAGATCCCCAGAGCAACGCAGCGCGAAAGGGGTCAAACCTTCGTGTGCCACGAGTGCCCTCCAGAGTCCAGAGCCCTTCGACGTCACACCCCCAGATCCCCAGAGCAACGCAGCGCGAAAGGGGTCAAGCCTTCGTGTGCCACGAGTGCCTCCAGAGTCCAGAGCCCTTCGACGTCACACCCCCAGATCCCCAGAGCAACGCAGCGCGAAAGGGGTCAAACCTTCGTGTGCCACGAGTGCCTCCAGAGTCCAGAGCCCTTCGACGTCACACCCCCAGATCCCCAGAGCAACGCAGCGCGAAAGGGGTCAAACCTTCGTGTGCCACGAGTGCCTCCAGAGTCCAGAGCCCTTCGACTTCACACCCCCAGATCCCCAGAGCAACGCAGCGCGAAAGGGGTCAAACCTTCGTGTGCCACGAGTGCCTCCAGAGTCCAGAGCCCTTCGACGTCACACCCCCAGATCCCCAGAGCAACGCAGCGCGAAAGGGGTCAAACCTTCGTGTGCCAAGTGCCTCCAGAGTCCAGAGCCCTTCGACTTCACACCCCCAGATCCCCAGAGCAACGCAGCGCGAAAGGGGTCAAACCTTCGTGTGCCACGAGTGCCTCCAGAGTCCAGAGCCCTTCGACTTCACACCCCCAGATCCCCAGAGCAACGCAGCGCGAAAGGGGTCAAACCTGTGCTGCCACGAGTGCCCTCCAGAGTCCAGAGCCCTTCGACGTCACACCCCCCAAAACCAGAGAAGAAGGGGACCGTTCGGGGCAGCAAAACGAAACAAGGAAGCGGTGAAACAAGGAAGCAAGCAAACAGCGTCCTCCCAGTAGAACTTGACCCGTGCGCCCACAGCGAGCTCGGATGAACCAACTCCGGGCTCAAGGTCCGAGAAGTGCAGGAACACGTCGCCTCGTCCATGCCTCAAATGAAAAGAGGCTCAAGAGAGCACTTATAAGAGTACACTTAAAAGCAACACATGAGAGAAGGGCAAGTCTGGGCATGTTCAAGCCACAATGAGGGCAACAATGAGGGCAACAATGAGGGCATATGAGGGCTCGCCTGGCGCCACGCCCTCCATCGTCACGTGCGACGAAGCCGAAGCCTTTTGCCAAGCGTGCACGAGCCAAGCAGTACGTGAGCTCATGACGTTCCTGCTGTGACGAAGTTTGACAAGTTTCCCAAAACGCTGAGTCCTGTCTCTGACCTGGTGCCAGGCCTTTGCCAGGAAAGAGCCGCCTCACCGTGCCCGTCTGCATTGTCATGCCGCCTTTGCACAGCCGAGGACATCCGAGGACATGGGCCTATCCAACGGTGAAAAAGTCGGGCCTTGAAACTGAGAAGGCGCCTGCGGCGCCTGCGCGTGTGTGGGCGGTGGCGGCGGAGGCGGTGGGGGCAACGGCAACTTCGACTTCGGGGTTCGAAGCTGGCTGTGATTCGCGTGCCCTGCCAAAGGCGAATGGCCGTATGGCTGCAGAGGATCCTTCTCCTTGTCCATCGAGTCGGAACTCCGCTTCATGGCATTCTCCAGCTCCTGAATGCTGTGGAACTTCTTGCCAGCCAGGCTCTCCAGGCTCTCCAGGCTCTCCAGGCTCTCCAGCTCTTGCACCTCATTTGGGGACGGAGGCTGCAAGCTGACCTGGCGGGGCGGTTGAAAATGGAGGTGCGCATGGGCCGCGTGGGCCGCGTGGGCGTGGGCCGTGTGGGCCGTGTGGGCCGCATGGGGATGCGCCGCCGGCGCCACCCTGTGCTGGTATTGCCATTGCTGCCATTGCCAGTGCTGCCACTGCGCATGTCGGCTTTGCCAGGGAGGGGCCTGAGGTATTGTCGTCGGCGACGGAGTTTCCTCCTTTGGCACACGGGAGTACTCGTCTTTTGGGGACACCAACTCCTTGCCGGTATCCGATCCAGGAGAAGTCGTCTCCATGGACTGTAGCGTCTCTGCTTCTGAAAGAGATTTTGTCAATGCAATGGGGACCGACCTGGCGGAGACTTCAGAAGAAGAGTCGCAAAAAAGGATCGCAAAACAAAAGAAACCCTGAGCTGGAGGCCCTGGGCTGCTCTGGCTGTCACCATTCACCTCTCGATTCTGTGCAAACCGTGCGGAGGAACTACTTGCACTCCTCTCCATAATATGAGTCTCTGTAGGAGCTCTAAGTGGCCTCACCGAGCGAGCCGAGATCCCATGTCCCCTGTGCCGTCTCCATGGGACGGCATTGATTGAATTAAATTGGAACTCAAAGCTTTGGACCACAAAAGAACACCGGGCACTGCACCTTGTAGCGCTGCTGTGGGCTATGATATCTACAATCTTAACCCTTGTCAAAGGTCAGGCCTTTTCCAGGGCTCGCACGCAAGTCTCAAGTCTCACGCGCGACGCATTGAGGTGCCGAGACGTCTGCGGTTAAAAGAGCAGGGCCACAGCACCACAATAGGCTGAGAGGCTTGGCATTGCGTCGCTTTAGAGTTCTCCAAGCGCGCCATGCACCACCCTACCACTAGACGCCATGCACGGCGCCAAGCACAGACTTCAGGCTAAGGACACCTTTGGACATTGCAGCTGCTGATTTTCAGAGCCGGGAAAACTGCTTAAACATTTCTTGTTGGCAGCATTGTTTAGGCGATGGCTGTTCATGAACATGTGATACGTCTCAATGTCTCAAGTTTCATGTTCCAATACATTCTGCCCTGGCTGATGGGGCAACCTGGCGTCGCAGCTCAGCTGGACCGCTTCACCGCCCACCTGCCCATTGTGGCCACTTCATGTCACTTCTCCTATTTGGGTGCCCTTCTGGGCTTACCCTGAGAGTGCGGGACCGTAATATACTAAGGGCTACTAAAGGCCGCGTTTAGGGAACCGACCATGCACATCCATGCACCGCAGGCTGCAAGAGGGAGCAGAGAAAAAGCACCGCGCGCCTGGTCAACCCTGCGAGGGCGCGGCGGGCATCTGTGTCAGCGGGAGCTACAAGCGACAAGGCCTCCAAGGCCTCCGTTTTTGATTCTCTGAAGGAGATGAAGAAGAAGGCTCCATCACACCCTAAAGCTCTCCTTGACAAGTGCTGGTCTGGCCTTGTTGGCCATTTTCTCTGCGAGGGCGTAGGCTCTTTGAACACCGTCTCCCTGGCAGCGCGTCCAAACTACAACAGAGCGGGGGCGGAGGGGCAATGGAAGTCGAAGCTTTTGCCCCCTCATGTCGGTGTTCAGCTGCTAACGGCTAACGGGACCTCCTCAATGAGCTGCAGCGCCCTCTCCAGGTCACCTTCCTGGCTGAAGCGCCTTTGTATGATCCTGATCATGCGCCACAACACGCTGCCACAGCTCGGCACAACATGGCAACACTCCATCAAAAGCCGCTTTCAAGCGTAAGCGCGCAATCAAGCGCGCACGGGTTCGCACATGCAGGTACGTGGAAGCAGAAGCGTTCAGGAAAACTGGATGTAGGCATGCACGCAGGCGCAGGTGCAGGCGAGCAGCGATACTGCGAAAGCCGGTAACCCCTTGGCCCCTCCCCACCTCCCGAAACGACCGAATTGTTTGCCTCTGGAGGAGATGCACACGAGCATCGCTCGTTGTAAGCACATGTAAGCACCACGTTCGTCTCGAGAATGGGAGAAAGGCTCAGAAGCAGCTGTTTCGGAAGTTCAGCTCCTCCCCTTCTTTCAAGCACAACTTTGCCTCATACAGACAAAGCGCAAAGCCAAAGCCACACACTTTGTGCTCTCTGACGTCTCGTGAATCCGCTCTCCTGGCAAGCTCCTTGCTCCCTGGAGCCGGGGTCATGCCGAGGTCCTCTCCGAGAGCGCCACAGACGCAGAACGAGACACACAAGCCGAACTTCGCATCACCCGCAAGCTGAACTACTGAATTCATTGTTCGTTTCACAGAAGAGTTCGTGTCTTCTCCCTCAGAGTGCTCTCAGAGTGTGAGCTCTTTCTCTCGCACGGCATGAGAAGGAGGGCCCCCCCCCCTGTCCTCGTTGCCGTGGAGGCAGAGGATCACCGGTGCTGTGAGGTTTCCTTCAAGGGAATAGCCCCCGCACCAAAATAAACTCCTCACTTTCCTGGCTTTGTGCAGAACAACTCTGACACCCATCCTACAGAGCTTTTGAAAAACTTCCCCAAGCCTTTAGAGTCTAAGCCGTCTCGAGCCATTATTATGTGCAGGCCCTTGAAAGCTCGGGCATATTCCGTTTCTGTCACGGCGTGGTGGAATTGGCACATCCGGCAGCCTCATCTGTGACCCATGAGTGTTCTTCGCATGTCAGGGCGCGCCTTCCCTCAAGTCCTGGCCGGTTGGCTTGCCCAGCTCTTCCCCGGAGCCCACGAAATCCAGCACCTCAAAATGACGAAGAAACGACACTGCAGACAAAGTCACCCCAGACGAGTAGACTGGCAGATCTGAGCTTCAGGACGTCATCGGCGATTTGGAAGGCCAGACCGAGGTAGAAGCCGTAGCTGTACCTGCAGTCATCTCACAAACACAAACACAAACACAAGCACAAACACAAACACAAACACAAACACAAACACAAACACACACACACACACACACACACACACACACCCACACTTTTGCAACGACGGCTTCCATCTGGCACACGCCATGCACGCAGTGTGGGGCACAAGACATCACACACCTCGCCGGGCGGGCCAGTGAGCACCGCACTCGCCCGGCCTTGTTACAGGCGGTCGGCAAAGGGCTCTGTAGTTTGGGCAAAATCTAGAGTCTTGATCTGAAGGAAATCGAGTAACATGAGATTGGGAAAAATCACATTTCCGAGCTCACAACATGCGGCGGCCAGGAGCGACGCCGTTTTGTAGAAGCTCCTTTGTGTTTTGTACCGGATCAGATGTCTCGAACGGGGGAGCTCTGGAAAGCGCCAAAAATGAACTCTGAGCCCCGGTCTTCTTCAAGTAGTTGAAGAGGCTGACTTGGGTGTCGAAGCGCTTCGCGCTTTGCGACATCTCCCCGTAGCCGAACCTGGGAGGGCAACGCCCCGCAACGCCCCACCGTCACATTGCAATGATTCCCCACCTTGGGTGTGGGCTTGTTCGGTTTAAACTAAACTCTTCTCCTCGCCGGGTCTGCTCCTTGCCCATCACCCACATCCCACCCCAGAGTATCCTGAGAGTATCCCTGGAGCGCACAACCCCAAGTGCCCAACCCCAATTCCAAATCTGGGTGGGGATGTTCCAAACAAAACAAATGATCAAAAACTATGTGTCATTCTTCCGGGGCCTTCAAGCGCTTTTGGACTTCTTAACTTCTTAGGCCCCGGACTCCTCGATCACCAAGGAGACCAGTCGAGTTACCTGACATTGTAGAGTACATCGTTGCGCGCGTCGTGGCGCGCATCGTTGCGTTGTTGCGCGCTCTAGATTCGGGTCCCGCCTCGTCGTCCTCCAGGGACTCAATGAGACCCGAGGCGTGGGCAAAGAGGAAGTCACCACTCAGCACCTCGAGAGCTCATCTAGACACAAACATGGAAAATACAAAAAAAGACCTCGCCCCTGAAGCCTGCAAAACGATTCGCTGGGGGAGTTGGCCAAGGCTCTGGCTGCGACATCTGGGCCGAAAATCCTATGCATCGTCTGCTGCTGCCTCCTGCAGCATCAGTGGAAGCCGATTGTGTCTATATGCTCTCGTTTTTCTGCGACCTTGTTTGTGTCTTAATATGCTCTCATTTTTTCTGCGACCTGCCTTGTGTCAGCGTCATCGAGAATGTCATCGTGAACCAGGGAAGCAGTGTGGATGATCTCGATCGCCGTGGCCAGTACCAGGACCTTGTCGTAGGCAGCACCTCCGACACCAGAGAGGCCACACTCGCCAGACAAAAAACGTTGAGCCTCAAAACAAAAAAACAAAAAGTTTGCAAATGCGAACAAAAACGCAAACAAATCGAGCCTTGAGCGGGGTCTGCTGCCATCTGCGGAGTCCGCGATGCTGTCCTTTCACGCTGGGGATTCTTGGGGACACGGGGCCCCGTGTCCCAGCACGACTTACAATGTCCTGCGCAGGGAGGTGGAGGAGTCGTCCCTGGTCAGGCGAATGATTTTTTTTGAGTCAGCAAGAGTCAGCAAGAGTCAGCGATGCACCTCAAGGAAATGGCTTGAGCACTGAGGCCGGTGCAGCATGGAGTGGACCAGCAAGCCTTTTGCTTAGCTTGGCTTTTTGCCAGACATGAACGTGACTGAACGAGTCTGCCGCAAAAGGGGAGTCAAAAGAAACAGCTCGTCACAAGCCCCGAGGAGCCGGCAAAGAGCTGGCCGAAGCCGCTTGCCACCACTGCTGAAGACCTCTCACATCTCTCACTTTGAGACAAAACTTTAAGATGCGCAGAAGCCCATTCTTGATACCCCAAAAAAGCGACCCAGCGCCATCCCAACGCCATCGCGCCGCCTCCTGGACCGCGTACTTCAGCCTGGGAGAAACACGACAGAGAAACTTTTCTCCCCGAGGAACACTTCCGCAATTTGGAGAAGCACAGCAGCCTCGAAGCCCTCTCAAACCTAACAGCTCAACACCCCAACTTGGCCGAACAAGCTTCGGTTTTTGAACGCGCTCCTTAGGATCATCTTGCACTGCACTTGCCACTGCCACTGCACTACCTGCACTCATCCAGCAAGCCTAACTAGCCCAAGTAGCCGAAAGCCCCGGTGACTCAGTCTAGGCAAAGTCTTCCGGGCCGCCCGCTTCTGACTCTGCGCCGCCTCGCTGAGGCCCAAGAGCCGGCACTGCACCTGCCCATGCCGCTGACAGCGACTGCAGCAACTGCTGTCAGACGATGCTCAGAGGACAGGTTCAGTCGCCGGGGGGCAAGGGGGGGGGGGGGGGGCATTGTGAGCCTCTCTGGAATTCTCTGAAATTCCGCTGAGCAATTTCTCAGGAGGTATCTCTGAAAATCTCGCTTTGCTCTTGCGAGCTCGCTTTGCTCTGCATCTAACTTTTTGGTCATTTTTGCTGCTTTGTGCTGCTTTGTGCTGCTCTGTGCAGCGGCACCCTGCATCAGCTCCAGAGCCCCCACAAAGTGCACCAAGCAGATTACACACACAGACACACACAGACATACAAACTTTTGCGAAAAAATCACTTAGAAAGCATGCAAGTAGACAGCGCACTCTCTCTCGCTCTTCTTCTTGCTCTTCTGCTGGGCTCGTTCTTTCTTTTCTTGAGGCTGACAGAGCGAGGCCCCCGCGCAGTCCGCGCGCCCCCGCTTCTGCTGGGCTCTTTTTCTCTTTCTCTCTCTCTTCCTCTCCCTCCTTCCTGAGGTAAAGAGTGAAATCGCGCTCTCTCTCTCTCTCTCCCTCTCCTTCTCTCTCTCTCTCTCTCTCTCTCTCTCTCTCTCTCTCTCTCTCTTGCGTTGTGTCAGGGGGCCTGAGGGGCGAACCCCCGTCTCTCTCTCTCTCTCTTTCTTTCTTTCTTTCTTGGGGGCGTGGGGGCGAACCCCCTGGCTGTGCGCCTGCCCCGGTATCTCTCTCTCTCTCTCTCTCTGTTCTGGTAGAGAGAGTGGCTTGTGTGTGTTCGCGCGCCTCCTCCTGTCCCTCGGCGATGCAAGAGAGGAGCGACTCCAGGTCGAGCTGATCCGGCAGCGGAGCTCGCCGCTCCAAGCCCCGCATCAGCAGCCACTCGATCTCCTCCATTTTCGTCCGGTGGGATATCTCGGAGGTATTCCTTTAAAAAAAGGCTTCAATTCCAATAAGGCGCCACGGTCTCCTGGGAGTCAAACTCCAGGCCCAGTCCCTTCGGCGCAGGCCCTGGCAAGTCCGCCAAAGGCTTGGGCTTCTCTCGAGAAAGCTCTAAGGAGGCATCACGGTCGAGTCATAACTCGTGAGAACAAAGAAACACACGCAAAAGACTCGCCGAGGCGGCGCGAGGGCGCCCGAAGCTCGACGCCTCGGGCGACCTGCTGGATGGAGTCCAGCCTGACTACATATGACTGACCAGCGACATGTGATCACTTCGATCTCTGCTCCAAAGCTCTGGACCTGTCACGGGAGCGCTTCTCGCAGCTCCGAATCCGCTGGAGCTCCGCTCGGAGGCGCAGATTGGCCACCTGAGCATGGCTACGCGGCGATGAAGTCGGCGACTTGGCTGTACTTGGCATGCCTTTTTGCAGAGGCAGACCGTGTGCCTTCATGTCGAAGATCCGGCTCTCGGCGTCCGTGGCCTCCGTGGGCCCTATGAGGTCATCCACGGCCTCGGGCTCAGACAAACACCCTCGACGCTCGACTCCTCGGCTTGATCTCGGGCCTCGTCACCGGCTTGCTCCATCAGGGGCAGGCAGGAAACGCCTTGCACCAGCGTCAGCAAGGCCTGCGCCATGAAAATACGCAAAATCGCGACGTTCACAATATCCAACTGGACGCGACACATCATGAAAACAGCTCAGCAAATCTCAAGAACCAACGTGGCCGACGCCTCCTTCTCCTCGCTCTCCTCGAGGCACTCCAGGCGAGCGGCTGCTCGGGAGCCCAGCTTGTTCACCTGAGAACAAATCTGCCAAAGAACCGAAGAACTTCCGATTGAACTCCGATGAACTTCCGGAGCCGCCCCCCCCTAGGCCCAAAACCCCAGGCCCAAAACCCTAAACCCTAAACCCTAAATAGCGCTATAAAACCTATTTTATCCCCCCCACTCCCCCCCCACTCCCCCGCTCCCCCGCTCCCCCACTCCCCCACTCCCCCACTCCCCCACTCCCCCACTCCCCCACTCCCCCACTCCCCCACTGCCCCACTGCCCCACTGCCCCACTGCCCCACTGCCCCACTGCCCCACTGCCCCACTGCCCCACTGCCCCACTGCCCCACTGCCCCACTGCCCACTCCCCTCCCCCCTCCCCCCCCGTCTACGGAGAACTTGACATGGCGAGGAGCCAGGCGGATCGTCGGCATCATTCCCCCCTCCTGCCAAACCGCGCATGGGGGAAGGGACGGAAAAGGCACAAAGGCAACGCAGGAGGACACAGTGAAATGCGGCAATCTGTGTTCATTGCAGAACTGTCCTTGACCCGGCGCAGCGCTTCCTCGAAGTCCGAGGCGCCCTCGCTGAGGCGGCCGGACAGAAGCTCCCTCAGCCGGGGGTCCTCGCCAGGCTTCTTTTGGTTTTCTTCTGGAGCTGCTGCGACAAACCGGGGCAGCCTGCTCCGAAATTGGCGCTCCAAAAAGAGGTCGGGTCCTGCTGCATGGCGAAGATGATGGGCGCGGAGATGCGTCCGAGCTTTAAAGCACCTTCGCTGCCCCCCAAGCAGCGCTTGAAGGCGCGAAAGCAAAAGGGCGCGCAAACGGATGCCATGTGTCGGATCTCGCGAGGCCGCCAAGTGAGGGCTGGACTACGCATCCCCACCGTGCGGACATCCTTGAGCAGCCCCACCACCAAGCCGATGTCGGAGCCAAACCTACCAATCTCTGGTGCTTTCGGGCTTTGGGAAGGGTTTGGAGGCTTGGGAGGGGTTTTGGGATGCTTTGGGGAGGGTTTTTGTTTGGGTTCAGGCGGCTCAAGGCTTTGCAGGGAGTACTTGCTGGCAGCGAAAGTTTTCGAGTCAGGCTGCTCGGCCATCTGCTGGGCGATCTCGTTGCTGACGTTGTTCACGAAGGCCGCGCACGCGGTGGAGGCTCCGAAAAACCTGTTCATCCACCCCGCACCATACTAGCACGGGCAAAACGGTAAACATCCAAGAGCATCGAGTACCCTAGACTCTGAGCTAATTGACTCAGGACCCTAAAGGCTTCAAGCCCTTCAGACCTACATGAGTTCAGCCAGATGCCGTTCTGAGGCGCGAGCGCCGCCACGCCGGCCACCTGCTCGATCTCAAGGTACTGCTTCACAGTCAGGTCCAGGTTCCTCGGTGCGAAGGCAAGCGTCTGCGCTGTCTCTCAGGGGCGTCCAAAGGGGAGGCAGGTTTCGGGTGCCCCAAGCCAAGACTCCGGAACTTGCTCTTAGGGCATGACAGCTCACTGTGAGCTACTGTGCACTCAGGACACAGGATGGTTCAAGGGTGTGTTCGGGCCCGCGCCACAGCAGCTCCCGTTTTCGGAGCTGGCCATCGCTGTACCTGCCACATTGCACCACCCCCCTCCTCCCACCGCCCAAAGAACACCAGGCAAAAGGAGCACGCGGCGATGGTCTTCGCGATGAGTTTTCTGCACCTCACTTGGCAGCCCTACTCCGCAACATCCTGCAAACACTTACATAGGTCGCCAAGCCAAGACGCGCGATATCGTGCGATGAAAGACATGCAAAAAGCGAAAACGCGTAAGGGATGCAACGATCGCCGTTGCGAAGACAACTGGTTCGCCTTGACTCGGTGGATCTGAGTCTTGGGCGGCCGGGAGTGCAGCTTGGCCATGGCCCACTGGGCCGTGGCGTAGAGGGAGTCCCCTCCGAGGAGAGAAACCTCTGAAAAGGCTTCGCTTGTTCAGACCCATTTGGGGGGTTTCCGACATTCGGGTTACCTTTTGGGGTCCTTATTATAAGGGAATCCTGCTATGTGGGGGTCTGCTATTTTCGGGGTCCCCTACTTTCGTAAACACCCATTTGAGCTTTCGACGAACCCTCGGGATTCTCAGGGCCAGCCCAGGGAGCCTGTGGGCCTATAGTCTCTCCACAACCCCTTCTTCGCGCCTTGCGCCGGTCCGCAGCCTGGGAGGCGGCCACGCCCTGGCTGTTGGCCGACAGGAGTAGGAAAGGAAAAAGAGACGGGGGCGCCCCTTGAAACAAGAAAACAAAAAACTGCAAAGCCCAAGAAAAACGACACACAAGTTGCCAAGGATGTCCTTGAAGACCCCAGAATCTCGCACGCTTGGGGTTCCAGGGTTAAGGGTGCCCATCTGCACCTCGGAACGACTCAAGGACAGGTCCAAGGAGATACCCAGCAAGTCCAGGCCATACCTGGGCATCTCGATACTCAAAGCGGGCTTCGTTTTTGGTCCGCGGGATTTCTCACTGAAAATCTGCGGATTTGGAATTTAGAGCCTTGTGAAGTGCTGGCCCTGGGCCTCTGGGCCCCTGGGCCCCTGGGCCCCTGGGCCCCTGGGCCCCTGGGCTCCTGGCCGCGTCCAAATGAGAGGGTTCGCATCGAGGCCAAGGAGGGCAGCCTCTCTCAAAAAAGAAAGCAAGACAGAAAGAAAGAGAGAAAAAGAGGGAGAGTACTCGTCGCTTAAGGGCTAGGGAGGGACTCCTTCTGCTCTAAGAGTGAGGCCTGTTCCGTTATGCTGCTCCCCAATTGTGGTAACGCCGGCTTTCAGGCCTTAAGCCCCCTGCCTCTGGATGTGGTATGACACCACTATGGCTTGGTACGGGAACAAGCATAACCAGCAGGCGCGAGAGTGTCAGCGCAGACTTGTAGGTGCGGATGAGTGTATGGAACAAATCTCAATGCGTCTTTGGCGGCGGTGGTTTGGGTGGCTCGCAGCCAGTCCGCGCGCTTGGTTGCTGGCTTGTCTTGGGCGGCTGAGGGTAGGTCACAGGATGTCGTAGGTCGGACGGCGACAGAAAAGATATGTGCAGTGAATTCGAGCGCTTGTACACAGTGTGTGTGTGTGTGCTCAACTATCTACAGGGGGCGGGGCTTGCTTCTTGCTTCCGCCTGGATGTTGGGCGTCTTCAAGGGCGCCGGATCCGCCAGGTGCTTCACGAAGGAGGTGGCCACGGCCTCGACGAGCACTTCGGATGACAATGCACAAACAAGGAAGGAGGGGTTAAACAAACAACCTGAACAAAGATCCGAGGCCTCAGGTGGGTCGCACAAAGAAGGCACCCCACCGCCCCGACTTTCTTCGAGAACCAGATGGACATTTGAAGCGATTCTTGGCTCGGGGCCATGAAAGTCTTCCCGTCGGCTTTCAGTTCCAGGTCCCACTGGTCCTGGCGGGGATGCTTAGTTTAGCCGCAACTCACATCGTTGCAAGGCCAGCACCGGAACTCTCAGAAACAGTCTCAAAAGCTGGACATTGCGACAGCAACCGGTCCTCCGCGTGGAGCATGGCTGCGATGTAAAGCTCCTGGGGCCGCGCAATGGGGTGCCATGGGATGTTGGGGCGCGGACGAATCGACAGAACCGTTCATTCCCTCCTCGACGACGGTTGCCAGCTCCTCATGCTCCTTGGAAATCGCTGACTCCGACGACTGTGGAGGCAGGGTTGCCTGCCCGGGAGCAACAGTGAGGACCTCGCAAACACCCTCACAACTCAGGTCCCATGGCCGCAAAGAAGAAGACGACAAATCAATACACAGGTTGCACATCTCGAATGGGTCTATGTTTACGCTTACATGCGTGCATGTTTTGTTGATTCTCCGTTGGTGTATACTCGAAATCCAAGCTCTGACCCTGGCCTTTGCACAAAGCAGGCTTACGGCGGCTCGAGAGAGCAGGAAGGACAGGAAGCCTGCCAAATGGGGAGCGAAGGCATCCCAAGTTTCCGGACTTGGAGTTTATGCGGGTTAGGGTATCGGCTTCCTTTTCTCCCTGCCCCCGCCTTCAGTCTTCAGAGCCTGCACACACGGAAGAGAACATCGCAGAAGTAACAAGGCAAGCTCCCACGAGCCCAGTGCCCGCGCGCCGGCCTTCTCGATGCTGCCGCGATATTTTAAAGGAACCCGTGCTGCGAAATTCCGCAGATTGGCCACAACGTTCAGCAGGTGAGGCTCTCGGACCTCTGGAGAGAGAACGGCCATTCTCCACTCGCTTTCCGCCCTATATCACGGCTCTTTGCAGGACTTCTTACGGGTTTGATGCTGGCTGCCGCCTTCAGCGACACTTCGTGGCAGTACCGAATGAAGGCGCGCAAGGCAAGCTGGGAACGCGGGCCCTCTCGATGGTGTTGAGGAACGCGTTGTTGAAGATCTTTATGAACGACCTTGGACATCACCCCAAAACCTGCACCTACTCACGGTGTCCCAACTCACCTCTCTTGCGACTCTACAGCTGAGAGGGCGCCGAGAGAGGATGCTAAAAGTGTAGGACCAGTGTAGGACCCAGGCTGTGCAATCAGGTCCGTGACGATCACAGACTTTTTGCCCGCCTTGCCGGCAAGAGCGCTGATGGGCTCCTGCACATCTGCAGCTATACGCTAGGCCGCTAGGCAGCAATGGAACGCTGGAGCACTGCAGGCACTGCAGGCCACATCCTGACGCATTTCTTGGGCGGCCGTGCTCCATCGTCGTCTTGAGAAACCTAACCACGGCTAGCCGTGTTGTCTCAGTACTCGTTGGCAGCATACAGAGACCGTCAACACTTCAGGTAGGGCAGCAAGAGAAACACTGAGGTTGCGCTGGTTGCGCTCCATCGACTCTAGTGGTGCAACGAAAAAATCAACAATAAACACATGCCCGAGCTGCCCTTGGCTCGGCAGATCTTGCCCAGCCTCCCTGACTGCCTCGCAGCATCGTGGTTCAGGGTAGAGAGAGGTGCCAGGGGGTCCAAAGTGGGCTCTTGGACCCAGGCCATGCTACCGCCAGGGTGAGTGCTGCACCCCGTGCTGCTGCTGCATCCTGAGCTCAAGCCAAGGTCAACATTCCAGGCTCAGGTGCTCAAAGAGGCGAGGCGGCAAGGGGAGCATGTGCGCACATGCTTCGCGGCTCAGATCTGCAAACTGCACATCACCGCCCGCGTATCCCTCCACAAGGCTAAATCAAAGGTTGGCCCCTTACCATGGACCCTCCAAGACTTGGGGCCTGGGGAGTCAAGGGCTCCCGCTTTGGGGTTTGGGGGGTTTGAGGTGTTGAGGGTTTAGGGATTTCAGGGTTTATAGGGTTTTAGGGTGTAGGGCTCTTGGTTCAGGGGAGGTGACAGCAGGTTCTAGGCTTAGGGTTGGTTTAGGGATTGGGGTAAGTTTAGGTTTCGGCTTTAGGGCCTATGGGTCTTAGGGTTTCCGGGCTTGGGGTCCATCCGTCGTGTATATACGACTTTGCATGTCTTATGGTTCAGGAATTTGGGGTTTCGGGTTTCAGTGTTTTGGGCTTAGGACCATCGTGGGCCCTGTGTAAATCCAAGAGGCAGCATGACCTTGTTGCCCCCCACGTAGACTGTCCCACAGAGACCCATTCCCTCCGCCTCCGCCCCCCTGTTTATCATGCGCCTAGGAAGCGATCACATGCACATATGAGCCGTGCACAATTTTGGCTCTAGCCTTTTAGCGACTCTAAACTTCTAATTCAACAAATTTCAGTAAATTCAACATATTGTAAGCGCCGGACAAGGCGTGGGTTCTGCCGCACATCCCTGACGGACGTTCTGAAGCACAACGAACCGTGTGGCTTTGTGGCTGCCTCTTGAGGTTGTCTCGGGTTTTGCCGGGGTTTTGTGGGGCTTTGTCGGGGGGTGAGGGCTGAGCCAGAAAAACGTGGGCAGGAAAACGGAAATGGTTCAAGTTGGGCCCACGAAAGCCTCTCCGGGAATCTTGGTTTCAAGTTGGGCCCAAGAAGGCCTCTCCGGTGAATCTTGGTTTCAAGTTGGGCCCAAGAAAAAAGACACGTCACGAGGTTTTACGCAAATGTCCTAGTTTGTTTTTTCGGACTCGGCCCCGGCATTGTTCTGATTGAGCCCTTCGCGTTTTCTGACTAGCGCGCCCCGTTTTCTGACTTCGGCGTTGCTCCCCTTTGTCGGGTTTTGTCGGGCTGCCCTGGAGTGCGACCTTCTTCGAGGAAGCGGTCCATCTCTGCCAGCCCGCACACGAACCTCGGCTCGAGAACTTTTTAGCCACTTGGGAAGACTCGCAGAACCCTGTAACGGGGGCGCTCAGAACCTTCCAAGCATCAGGCCGGCGTTTCAAAGGCATTGAGCATTGGTGGTGCATCAGCTACCGGCCCTCTGCATATTCAAGCTGTGATTTGTGGTTCTTCGGTATTTGCATTCAGGTACCTCCTCTCCTAAGCTCCTCCTCTGCACAAGCATTGGAGTCCTTGGAGTATTTAGTTACGACGTCAGCCCTGACATTCAGAGTTCTGAGCTAAAAAAATGCAACATCCCAGTGATGCAGGCGGGACCCTCAGTTCAAGCACTTACTGAATTGGCACGCGTGCCGAGCACATTGACGCGCTTCTTTTGCCACGGGGGGTGACACTGGTATGTGACAGCTGAGCTGAGATTTTCCCTACTCATTCTTGTCTGCGTCCATGGCATTCTCACCTCACCAAACGTGAGCCGCGGTGCAACAGACGCGGCTGCCGAGAAATGGCGCAAGTCAACTCTCAGATCCTCACCATCCTCCTTGCCGTCCTCCTCCTTCTCCTCCTTCTCCTCCTTGCCTGAAGAGACTCTCGCACTCTCGAGAGCTCAGCGGGGGCTCAAGGGGTTTCAAACGAGAAAACGAGCCTACCCCCGCCTCTGAGGGCAAGAGAGACAGACATTGGTTCGATTCGATTTGGATTGATTCCACGCCCCCCCCCCAAAGGAGAGAGTCCGTCCTTCTGCGTCTGTGTCTTGTGTGTCCTGCGCTTCACAAGGGGACACGTCTCGAGTTTACAAATCAAACTCACACACTCTCTACTACGGGGCTTGAGGAATCCAGAGGGCCCACTCTCTCTCTCTCTCTCTCTCTCTCCTGCACGCATGGCCCCCCGAAGAGGAGAGCCGCCCCTGGTCTCTCTCTC
>CAJNDS010002584.1:155256-190256 GCA_905221605.1 Symbiodinium natans | reverse complement strand
AGACACGCGCAATGCAGAATGCCCTGAACGGGGAGAGCTGGTCGCCTCAGCACACTACAGCCGCTACTTCTGCGGAGTTTTGGTCTGCAGGGCTTTGGAAGGATGGTAGGGGTTTCGGGAAGCAGCGGTTGTGGCCGAAGCCGGAGGGCAGCAACCGGCATTGAAGACAAGATCAGACAAGCCAAGATTCTCAAAGCAAGCTTGCCAAATTGTATCACTCTCTGCCAGAAAAGAACAAAACTGAACGGAGTCTTGCAAGCTGGTGCGAACAGTCATTTCTCCCGCCTGTGGCCAATGTCTGCCATTGCTAATCAACATGGCCATTTACCCAAAGTCTATCCCCCTTTGCCTTTGCTATCCTTTGATCCTTTGCGGCGACCAGATCCGCAGCTAAAGCCATGCAGGGCCGAGAGGCTCTTTGGGCAGTCAGCCCGCTTCGCCCTTGGCGAGGCCACAGAAGCAACGTGACAACTCGACAATGACAGCAATGAGCTTGGGCACTAGGCCGGTCTGCTAGGCCGCAGGCGGCTGAGCTCCGCTTTGGCCCTTGTTCTTGGCATCCTTCATCTGATCGAAGATGTCCTGGGAGATAAGGAGAAAGTGAGGAAAATATCGAGGCACCCTTGGCTGTTGCGAGTTGCGAGCGCCTTCTTCATCCCGGGGAGCTCGCTGCCTCAGGCTGCGCACGTTGAGAGTCGCATCCGGAAACAGCCGAAACCTCCCTCACCCTGAGGAATGGGCGTCCACCATCTGTGGTCTGAGTGGCCACATTGTGGACGAGCAAGATGGCCGGGAGCAATCTGAGACCGGCAAAACGCATCCTGTGGCGACTCGAAGGAAATGTAACCCGATGTATCCCGACGTAACCCGACGTGATCCGATGTAATGTGTGCTAAGTGAAGCCCACCTCCCACCAGGCAGCAGCTGCCTTCGCAAGGTTTTGGACATTTTTCATGCTTTGACATGCCTTGATATTTGAAGGCGGGGTCTCCACAACTCCTGGCCTGGGAAAGATGCAGGGCCCCAGAGCCCCCCCTGAGCCGCGGAGCTTCGGGCCAGCGTGAACAGTGACTTGGAGATGCCGTGACCATGCTTCCTCTTGCCTGTATCAATCTGTGTCCTTGCGACAAAAAGCGACAAAGGGGGTGCCCCTCACTGCGCCCTCTTTCAAAACTCTGCACACATCAGGGATTCCAGAGGGCAGCCTCTACGAGCAGCGAAAGACACCTACGAGTCTACGAGGCCTACAGGAGATCTACAGGACATCTACAGGACTGGCAAGCAAGGCATCACGTCGTCGATGTCTGTCGCCGGCTCTTCGCCTACGACGCCAAAGCTTGCACCACCGGAGCGGCTACACTGCCAAAGCACGTGCCTTCGGCCTGAACACCAGCAAGTCTTTTCCAGTTAAGGGCCTCACTGAAGAAGGAAAACAAGCAGAGCACCGAGCAATACGGAGCGAGACAGAGCATCGCGAACTTTCAGAAACTGAATGCAAACTGAATGCAAAGGGAGATCCTGGCCTCTTGGGCTCCTCCGCAGCCTCCGCACGCTCCGGAGGCCTTTCGCTTTTCAAACAGCAAAGACATATGAGACATATGACAGAGGCACCTGAAAAGAGGGACGGCTTTCAGAGGAGAAACCACACCAACGCAAACCCAAGCCTCGGAGGCATGCCCTTGGGGCGCGTCGCCTCTACCTTTCTCACGTCATGTCACATTATGTCACGTTATGTCACATTGTGTCACCTTGTGGGCTCGAGGGTTGGCAAGGGTCAAGTGGGTTGGGGGAACAGACCAGGCTGCTTTCAGTTGGGCCGGTTCCGCGCCTGCATGACGGGGACCCCAGGGCTTGGGTCCTGGCTACAGGTGCACTCCACAGGGCACGGCTGGTTCCATGGTGCTCCTTTTCATGCCCTTCTGAAGTCAAGTTCTTACGGGGATTCTTGAAGTTGTGAGTCCTGCTGGGCGCTCTGCTCCGGGCTGTGGCTGTCGCGGCGCCGTCGCGCCCTGGGCAGCGGGGGTGCTTAAAGTCAAACAACTTCGCGTCCCAAAGAAGTCAGGCAATGAAGGGCGAGGGGGGTAGGGAAAAGAGAGTGAAGAGGAGACCTGTTTTTGTAGTGAGAGAGATACAGATACACTTTTGCGGACGGAGACAGACAGACAGAGACTTTGCCCCTTCTCTGACAAGGCCCCGGCGCAGACCGATTGCCGCTGCCCTGCCTGCACCAATACCAGCTGGTCGCGTCTTCACATCCAAAACTGGAAAAGCTGGACTTGCAAACAATAATCCAACAAAGTGCCTCTGGTCCCGACTGCGGCTTCGGTCCCCCCTGCGGCCTGCAAGCGCGGTGCAATATGGTGCAGTCACATCCATCTGAGGCCCCCTTAGAGCCTCCTTAGTACCTACTTAGAATCTCCTTAGAACGCAACGGCCCTCATGGGCTCTCTCAGCTGCCTCGTTCATCCCGACGGTCGTCGCGTCGGGCGTCCCGCCGATCGTTGCGCCGATCTCGCGAACGGGCCCTGCCACCGCTGTCTCTTCGTTCCTCTCTGCGGTCCTGGAAAGCTGAAACAGGCTGAACTCCCAAGGTCCTCTCTGAGCACCCACATGAGCCACATGTTTTCCCGGCATCCTCCGGTGACCTTCTCTTGCGACTCCGCGAGGTTCTGCCCTCTGACTTGCGGCTTTCCCTGGCTGAAGCAGGTATCGTCGGCACACAAGAATCCGCACCGATTTTTAAAGCATTCACAGAGAAGAAGACTTGCCTTGAATGCATTCGAGTCTTGTTTAAAGCCCGTCATTTTGTTTGCCACTGGGGGGAGGGACTTGGGAGGGGCGGGGCCTGCGCCAACCCCCCGGCTTTTTTCATTCATGCCCAGTCAAGAAAGCTTCTTCATCCACACAGACAGCCGTTCCAAACCCGTCCAACGAGCACCGTGTCTGCCAGGGGGAGTTCATACCCGGAAAGAGAACTTGCATCAACAGCATAAGAGTCTTTTCCAAGCCCGTCCTGCGCGCTTTGTGATTGCAATTGGGGCGGCTGCGCCCCCCCCCAACCCCTGCTGGTTGTCTACTGAAGGTTATGCCGTGAAGGGAACTGGCATGAAAAACGTACGAATCCGTCCCAAACCGCTTAATCCAACGTCGACGAGCTGAAATGAAACATGTGCACCCAGCCAGCTAAGCTCTACATGAATTCATTCGCATGACATATGTCAGCTTATGAGGCCTCTTGGCTGAAGGTTTGGGGCTCCTGTTCGACTTGGAGGCTTGGAGGCACATATTTGCGGGGGTGTGTGAAGCAATGTGAAGCAACCACACATGGCAGCAAAACGGGGCTGGCCCGAGGTGGAGGTCCAAGTACACCAAGAGAAACTAACGAAGCAGACAACAGTTCCGAAAAAAAATGTGTTCGTCTTGACGCAAGCCGAGGCCGAAGTGCAGCTTGACGCACCCAAGCGGAGCCCGAGACAGACGTCTGACGCAAAGGGAATATGTGGGAGTGCTCAGAACATGTAACTGAGTATGACCAAGGATACTCATCGTGCGGGAAACAGCTATTTTGGCCTTTGCCGGTGCAATTTGGGCATGCTTGCAGAAGCTTACATCTTCACCTACGCTGGGCAGCATTTGCAGAATAGCTTCTGCAAATTTGAACTTTGCACTTAGCGTCCAAACAAAAACTCTGAGTTCCTCGTCTTGCTTTGCAGCTTCAGCTTCTTGGTCAGCTCGTCCGAACGGTTGACATAGTCAGTCACCTGTGTAATACTGTGTAATCCAAGGACTTCAGGCAACTGCAAAGCAAATTTCCTGCCTTGTTCCTAGCAACCAGAATTTCCCGAATATCATTGCCCTTGTACTGGTCCAAAGTGATGACCTGAGCACGCAATGGATACCATTCTGCACATTCCCTCTTGCTCAAGCAGAAGCCGCCTTCATAACCATCTGGCTCGCACTGACATAGAGCCTTTGCGCCTCCGAGCGCAACAGAACTGACGAAAATCTGTCGCCTTTTGTGTAAGTGCTGCAAACTTTAACCTGGCGGAGGCCTCGGCCAGGTTCCCTTTGGCTTCACAGACCTCACCCTCCTCGAAGATGGCATACGCCTGCTTGAGCTGCTGCCGGTGTTCCTGGCAGAGGCGATGGGCCGGCGCGCTCTTTCTTTACCCATTTCTGTCGGGGATGTGGGGTCTTTCCGGTGCCTCCGCTACGCCAGCGGCTGAAGCTGCCCGGGCTTCGGCCGCCGCAGCTGCTGCAGCCGCCGCAGCCCTGGCCTGGGCTGCGGCCCGGGCGTCCGCTGCGGCCTTGGCCTCTGCCGCCGCCCGGGCATCCACCGCCGATGCCTCGGCCTCCGCCTTGCCCTTGCCGTCCTTGCCGTCCTTGCCGTCCTTGCCTTCCTTGCCATCCTTGCTGTCCTTGCCGTCCTTGACTTCAGAAGTCTCGCTGGCGAGCTTCTTCAACCTCGCAAAAGCTGTTCCCTCGAATTTCACGCAAACCCCACACCGGGAATAATGCAGCCAGGTGGCTCGTACGCCTCGTCGATGTAGTTGTTCACCGTTGTCTTCAGATCCGGGTCGTCCTTCAGCTCAGCATCTGCATATGTGTGCGGCATACACAACGCTCGTCCTCTGTCTGCACCAGCTCGACCAAGATCTTCACACCTGTCAAAGCCAAAGCCCGAACAGCCCAAGCTGCGAGCTGCACAGAGTTGCAATCAGCTGGCACAGAGCTGCACCTTTCGTGAAGCGGTTCAGTGCCTTGACAACTTGACAGTTCATCGCTTAGCTCTGCCTTTGCAGATGAGGGATTGAGCCTTCTTGTACTGCTTCTGTCCTTTCAGCTCTCGTCCCTGCGCAATCAACGCCTGGCACTTCGTGACTTTGTGCTAGCCGCTCATGCCCTGTTCTGGCCTCTCTGCCCATCTGCACATCTGCAAGACACACACTCTTTTCAGCCAAGTCTGGGCAGCTGCCGCAGGTCTCTCTGTTGTGAAACCAGTCCATATCAAATTGCTCTTGCGGCCGCATCAGAAGCTCCAGGGACTTGAGGCGCTTCGATTGGCAAGAGTTGCAGATTAACAGAACAAGCTCGGCTTGCGGGATTCCGAACCGGTCCCTTGCGTTGCGTTGGCAAGGCTAGAGCGATTCATGGGATCAGATCCCATGGTGGGCCACTCCCAGGATTCATCCCAGAGTTCTTGAAACCACATGACACCACATCATGCAGTGTTATTAGACACTATCCTTGTGTATATATAAACATCTTTTATGTATGCATATCACCGGATACAAAGCAAGAGCGAGGCCATGGGCGAAGGAGCATTGCAAAACACGAAGCTAGTTTCAACCATTGTCTCAACTGCTGAACATGCTTCACATTGGCTTCTACAGTCCTTCGCGCGTATTCACAGCATTTTCGCAACCCCAAAGCAGCGCCACAAAAGAGACCCCCGCTGTTTCAGGGGTGGCAGCGCCAGCGGTCCAGAACACCGCGCAGATGGATTCACTGAGTTGCATGCCTGAAAGGGAAGTGACGCATCAGCGATCAGATTTCCAGGACACCATGGACAAACTTGTCGGCGGCAAGGTCCATAGCCTGCACCCGGTCTACAGCTTTTCCGTTGTTTCTTGTTGCCTCCGTTAATCCATTAAACTCCGCTACTTGGCCCCTGCCCTTGCGTCCGCATGAGCCTGCATGTCGGTCTCGATCAGGGCTTGTACTTTTGGGCGGCCTCCTTGAACTGAGCCTGCATGGCATAGCCAAGAGCTCTCCAAACTCCAAACACATGCCATAAGGTAACAGCAAAGCCTCGAGCTGTCCCAATATGTTCTTGAAGGACTTGCGGTCGATCTGAGGGCAGCGTGGGGCAGCATGAGCTCACACTGCACCACAAAGGCACCACATGCTTGTCGTAGCAGTCGTAGCAACGGCCCGGACCTTGCAAACCTTGGATTCCGTCTTTGCCGAGACGGTTGCCGCACGGGGCTCGTTCTTCAGCAGCGCCAGCTCCCCAAAGTAGTCGCCTGATTTGCCATCTTCTCTTGGGAGTGGATGCAATGTTTGGTGTCGAGATGCCCAACAAAAGGGGTGTGTTGCATCACATCTTCACGAAGTCTACGCCTTAAACGAATATTAGACTTGCGAGATGAAGGACCCTGAAGCCGGGGGGCGGCAGGGTGGAGTGGCATCACGTTCCCAGGCCCTGCGCCTCTGAGCCCTTCTCCCTACCCCCGTCTCAGTTGCCGTGAGTTTGTTGTACTAGGCGATTAGTGCTTCACAGCAAGTTCGCACGAATGCGAGACCGAACGACTTCTTGGGGTACCTTCGGTGCAAACAAATGCCCCAGGCGAGCCCACAGCACAGCCCGTTCCAGATGAGGCTAGCCACCGCGCTTGTAGTGATGCACTTCCTCACAGGCAAAATATCAGCATCAAGCTCAGGGCGCTTCCCAGCACATCTTGCAGAGGTCCTCCTGGCTGCCACCATCCCGCGTCTTTGTGGCCACAAGATCTCCGTCCTTGAGACAAAGGGCACGGAGCTCACACCTTCACCAAAATGGCGGCCATCCCCAGCATCCCCCAGGCCTCCACGAGGTAGAAGGTGTCTCCCGGATCCCCCTGCTTGAGGATGGTCTCGCCCGCCTCCAGCGTCCTTGGGGCGATGACGGCTCTGCGTCACGAGCTCAGAGTTCCGATGCATTCCGAGCTCCGTCGAGTTCCGCCAAGGAGCTGCTGCTGAAGGCAGTCGGCAAGCTGCATCAGGTCGTAGCTTTCCAGAGGCTTGAACAAGGGCACGGTCTTCAAAAAGTCCTTGGGCTACGTGCCACGTAAGCAAGCACGAGTCCACTTGCTTGGCACAAGCCAGGCATCATGAAGGTCTTCGAAGCTGTTGTTGACGACTTCAACATGCAGCTTAGCAAAGGGCCATGAAATTGTCGCGCCGCTTTGCGGACGCATCTCGAACAATGTGGCCTTGTCAAGGCGGTGCATTCACTGCACGGTACCTGCATGGAGATAGAATGAACCAACACCTGCAATGGCTAAGGGCCCATCTGAAAGTCTCACGATCGAGCTGCCACACCTGGCAGAAAGGCCAGCACGAATCATGGGCAGCCAGCGAGCAGTTGAGTGTGCCACCAAGGTGCAACAGCTTCCTCTGTGGCTTCCACTGACGCAGCACGAGGGCAATTGTAAAGCCTGTGAGTGGCAGACGTGCGCACGTTCTCTGTCTGAAGCCGAAAGAAGGCTTCCAGAAGCATCACGCAATGCTGAACCAGGAAACAAGGCCAGCTCACCGAAGACGTCGCCCTGACCACACCTCAAAGAGTCATGACAAATTCTGACACACACACACACACCTTGCTGAGTCCATGTGCCCCCCCCCCCCCAAGTGCCCGGCTTCTTGACGACCTGTGCAGTATGCCATGCAGTAAGCCATATGAAGTAAGCCATGCAGTAAGCCATTATATGCCATTATCATGTCAACATAAGAGGATCCTTCAAGACGAGTATAGGCGAGTTATTGCAGGCAGGAACTCGTCAACTCCGCCACTTTAAGGGCGCCTTGTCCACACCATCGATCTTCCTTTTGAGGCGCAAGAGAAACAGAGCATACAGAGCATCAGACTTTTCTTCTGAGTCTCTGCGTGGGCTTCGGCTACTTTGGCTATTTTGGCTATTTTGAAAGCTGAGTGGCTTGATGCAGTCAAAGGCCCCTGACTCGATGAGGAACATGACATCTCCGTCATCTCCTTCCTGCTCTCCCAAAAGAAGTGTACAATTAGAGTCAAAGGGCGTACAAAGGGTGTACGAAGTGTGCACAGCACATTCCGTGCATCACCTTGGAGAGAACAGAAGAAAGAAGAGAGCCCCTGGCACGGACACCTCAGCCTCGCCTGAATGATGCGGTCACCGGCAGAGATCTTCTTCTCCAAGAAGGCTCCAAGGATGACCTTGAGGTCGTCCTCTGCTTTCCCCCCATAAAAGCCATGATTTCGTACCTCACCCCCCCCGAACCCTCCCCCAGGTCCCCCTGACAGATCCCGGAGAAACGGGAAGCCTTAAAGGGGTCCTTGCTCAGAGCATTGAAGAGGAAGCTCTTGGACAAGACGGCGTTGATGCGCTCTTCCTGTCAGCAACAAAACCCGCATTCTCTGCGCGACAAAAGCAATCTGCAACATGCGAAAAGCAAACAGCACATAAGCCAAGAAAAAAAGAGAGGAGAGAGAAAAGATGAGAAAAGTAAGAAAAGTAGAGGAGAGCAGGGAGGCACGCCATGCGGGGCCTGCTCGGATGATTTCTCGTAGACCGGCGGCTCGAAGGCCTGCTTCTGATTGAAGGCGCCGTAGGCCTCCGCGGACACGGATCCTGGCGCGCAAGTCAGCCTTGCTGCTACATACTGCTACTTTTGCACCTCGGGCCCTAGGGTTGTCTTATGGCATCTTATGATATCGCCTCGCTGTCCCTTCTTCATGTACGCGGTCGGCGGCTTCCAGTCATCGTCCACGTCATCCTCATCGTCGTCTCCGAAGTCATCCTTTCATGTGGCCCACGATGCCGGGCGGATGCCCACGAGAAGGGCTCAAAAGAAAAGAACGAGAGAGCCGGTTCCAGGAGTCCCAGGTTCCACCAAACAAAAAAAGAAATACCCGACAGAAGAGCATTCTTTGTGCCCTGCCTCCTCCTCGCTCTCGTCGTCATTGTTCTTCTTATCCTCCTTCTCCTCCTCCTCCTCTGCTTCCTCGCCCTCCTCCTTGCCACCAGCTCCCTCCGTTTTTTCTTCTTTTTCTTCCTTCTCCCCAGGGGAATCCTGCGGTGCCTCGGTCTCTTCCTTCTTCTCTGTCTCTTCCTGGCACCGGTGCTGGGACCACTCACAGAGAAGCCTGACTCGGACCATCTAGAGTAGAGGGCATGTAACGAGCGTTCAGGAGCATAGAGGCATAGAAAGAAGGCAACCCAGGAGCCGAAGATGAATGCCCAAACCAAGGATCCTAGGGGAGGGAGGAGTGGAGGAGGCTCAGAGATCTTCAACAACCTGTTGGTTATCCTGCGGTTCACCTCAAGTTGCACCTCGAGTTTCATCAGCTGCATAGAACCAGCTTTTTTGGGGGCCCGCCTTCTTTTCTTCACCCTTGGCTTTGGCATCACCCACCTTGTCCGAAAGGACTTTGATCTCGTCCTCTGGGCGACTTGAAACCACAAACGACCAAGCCGTCCATAAAGCATCGAACCTCAAAGGACTGCACAACAGCGCCCGAGCCTGAAGCTCGCGGATCTCGTTGCGCAAGCGTTCCGCTTCGCCAACCCCCAGTGAGTACAAAGAGTCCTCGCCCGAGGAAGGCGCTTTGGGGGTGGGGGGGGGTGGTGCGGTTTACTGGGGTTTCGCGGGGTTTCGCAGAGCAAGCCTATCTAAGGATCTACGACAACGTGGACACATTTACGAGAACGCCATGTCCTTGCCAGCTTTCGAACGCTCCTTGTGCAAGCGGTGAACGACATCGAGTGACAGCGCTCATCCGGCTAAACTTTTGTCACATCATATAAGCAGACCTCTTGGCACTGAATGCATCCACGTTTCAGCAAGCCATCGAACCATAAAGGGTACCTGGGCTGATTGCCGAGTGGGCGGTGGGCGGAGTCAATTGACAACAGCCCAATACGACAATGAAATTGATACAACACCATCCAACAGCTCCCAGCAACCTGCGAAGGCAGAACTCAGCACGCAAACGTCAGCTGCCCAAAGCCTTACCTCGCATTGAACGGTTCTGCAGCGGAGTTTCGGGGTTGTCCGGGCGTTCCAGCAAGACCTCTGTCACGAGGCTCTCGAGGATAGGATTTACTTTGCCTTGGCAAAGCAGGGAGGCTGCCACATGGTGGTGATCTGCGAGCTGTCGAACATAAGTTCAAAGAAAAATTGTCAAGAATAAGAGGCCTCAGCAGTGAATCAGAGAATCCGAGAGTCAGAGGGACTGCTTAAACCCCCCCGGCCCTGCGCCCAGTGCGCCAAGCAGCTTTGAATGTACTCAGTGTGCTCCTGCGACATGCTCTGAGGCGGCAAAGGCCGGAAGATTCAACGAAGGGGGTGCAGCAAAAGAGCTGGCACGAGGGGCCGCAGCTCTCGGAAACTCGAGCCGAAAAGCACGCAAAGGGCCCCATGTGTCCACTTGGCCATATGCCCAAAGCCATCATGTCAAGCCCCCACACACATGAAGGCTCCCGAACTCTTGTCCTACCGAGATCCTAGAACAGCCCCAAAATGAAAGAGAGAGAAAGAGATGATTTTGGCTCTTGATCATATGCTACCCTTATGGCCCAATGGCACCTTCATGGGCGCCCCCCCCCCCCCCTCGCCCGCACCTCTCCCTCTGCCACCTTGTCTGCTATGCCCTTCTCCTTCTCGCCTCACAGACTCCAAGACTTGCATCGGGAACGCGGTGGGCCGTGGGTCCATCCGGAAGACACGGCAAGCTTGTGTAAAGCACAGCACTTTCAAAACTTGGAGTTCAGGGAATCTCGCTGTCCCGGGCCGACGTGAAGGCATGAGGCAAGCATTGGGCTAGGGTTGAAGTAGCTTTTGGGAGTTGGCAGCCCTTGCCCGGCGCCTTTCTCCTTTTCCTTGGGCGCATCTTTGGGTGCAGATGGGGCCGACGAGGACGAGCCTGCGCCTGGTCGCTTCAGATCGTGACAAACTGGTGACAACTGCGAACAGCTGGAATTGGACAGCCTTGTGCGCCTTGCGGATAGCTGGGATATGTCCATGCAGACCTTTGAGAACTCTTGAGAACTCTTGGGGAGGGCTCTCTTTAAGGGCTCTCTGTCAGTGCTCTCTCTCTAATCCCCTTCCTCCCCCTTCAACAATGTGCGGTTCTCGGGCAACGGCCCGGTAGCTGCAGCTCCCCACTGTGGCCAGCCCCAAGCCTTTGATCAGAATTGCTCAGACTGAGAGCTGCCCTTCAAAATCACTTAAGCTAACACTGCACTGAGATTGACCCGAGATGCTGCTCCAGGCGGCTTTTGCCAGCCGTAGGATGGCATGGCGGGCGGCTGCCAGGTTCCAGGAGGCGGCGCCTGCAGAATTCCGTGCCCGCATCTTGCCACGCGCCCTATCTCGATCCTCCTGCACTTGCGGCCCTTGCGGCACTTGCAGCACTTGCGGCACTTGCGGCACTTGCGCACAGTCCAGCCTCCCCTGCATCCGACGTCTTGCCTTGCACACGGCTTGCACACAGCTTGCGCTACTGCTCCGTGCTGCTCCGATCTGCTCCGTTCTGCTCAGTTCTCAGTGCTGTGCCTTTGGCCTCCTTGGCCTCCTTGGCCTCCTTGGCCTCCTTGGCCTCCTTGGCCTCCTTGGCCTCCTTGGCCTCTTTGGCCGCCTTGGCCGCCTTGGCCTCGTCTGCCTTCGCGGCTTCCGTCTTGGCCTTCCGGAGCTCGGCCAGGGCCTTGTCGCGAGCAGAGCAGGCAGTCGGGCTGTTCGCTCACACACACACACACACACGCACACACACACACACACACACACACACACACACACACACACACACACACACACACACACACACACACACACACACACACACACGCTTCCCGCTTCCACTTCCCGCCTGCCGCAGCTGCTCCCGAAGCTGGGGCAGCTCCGCCTTGTCCAAGTTGCAATCAAACCACGCGGAAGCTCGTCGTCTGCAAGTTCCCCCACTTACACTCACCGACGTCCGTGCCCGACAACGAGATGAGTGACTTCTGAACGCTCCGCTTACTCGGCTTTTACTCCTTCGATGAATGAGAGGGCTCCACCTCCAAGCAGTCACTGGCAAAATGCAGCTGCTTTGCCTCCCGGGACAGCTTCGCACGGGAACTGCACAACTGCTAACCCAAAATAACCAAAGTCGAAACCACTGAATGTTCGCTACGGGTACATCGTTGTGTCGATTCAAGCTGTGAGAAGGCGCTGAAGTTGGTCGAAGCTGTTGAGTTGGGTCCTGAGCCTTACACAGATGCTCAACACCACTTAACACCCTCGTCTCGTCGGAAAGTTCCGGAGGTGCTCTTTACTGACTGAGTTGCAAAAAGATTCACTCACACACACACACACACCACAGTAGCCCTTGTGCGCAGACTTGATCTTGCTTTTTGGCCCTGCCGTTTGGTTGTCCTGTTGCTGCTCATGGGGCCGCTGCGCTGTCCAGATTGAGCCTGTGGATTCTCCTTCTGAAGACCTTTGAAGACCTGACTGCTTCCTTGATGTGAAACGAAGAGAAGCACCTTTGGAGGCCATGCTGGTCATGCATCTTTCTCCGAGTCTGAAATCTTCGTCATTGTGCTCACTTCTCCTGCATTTGCAAACGGAAATCTACCTCGGGGTTGCTGAAACATATGGGCTCTCAGCACCTTCTACTCTTATCCTTCCATCTCTTCATCCAGGGTTCCTCGGCAGAAAATGCCCGGGGGGAGTCTGAAAAAGCAAACGGTCAAAAATGCCCAAGCGGCGAGTCTGAAAAGCTCGAAGGGTTTCGGGTGGGGCCTGAGATTTAAGGTTTTCAGCCTGGCGCCTAGTTTGTTTCAAGCACGGCCCGCACTCCTTTCACAACAGATTACGCCACTTGGGCGCCTATAGCGGACGGTACGTGCCTTTCCTATCACCCTAGCATGTCCAGACATGTTCGATTGGGGGACGGGACTGCATAACGAATACACGAAAGGAGCTGATGTGCGAAGGGTGGGCGAGGCTCGTTCCGCCTGCGGTTTCGGTGCTTGGGGGCCGACGGCCCTTCCTTCAGCCAGCAGCCATAGGTTCTTTACCTGCTGGAACTGCACAATACACGTGAGTACTCGCACAGAAAGGGTGGCAGCGCTGGTGCCCCTTGCCTTGGCTGCCTTCCCGACCGATTGCAAGAAGTTCTGGTCGATGCACTGCAAGAGGTCAAGGCCTTTCAAGTTCAAGTGCAGAGGCTTGCAGAGGCTTGCAGAGGCGTGTAGAAACTTCGGGAGACCCCACCCCCCCCCAAATCCCCGCAAAAATGTGCTCTGCAGCTTTGCGCTTCCGCGGAAGGGAGCTTTTAAGAGCTGAGGGGCCGTAAACGCTGCTGGCTCCCTGCAGCAGCCTCTCGCTCTGGGACCTCTGGGGGCTGCTGCGAATTTCGGATGCTTGGGCTTCGGATTCGAACATCATTGAACGCTCGAAGGTCTTTCAGGCGCGGGGCCAGGTGCCAATCACGTCGCCCTCCTCCGCATCCGCAGGCGTCGAGTTGGCCTTCTAAAATGCTCCGAAAGAGCACCCTGTTAGAACAACTCTGTTAGAACAACTGAACAGGAAGGAGACATATGTGGAGTTCAATGATGCTCCCCACGTGTGGCGAGAGTCGCGCCTCGAGGCACTCCTTGGCTTCCTTGTTCGAGGAGAAGCGCACATAGCCCTGAGACAAAGAGACGAAGACGGCACTCGGAAAGGATCTAAACGAGGAAACTGACTGGAAATTGAAACCTGGCTCCAACCACTTCGAAAGCTCAAACAAATAAAATCCCAACAAGCCCTGGCAGAAGCCGAAAAGGCTGGAAAGGCCCGCAAAAGCATGCAAAGCACGCAAAGCACGCAAAGCACGCAAAGCCCGCAGCGCGCCTGCCCTGTGAGCCCAGGGGCTTTGGGGTCTTTGCCGGGCTCTTGGCTGCGCAGGAGATACAGGTCCTGGAAAAAGTTAGCGATTTGAAGTATCTGTTCTTGTTTTTGGGGGTTCTTGTTGGAGGGGACACGGCGGGGTGGAGGACGGGCGTGGGGGAGTCCTTCACATCTCCAAAGCCGCCAAGCCATTCCATGATGTCGTCCTGTCAAGTGGCCACACCACTTTACTCGTCAAACACGCGGCGGGGCGTCTGCCTGCACAATTGTGACACTAGCGAAAGTCCTCCAAGCAGTCTGCGACGGGCAAGTTGCACATGTAGAGCTGCGCAGGGTGGCTTTAGAGTCCAGTAAAGAGAGGGAGAATCCAAATGAGCCTCGCAGTCGCCGGCACCAGGCTCAAGGCCTGCCCAGCTCAGGGTGAGCTCGTCCAAAAAGACCGTGTGGATCTTCGGCCTCTCAAATTTCTGGATGACTACAGGCATACAGGGAGAAGCCCGCGACCTCGTCTCCTCCACACCTTGCAGAAAAAGGTCAACATACGAAGACCGTGCCGTGATTTTGCACATATGCGCAACTCTACGTGCGCGCCACACTGCATGGCGCAGCAACATATGCCACACCGCGCGCCTTGGAGCTCGCAACTGAGGGTGCACTCCTCCATCAGCTCGCCATCTCCAACCTTCGACCCGTCTCATATTCTTCAGCTGGAGTTCAGTTCAACTCAACTCACAAGAGTCCTAAACGGCCCCGAAACTTAGGACCTGTGAAATCCTATGACCCCAAATGACCCTTGTCATGTTCACCTTCCTCGGGCAGGCGAGCCTCTATCCTCTCCTTGAAGCCTATCAAAACGGAATCCGCCCGAAGCTTAGGGTTTACCTGCGAGGGATTTACAACATCTCTGAAGCACTTTAGTCCTGGCTAGACGTCCTAAACTATCCTCGCATCATAATCCTATAGACGCTTCGGAAAACCTCAGCATTGGGAGCACTCGCGGGAGGCCTGCGTGTTGTTGAGCTGCTCCACAGCCTACCAAAGAAGAACTGACGCAGACGGATTCTGAAACTTCTGATTGCACCGATTGCGCCCGACGGGGACCCTAGGCGCATTCGGAACTGGGATAAGTTGTTCCCCCGAAGCCGACTTACATCCCTTCGCACATTCGGTCCATTCACCTTCGCCATCTTGTCCTGCACCTTCAGCTGCACCCTTGCAAAGCGACCACTCTGGTCCTGGAGCAATGTTGTAGTAAGCACCCCTTGTGTACTGACATTCCCGTAACTAAAGCAAAGTGAAGTGCCATCACATCCTCAGAAAGCTGCAAGGCTGCAACACCTCCAAATACTGCAAAGATCAGCTTGACCTCAAAGGGACCATCAGCTTCCAACATCAAGTGCACTCAGTGCACTCCTGTCAGACGGGCCTGCTGCTCGCTCCAGCTGGCAGCAATGCCGCGCACGAGGATCTGAGGAGTGTTATGCAATGCCAAAAAGACAGTCATGCTAGGCGTACTTGGCGGCCAGATCCCTGAGCACTCCTTCCTGAGCCCTGCACACAGGGGGAGAGTGGCCCTGCAGCTCTCGCCGCAGACGCTGCTGCCGCTGCAGCTGCCGGTGCAGCTGCCGGTGCAGGTGCCGGTGCTGCTGTTGGTGCCGGTGCTGGTGCTGCCGGCGGCGTAGCGGCAGTGGCGAATGGTGTGGCAGCAGCTGCAGCAGTCCCGCGCAGGGGCGCCGCAGCGGGGCGCACGGACGGTCCGCTGGCCCGTATCTTCGGAGGTGATTGGGTTTGGGCTGCCTGTGCCGCCTGGGCGGCGTGGGTTCTGGGCACTTGGGTGTTCTGGGCTGGGCTGGCTGCTTGCACGGTGGGGGTGGTGGGCCTTGGTGGGCGCACTGGCCGTGGCCGAGCGGTTGCCAGGTAGCCTGCCGCAGGCACCGCAGACGCCGCAGGCGCTGAAGCCGCCGAAGCCGCGGCCTGTGGCGCCTTGGCCACCTTTGCCGCCTGCGGCGCTGGCGGACGCACCGCCTGCCAACGCATCCAGTGCTCTACTTGATGCATCATTCTGTTGTCATCTAAGATCATCTAAGCTGTCACGCAGCCGGCACACAAGCAAAATTGCTCATCATTTCGGGTCCTTCTTTGGCGCGATTGGGTGAGAGACGGCGTGGGAAACGATGGCTTTCAGCTTCTGCTTGATCTGCTCCTGGGTGGGGCCATTATGTGGATGCTCTAAGGACCAGGACGCCTCGTGCTCTCGATCCTTTTTCAGGGCTGAAGAACCCCCCCTTTATATTCCCCATTGAACCAAAAAATCCCAAGCTTTGACCATGTTCCTTCAACAGATATTGGCTTCACTTCACGAGGGCTACAGTCGACCTTTCGCGAGCTTGTGATCATCAGAACCGTCCATAAAGACAGTGCTCGCGCAGATGTTCATAGGCAAGATTCAAGAAACCCTCAACAAAGCCCGAAAGTGACTTTCAAAAATTCGGGAAATTCGGAAATGGTGTCATCGTCGTTCTTAACATCCTACAGTCCCTAAAGCCTAAATGCCAGACGCTGCATAGCCACGTCCTGCGGAAGGGTGGTCCGCGCCAGGATGTACAAGGCTTGCCTAGGCACCCATCGCATCAATCCAGCGAATTAAAGCAAGTCCGCCTTCCCCCACGGAGACTCAAAAATCGAGCGACATCTACTACAGCAAAAGAGACTCAAAGAGACTCTGAAGAGAGGCTCTGAGCACCAGGGCGGGAATGGCTTCCGGCCAAAAACCTCCACAACCTCTGCCAAGGTTGAAGGCCAGCTGTCCTGCAAATTGTGTACCGACTTCAGCTGGGCATCTGTGAGAAGCACTCTGAAGCACACCGCGAAGCACACCACGAAGCACACCGCGAAGGCGAAGCACACTGCAAAGCACACTGCGCGAGCTCGCTCCCCACCAAGGAGGAGCTTGTCGCACATGAGGCTCTGCTGCATCCCCCTGCCGGTCAAGAGTGGCGTGCGTTCCGTAAACGCCTTGGCGATGTTTCGTGATGTGCTGATCAAAGTCTGATCGTACCCATGCCGGACCTTAAACGGTGCGCCAGGGAGGTGACGACGTCCCCTCTGAAGGGCCCTGGAATTCGGAGCATGTGTGGACTAGCAGCATGGATTGACCTCGCCCAAACACCTTGGGACCGGCGCCTTGAGCCCTCTGCACCATCTTCTCCGATACTGACCTCAGCTGGACTCTTTTTGCACCAGGGTCACCCTTGGAACCCAACAGCCCCAACACCGGGAGGCGTGCCATGAACCCTTGATGTTGATGCTGTCATCATCCTCTTCGGCCAGCGTGTCTACCAAAGACACGGCCTCAGCGAAGCTTTCAAAAAAGCATGGGATGTACGATGTGTGGCTTGGGCTCACGAAGGTTCCCTCTCTGCATTACCTCTCTGCCGTTTTTCTTTGCATTTCTCTTTTCACTCAGAGGCTGAGCAGCTGGCATGCTCGTGGGTCGCGAAAGTGACGTAGGCGTGGCCTACGAAGGCAAGACACCGCCACCAGAGCCACGCGAGCACGCGGAACGCTCGGAACGTTCTGCAGGGTACGCAGCGGCGGGAAGTGCACACTCGGCCTGTGGGCTCCTGCTTGGCATCCTGCGCGCAGAAGAACACCCCACCCCCCCCCACCCTCCGCATCATTTATCTCAACAAAGAGCGCACACACACACACACACACACACACACACCACCCACCCACCCACCCACCCACCCACCCACCCACCCACCCACCCACCCACCCACCCACCCACCCACCCACCCACCCACCCACCCACGCACGCACGCACGCACGCACGCACGCACGCACGCACGCACGCACGCACGCACGATACTCAGTTCTTCTTCTTCTTCTTCTTCTTCACGCTAAGAGGGCCCCCGGGAGGCCCCGGCCGCGACGGCTGTGGTTCTTGTCACGGTCAAAGGTCCCCTGATACTCAGTGCCTCTCTATCTCTCCCTGTCTCTTTCTCAACTCAACAAGAAGAGAGCGAGAGCTCGCTCTCTCGAAATAGAAGGGGGACATACACACACACACAGAGAGAGAGACAGAGAGAGGGAGAGACACACAGACACTTATTTATTCTCTCCCTCGAAAAGGGGACACACACGAGGAGCGGAGCCCGCCTGCAGCAGGCAAAAGTTCTGGATCTCGCCGAAGTCTTGCCTCAGTGTCAGAGTTTGATTCTAGGCAAAGCACATAGAACTCTCGCATGTACTCACTCTCACCATGAAATCATATACGACATTTCCCCGTAGGTGTCCCGGCAGCCAGTTGCGGAGTGCATCCTCGGGATATTCCTCGACTGATGGTGAGAGCCCACGAATCTTCAAGACACTCCCCAGCACACTTCCCAGGACACTTCCCGGCACACTTCCCAACAAACCTTCCTAGATCTCTTGCCTTCCCTATCATACCTCTCGCCTTCCCAAACACAAGGTCTTCTCCATTCAAGGCGCTTCCAGCGGCAGCTCGCTGAGAAAGACTTGCCGGTCGAGAGGGCCTTCAAGTGTTTTTTCAAAGCCCCAAACGGCGTGTGACCGTGTGACCCAGGGACTCAAAGACTCAGAGACTCAGAGACTCCGGAACTCCTGAAGTCAACTTTGCGAGGACTCCTGAGGGTTCTTAACGTGTCCAGAGGGCTTTGGAAGCTTGTTCTACGCCGGCGTAGCGTGAGCACGCTGTTTGGGAAGATTCAACATTCAATGGCCTGCATAGACATGCATACAAACCAAGGCCCCCGATGCAGAGGGGGCCTGGAGCATGGGCGCAGGTCAGGAGTTCGTCCACGTAGAACTGGGCAGCTTTGTTTGGGCTTACAGGGATTAAATGGTGTTTGGCTGGGTTTGGGGGGGGCTTAAATTAAATTAGCTCACTAGTGTGAGCATCGGCGATCATACCGGCTCTCGTCCACACCTGGAAAACCTGGTACTCGGACGGCGCGGACGGCGCGGACGGCGCGGACGGCGCGGGCTCCTTGCAGAGCTGGCGGGCAAACAACAAGCAAGATCAGAACAAGGCTGAGAGCAAGCTGTCTGAGCTGGACTGGCACAACACGACACAACACGACACAGCAAGGGTCCTGCGCAATCACCCGCTGGCATTGTAGCGGTCGCTCGCCCTACACAGCAAAGTCCACATAAGAGAACAGCAGCGAATACACATTGAATAGAGCTGAATACAGATGATGTCGTTTTGCGAAAGCCTGGGCCCACAGCATCCCATCGAGTTCCCTGGCCCTCGGCACTCGGCGCTTTCGAGCGGACGCTTCAACAACCACTTTCAACACTGCTGCTCCGAGAACTTCTCAAAAAAACAACTTCCGAGAACCAGGCGCATGCGAAGCCGATTCAGCTTCCAAGAAGGTGACATCGAACACGCCCCTGCAACCCACCACTTAACGCCCCATTCCCCCCCCCCCCCCCCCCCCCCATTCCCGACACGAAACCACACAGAACCCCACTGTATCGCCGCCCCCCAGAGGCACGTTCGTACGTGGCAAGACGTGGCATCACGTCCGAGATCCAACTCCGAAGACAGGACGAGCGTGAGAAGCATGGACAGCTTAACCCTAAACCCCTAAACCTTCTTTTCCCTGTAAACCGCACCCCTAAAAGCCTTAACTTCCTATAACAAGAAGCAGATCAGTCTTGCAAAGAGAACAGGCCACATATGTGCCGTACCGAGGATGCAAACAAAATACAAAGAGCAACAAGCGAAAGCTTTCGTTGCTGACGTTTGCTCGAGGGAGTAATTACCACCAACCGGCCAAAACGAAACAAAAACTCTTAAACAAACCATCCATCGACAGCTCATCGAATTTCTTCGAAATCCCACAGCTGGGTGCTGCGGCGGCTCCGTCTGCTCCACCTCTGAGATCGGGCCGAAACTCACCAAGTAATCCTGCGCGGGGGTTGGGAGCTGCCAAAGGCTTACGAAAGCGTGAGACCTTAGATGCTGATTGGTTGCAAGAGCGCTGCCAAAGGAGGCTTCAGTCATGAGAACAGCTGTTCGGCGCCCTTCGTCAACTTTGCAACTAGGTCGAAACGTCCAAGACGGCAAGCATGTGGATGGAGTGTTGCTTTTGAAGAGGGGCGCACAGAGGGATGACCAAAGATAGCACCATGCACAGCGTGTAGAATGATCACGTCACAAGCTTTCCTCGGTAGCAGCATATGCTGGACAGGGAGAGGGTGAGGGTGCCTGCACACTGAGGAACCTAAAGAGGCGGTCCTCGACCTCCTGCAGGCCCCAGCCTTCACCAGTCGGCTTGAAGCGCACACGGCGCCCCGCACGCCTCCGCTCGAAGTTCGCAAACCAAAAACAGAACAGGTGCATTCGGAGCCCTCGTCCTTTCCTAAACCCTCTAAACATACTTGAAGCTCCCCACAATCACCGGAGCAACGGCAAAGAACGTCGGAAGAGCACAGAATGCCACAGGAAAACAGGGGGAAGGGCATCCCTCGACTACTCCAGGGTTAGGGGAAGAGCCTCCTAATTTCGTGCCTCTAAAGTCCTTACATCGAACCGTTGGCACCGGGACAAGGACGAGCCTTTCATGAGAGCTCGAGCCAGTTGATGGCGCCGGCTCCTTCAACAACAGGAGGCCCAGAGACTCGCGCAGTTTACCACCCAGCACCTTGCAAACTTCCTAGGCAGCAGTAGCCCATTGCCTCCGGAATCTCAATAGGTCTCGCATCAGGTTTTGCGACAGGTGCTCCGCCTCTGAAGCACAAGGTTGAGCACATGATCACGGTGGTTTCAACAGGAAGTTTCTGCGGCTCCCAGCCCGGTCGGTATGGAGGACGCCGCCCGGAAACGGCACCGGAACTGCCGGCGCTGGCACTGCTGGCACCAGCACTGACAGCGGGAACTGCGCCTTGGACGGAGGAACATGGGCCCTGTCAAGTCAAACTGCATATTCCGAAGCGGCCCTGAAAGGCCCTAAAGAACGCCAGATATTCGTGCGCTCAATCTGTTTTGCACACGTTCCTCACGGAAACCTGGGCTCTTGGCCTCCGAATGCTGCCGGTCTCGTGCCCGGTGGCCGAACACCTGTTCAGCATTGTTCATTGTTCAACGCATTGCAGCGCTCACACACACACACCCAAAAAGAAAAACATTGAAAGAAACTTGCGAGAAATGTGCATGCTTCCCCTCACCACACTTGCGCAGGCCTAGTGGTCTCGGGACCCCTCCATAGCCACTTCCTGCAACCGATGCAGAATTGCCAGTGCAGGAGCACCACTCGTTGAAAGCATTGCGCCTTTAGGGGGCACGCGGACGGAGGGGCGAACTTGCGGCCGGGTGCCTCACGCTGTCACAGAACGCTCTGACCTCGTCTGCCCTCTCCACTGTCAGTGGAAGTGTGTCGTCCACTCTTGCAGCTTCGGAAGGGCCTTTGGCAGCAGGGTGGACAGTCATGTCGACACATGTCGAGACACCAAAGCATGGCGCTCGGTTGTCCGCAGTGCTAGATGGCTCGGTGCTCCCCGCATTGAAAAGCTGTTCTCTCTGCACGTAACAACTTCTCTGCACTAGCCCTCCTACAATGTAGGAGATAGTGATGCTGTCTGGTTGAAAAGACCTGAACGCACTGAGCCCAAACAGCTCTCGCAGGGTATGAGCACGCAGTGCCCCGCCGTGCAGCATCTGTCGCGGAGAGTGCTGGGACTTCGCGCCGCCCGGCCTTTTCTACACCTGAGAGCGGCTGAGCGTGCGAGGCACGGGGCTGCACACAGCGCTCGGTGACCTTATCGCACCTGGGCGCAAGGGACCCTGGGCCATTTGAGGTTTTTTGCCGACAGTGAGCTAGCGCGGCAGTATCAGCCAGGCAACGGCGCTGCAGGCCCCGACCTTTGAGTTCCGGCGGCAAGTAAATCAAGTTATGGAGAGCTGAGAGCCATCTGAACATCTGCTCCGAAAACATGAAAACCTGATGAAACACGTATGATCGCATGAAGGCAACCTGTCAAATGCTGCTGAGGTTCGCAGGTGTCCGGCAGGCACTGCACGCCGCTCGGCCTGCAGGAGCTGCTGCCAAGGTCGACCACGCAGTGCACCAGCCTCAAGTCGAGACAACACTTGAAACTTCGCTACACGGACCAGGCAGACGCGGCAAATCACGCAAGTTAGCTCGTGCAGAAGCCAAACAATTCTGAAAACAAACAACATTCACAGCGACTACATAGAGTCACATAACAGTCCCCATGTTTTCTGAACAACCCTTTTACGATTTCTACCAAAACCATCCACAACCCACAGCAGAAAAATACCCCAAAGAGAAGGGATCCTCTGCTGTGCCCACGGGGGAATGGCCACACGCAGTGTGACGAAAGATTCTGCAATCACGTGCTGTCTTGTTGCACGCTCTGCGATGCACGTGCTCTGCCACGAGCAGCATCAATGCAAGCACACCAGCATCCCGCCGACATCCGCCGACGGATCCGCCAGAAGAGCCGAAGCACATGGGAAAAGCGACGGAGACGGGGACAGTGCATGGGGATGGCAGCGCAGGCACGGACAGACCAATGGAGTCGAGTCGACTCGAGTTTGCGCGCGGATGCACACACCTCTCTCCACGAAACTTTTCTTTCACGATCAACCTACCCTTGCGGCCCTTTTCTGAAGGGATCCCTTCAGCCGCGCCGCAACCCGCTGCGGTTCTCCAGCTTGCCGCCGCAGGCGCCTCGATGGAAAGGCACAGCGAAAAAGATATTGAAAAAAGGAGTTGGTCAAAGCTCTGTGTTTTGTCTCTCGAATTCAGCCAGGCAAGGACCCGCAAAACAGATGACCATAATATGCTGATGGCGTTGGTTTTCAAGCTTGGGTCAGGCTTAGGTGCAGGTACATGAAACTGGTAGCTAGCTTCTTCAGAATCCCGAAGTCGAGCCCCAGACTTGAGGGCTCAACCTTGCAAGGTAAGCCGACAAGAGGTGGTTAGAGTTAGAGGGGTTGAGTGGGGAGACAACAAACTGCGGGCAGTTGCGCTAAGGGTTCACTTAGATGCAGTGTCTTGTGTTGCAGTCTGATCAGGGCACTGAGTTGACCTGTGAAGTCTTCGCAGCCACCATCCAGGATGGCCAGCTTGTTCGAGCAGTCCGCGCGGTCCTCTCAGTCTCTGAGGGCAATGGGAGACATGAAAGGAATCAAAAAGATGAAGGAGAAGAGGGAAAGATGAGCAACCAGAAAAGAACGCAACCCAGCAGGCGAAAGAGAAGAACCCGTGTGTTTTTAGAATCCAAAAGATAGAAGAGAGAGAGAGAGAGAGGGAGAGAGAGAGAGAGAGAGAGCGCTTTTTAGCAGTACTTTTCTCAAGTGGCAGCGTACGCTCTCCTGAAGGCTCCAGGGGTCGCCCAGGTGGCTCGGCCACAAGCCCTTCAAGGGGTCCTCGCACTCCATTGGCTCCCCATTGTCCCGACTAGCTCACTTTCGTTCAGGCTTAAGACTTACTTGACACTTACTTAAGTTACTTAAGCCTAAGGCGAAGGAAAAAGGGCAGGAAAATGAAGCTGATCTCGCGAACTTGCTTGCGCAGTCCTTGTCAAGGCAGCACAAGGCATCATACTGGCTGGCTTGCGTCGCCAGGTCGCCACATGTCCAGTTCTTCTTGGCCGCTTCCAGGGTGCAGCCTTTGGCTCCCCAGGCGACCCAGGTCGATCCCAGCGCCATGTTCGCAACGAAGGATTCTGCCTCTGACTGGTCGCAGAGGTGGCTGCGGTAGGCGGTGCACGTTGCCTGGGCTTGGCTGAAGTTCTGGGCGTTCATGTTCCCGGCCGTCCTCACCGACACGGCAGCCTGACAAAGCACACCAAAGCGCTCCACAACACAAAACGACCAGCACAAACAACATCATCAGAGAATCATAGAATCAGAGGATCCGAGGATCAGAGAATCAGAAACATCATGGAATCGCAGAATCATGGAATCTTAAGTCCCCAGCCATGTCCACACAGCACAGCGAGTTGAACTTCTTGTCCTCGCGTCTCGTAAGACTCGTGACTGCGACAGCGACGCAAAGTGGCACCGTCAAGCGAGGCCCCAAAGCGAGAAAGGCTCCTTCTGATAGCCGCAGGCCCAGTTGGGATCTTCCGCGGTGGCCTGGGTCCTCCGTCCGTTGTGGATGCAGCCCGCTTCCTCTGTCAGATTCCAGTGTGCCCCCCACCCCCCTTCCCTCCCCTCCACCTCCACTCGCAATACCACAAGCAGTGCATCTAACCTACTCTGAAGTATGAGTCATATGAGGGTTGTGCATGTCTTGCAGGAAAGCTTCACTAAAGTTGCGCTCGTCCACCCAAGCACGGAATCCATAGGCACCGCCTAGGTCATTGCGAAGATTGAGTGGCTGGACCAATGGTTGAGAACATGTTGAGGAACTTATGGCCCTATTCTAACTGGCCTTCTTCTGCCGAGCTACTGGCCTTGAGTAGGTACTCTTTCCAGTTTTCTTCCACTTCATCTCTGGCACAAAGATGCCAGGAGTCTCCGCTCCTTTCCACCGATTCACACGAATCCTGTGCTTGCTGGTAGGTCCTCGGCGGCCCGAGAGCAGAGTGAACAAAACCCGCAGGACAGCGGCTACTAAAGCGGTTGTTGCATATCAAGGCTCTGGGAATCCTCCTCCTCATTTGTGATCAAGATCATCCTGACCTGAGACGTCGTGGCGAGATGGCAACTCTCGTGATTTTTCACCGGAAAAACCCTCCAAGAACCCCGGCCAACTCGCTGGCAGGGATCGCCTCGCCAGGGAAAAAAAGCGCGACACTAAACTCTGAAACGAGACGATTTTGCACGCTGTTTCTGAGATGTCTGAGTTCTGGCAGCCTCCTTCGGCTCCTCCTCGCCTTCTTTGACTTTCGGCATGCCGCTGTCAAGGGCGTCCTTCCATTGCGAAAGCACCAAGAGACGAGCTTCTTCGAACTTCTTCGAACTCCGGGGCCTCCACATCCTCCTCTACGCCTGATTCTGCCAAGGAGCTGCCACCTGGTCAAATTGTCAACTGTATTGCTGTCCTCTTTCGGAGCTGGGCAGACGCCCGATGCTTCGGCAGCAGCTGCTGGCACTATGCTTCTCGATTCATTGTCTGCTACGATGAAGGTCTCAAGGAAGGGCACCGCGAGGGGGCCCAAATCCAACACAAAGATGCAACACCAAACAACACCAAACGACACTAAACAACTCCGAACGACTCCAAACGACACCAAGCGACACCAAACATCAAGTTCTTATCCACCACGAATGGACCATTGGCCACCCTGCCGCGCCTGTCAATGCCCAAGCCTGCAGACTGTGGCTCTGCGAATAGGCTTCTCAGATGAAAATGTGGATCTGTCCCAAGCCTGGTGGGAGGCGAAGAGGACTGCTGCAAGAACGGATCTGCACCTCGGAGCACCAAGGAATGGTCGTTGCCTCCGACCATGTACGGTGATTCTAGGACATGTCTAGATTCGCTGAGCCGGCGCGCATGTTGCCGAAAGCCGCAACCGCGAAGCCGCAGCTCAAGCGCGCCCGGAACCCCAGTGACCCCACATCACGAATCCCTCTCTACAGAATTTTGCCGACAATGTTCTCAGCTCGAGCCATCATGCCAAACCGGGGAACCTCAGCACGTCAGTGACAAGGCAAAGGCGGCAAAGGTCCATGCCAGACTTGACGCCGCAATTGCCAGCACCAACAAAGCTCGTGCCGGTCCCAGAGGGTGCCTTCATGTGCCTTCAAAAAAGACGAATTTGCCTTCAAGGGACTATGCCGAGGCTCCAAGATGTAAGGGAGTCTTCAGACATACTGCAACACTTGCTAGTTTTACTAGTTGCCTTTGTCACACCGCAGAACCGACAGCATGAGCATGGACGGTTGCAAGCGAGAGACGGCGATCCACAAATTGGTGGCTCAGAGTGAAACGATTCGCATCTGAAGCTGAGCAAAGGGCTCTCAGAGTCTCAGGAAAGCAAAGGCTCAGAGTGGTCTTGAACTGCACGGAGCACGAGCTCCTAGCAGCGGAGCTCCACACTGTGAGGGGCACACCTCCGTGATGTTAGGAAACATCTTGGCACCTCGATGCGGTGCGCCAGGGACCCGGAATCTGGAAAGCGCCTGGGGGTTGGAGACTGAAGAACCCTTCCAGCCGGCAAACTAGCAACTGTATGCGACTACACTGAGCACTCCCTAGGAGCCAGGTCCAGCGAGCTCGGAAGAAACAACTTTGTTGCCACTGAAGATGCACTTTGTCGGACTATGTCACGGCAACTCCGAGAAATGCTGGCCCAAGCTTTGCAAAATGGTTGTCAGCCTCAGAAGGTGCACGGTACAACGTGCTACACTGTCCGGATGCCCGGTAGCTTCCGCCATTCGCACTGTTCGACCCTCCACTGCAAATTGCAGCCATTTCCGGGCATTCGAAAATTCCAAATGCCTCTGAATCGGAATAGTACGCCACCTTTTTTGAGCGGCGTTCCATCGAGTCTATCTTACAGCATATGAAAATCGAAATTCACAAAGGAACTGACAGCACATACTTGTATCGAGATCTCGTACCCTTGCTTGCATAACTTTGCTTTGCAATGGCAAAGTGGTCTAACGGGGTTTCACAAGAAGAGCGATCCCACATATCCCTCATGGTGCGGGACCACGGCGGTGATAAAAGGCATTTTTCCATTGAACTGGCTTGCGCTTTCGCAAAACGCAGCATACAGATTCAAGTGATCCAGCCCAAGCCCGTGAACACTACATGCACTCAACACACAGTCTGGCCCAGACATCTCCGGGCAAACGTGGGGAAAGCGTCCTCGATCCAGACTTGTGGCACATGCCATTGTAGCATTCAGCATGATGTCAAGATAAATGTTGTTGACTACATTGGGCTCAGTAGGGTCAGTCTCATGTAAGAAAAGGAGCAGGAGACCAGAGGACCAGGGAACCAACAAACAAACCTTCAAAAAACAAACGAAAACACAGATTGAACAACGTCCTTTCTCGAATAGCTCGAGCCCCCCAAGCTCCAAAGTGCTGTGCATCACGGAACCAGGAAGCACTGCTCCCCTGTGCTGTTTGTGCGCCTTGTGCCCTCTGGCATCGTGAGCTCGCACACGGGTTTCACCAAGCGAGAAGTGGAGCAAATGAAGCAACCTCAAGAACATTCGGAGATGCTCCACATGTCTCCGCAGCACACAAGATAACATCGCCCTCACCAGGGCAGACACTCTCCCAGAGCTTCGCCTCTGCAAGGCTCGGGCACTCGAACCTCGGCGCGCTCTCAGAGCGGCACTGCATCTGCGTGGACTGCCTTGGCTTTGCAACGAGCCTTACCACCAGGCCCTGCTCGCTCGCCACATCGAGCACGACCTGTGACTTGACTTTGTAGCGAGGGCCAGAGCTGTTTGGGAATCTCGAAAAAATGCAGACGAAAGAATGGCTGGAGACAGGTGGCCTTGCGCACGGTGCCAGCAAGCACCCGCTCATTCGAGGCCGTCTGCCTCAGGGGCTGTCCGACTGTCGTACAACACCCGTAGCGTTCCAATTCAGCCAGGGCGACAAGCTGCCGTCAGCCAGCGCCACGAAGAAATTTGTCTGCAGGCCTCCGCAACCAGGGCAAGCAATCCAAAAATGATATCGGGCTTCATCCGTTTCTGTGTGCCTTCCGTGATGCAGCCATCGGAATCGCACATGATCACCTGCAGAAGGTGTCCCTCACATGGCCAAAGCTGTCCATGCTTGCTGTCGGGCCGCGGCCTCGTTGACTCCGGCTTCCTTCTGAATCTGCTCGAGGTGCTGGCGATCCTCTTGCACAGCAGTAGCACACAAACACAACACAGAGAGCTCGACCACAAAAGCGGCAGAAGCGACAGAAGCGGCTCCTGCACCCACTGGACATCCTTGATGGTCGGGTTCCTACAGGAAGAGTGCTCTTCCTTCCTTCCACTGCACCTGGTCCCCCAGGAAGAGTGCTCTCTCTCTCTCTCTCTCTCGCAGAATGTCTCGTAGCATGTCATTGAAGAGTCATTGCACTACAAGCTGGTGACTTGCGCGCTTGCGGCAGGGCAGTCCTCCGCTCGGCGGGATGTGCTGCGACCTTGACCATGGCTTCCTAAGCAACCACATTGGACCCCAACATATCCCAACATTGGATCCACATTGACCCGCAATGCGGCTCTCTTGGCGACTCCTCCTAGGCCTGAGGATAGAACAACATGAGGCAGCGGCTGCACGAATGTGAAGACCTCTCACATGGCCAGTGCTGCATGATTCACCCGCTGTGCAGCAGTGATGGTGCAGAGTACTGGACTGGTCACAAGTAACGGAACACAGCCGGAGAGAACCAGCATACGGGAATAGGCCGAGAGGTGCATATTGCAAGCAGTGTTGCTACCACATCTCCGTGAAAGTGCTTTTGGAACAAGAACATTGACAGGTTCTGCTCCATTCGAGGAGATGACGGCGGCAATTGCATGACGCAAAGTCCGCGAAGAATGCAAATTTGGGCAAAACAACAAAAAATGGTTGGACTTGTGAGGGTAATGACTCCAGTGATTGACAGCAAGGCCAAGGATTCATGGTCAGCATCCGACTCAGTACGCTTGTAGCAGAGGCTTTCTTGGGAAAAACCGACAGCTCTCGGTATACTTGCGTTCCAGTGATGCCTGCATCCACACTATCTGAATTTCTGACCTCGAAGGATGAGACGCATCTACTTAGGCAGGGACATCGAAGCCCCTGTCGGGCGTGTGCTCCCCGACCGTGTCACATGTGAGCAGCACTGTGACCTCAGGAGAACTTCTCACGACAATCTCACTCATGAGGGACGTCCTGTTCGGGGGGGGGTCTTCTCCTCCCACTTCCAATGCCTTCTTGTGCCCTCTAGTTTAGCGTTGACCGCGGCCACGGGGTTGAAAGGATTCTCTCGGACATTGGCAGAGAATGCAAGGCTTGATGTGGGAGCATTCATGGGCTGGCTCAAACCGCGAGATATCTCGTGAACGAGAGAGGTTCGATGGTGTTCACTGTGCTATGTGGTCAGAGACGGGTGCAGTCTGTGTAAACAATTGTAAGTACATTCTTCAGTTGCGGCACGCCAAGGTTGCCACCTGGTACTCCATCTCACTGTCCTGCCAAGATGAGAGACAGAGCTAGGACCGATGACACGTGCGAAGCCACGAGAGAAAACTAAAAGCTAGTACATCTGTCCTGAGCCTCGTGAGCCTCGAGAGCCTCGAGGTACGCAAGAGCCACCAGGCACTCGCGCACCAACTCGGGCCGCAGAGCCTCTGAAGGCGGCTGGCACGTGCAGGGGGCTACGGAAATGCAGCAATGGTTGCAGTAGGCCTTTGTGCCGCCCTCAAGGAAAGCCAGGGCCTTCTCCTCGCAAACCCTAAAAGCTTAGGCACGGCTGGCTCTCTCTCCCCCTCTGTCTCTCACAACTCGACTCAAAACTCTCGAAGAGCTCTGACGCGCCTCAACTTCGCCGGGCTGAGGCCGTAGAACCTTGGCAGAGAACATGGAGGGGAAGGAACGAAGCGAGCCGGAAGAGGCCCCCCCACAAAAGAGCCGGGAAAAGAGACGAGAAGACACAGAAGGAGCACTAACGAATGAGAGGAGCTGGTGTCTTTTCAGCTCCGTCTCTTCCTTCTCTTCTACACTCACCTTCTCCCGCTCTCTCGCTCGGGGATCCTGCCTGATTCGGATTATTTCAGGCATCTGGATTGACATCGAACGCGCAAAGTCTCAAGTTGTCAAGTGAGCGGGTGCACAACAGCTCTTGGTTGCACGAAAAGAGTCCTGGATGCCTGTCGAACAAAGAAGCTCGAGGTTTCGCCGCCGTCACCACACACGACACATGCCAATCAAGCCATTACCATGTAGAACCTAGACATGACTCCAACAGCTACACATCCGAAACGTTCTTGGAAAGGTCCAAAAGGCCAGCATTGAAGCGAGGGGCTGCTATCGCCGTGTCCAGCAGCCGTTCGCAGTGCATCGACAACTCGAAAATCGCCTTTCGGCCCACAGTTCGCGCCTGGCGAAAAACAAGCAAAACAACGGCTAGAGATTACCACCATTGCACACGTCATCACGCTTCGTCACACTTCATTGCACTTCGTTACTCTTCGGTATTCGTCACTAGTCCCGTGGTAGTCCTTTGTGGTTATCTGAGCATTGGACCGTGGTATATGCGCCACGATAGTCATCTCGGTCGATGGCGCGCAAGGTCCACGTGACAGTCTATTAAAAGCGCATCACTCGGCGTTACCCCAAGCCAGCGGCTCAGCAGCTGATGCTTTGTCCTTAGTTCAGGTTGCCGCAGACGTGAACAGCCCCCAGCAAGTCGCTCACTGACTGCTCAAAGATTGGCGTGTTTGTCCATAATGAGCTCGTGCGCGGTACAGTTCTGGTACACGTGCATCTTCAAGAACTCCGTGTCCACCGTGTCGGCTTAGATCGTGGTCTTACAACAAGCGACACCAACTACTCCACAGGTGCCCCTGGTACACGAAACACTCTTCGGCGCCCTCAAGGGATTGCATAGTGAGGCCATGTGCTAGCTCTGTTCACAATGTGCCCTCTTAGAGCTTTGCTTGGGTCCCTACCGGATTAGCGCCGTGCGATGAGTGCCCTCAGTGCCCTGCATGCCGCGCACATTGGTGCGTTAAGTTTGGTTTGCACCTCAGCTTCCAAGGCTTCTTTCTGAGAGCCTGACAGCCAGGGGGGCGAAGCTTCACCATTCCGGACCAGGACAACCTGGAAGACGCCCAATCCCAAGCCCAAGCGCCCAAGCCCAAAGCTAGCCACCTCTCTGCTATTGACTGAGGCCAACGCCCGGGCCATGGCCCTAAAAGAGCATGAGGGCTCACAGGCAAATGCAAGATGATCTAGATCGTTAAAGCGTTAGGAGCTTCGGGCTTGGGGTTCCTTTTCAACCCGAACCCTAACCCCTAACCCCTACACCCTAAACCAGTCCAATGTCAATCCACAACGAGCTTACCAACCCTAAACCCGAACCTCTAACCTAAGGCGGGATACATTGAGTATACAGGACTGGAGAACTCGTTGCTCACATGATGTGCAATGCAACAGCGTGTTTGCGCTTGCCTATGAAACTGCAAGTTGCTTGACGAGAAGGCCTCACCGTCTCCAAAAGACCTGAAAAGTCCTGGCCTTTAAACCCAGAACCTTCAAACATCAGTCCGTAGAGGCTCAAGGTGAGCATGACTGTCGTGACTGACTGGCGGAAATGGCTAAGGATCGACTTGGAGAGGCTAAGCTGCAATATGCTCTTGCATGCCCGACAAATACATCTGCAAACGCCCTGCGGGTTTGCATTGGAAAAAGAAGAATGAGACGTTTGTTTGGCGGTCTACATTGCAAGCGCAGCCAAAACGACAAGGACTTGACATATTTGACATCTAGTCTACAACCATGTACAGGAAGCAGCGCTGCAGAGCACTGCGACAAGCTGCAGAGCAGTCAATGCTTTGTTGAGTAGCTGCTGCACCACGGGTGACACTGCCGCTGATAAGCGCAAGTTCCCAACCGAAACCGACCATGGTGCATGGCTCTGAAGCCGACAAAGTAAAGTAGTCAGGTACGCCGAGCAAAAAGCAAACACAGAGCCGTGCTCCGAAGAGATGCCGGGGGCGCGGAAGGGGGCATTTGACAAACTGAGCAATCTGAGGGCAGTGTGCTTAGGCCATCAACCCCTCGCCACACAATTCTGGCTCCCAAACACCCTGGAGACCTTTCTAGCACAAATTACGAACTATGAAGAACAAAATCTCGCAATATAGGGTTAGAAGAGTTAGAAAAATGTAATTTGACCTACAGCCGACCATAGTACGATTCCCCGAAACTTCAACCTCATCTTACGAACCCCCCCCTCGATGTTACCAATGCTTGTATCAAATATCGAAATTTTCAACTGCATGACTGCCTGAGTTAGGGCATCGCGACAGTTCACTTTAACGCTGCTGACTAGACTTGGTTCGTAAGCTCCAGCGTAGCTTTGGTTTTCAAAGCCATGCTGTCACCTGCGCTGAATGCCAGCATCTAGAAAGGATGCTGGTAGTACCGCTGTACCGCATCTGGTCCCCGCAGCAAAATAAGCTCCGCGGTGCTGTCAGCTGACCTTGAGCATGACAAGCCAGATGCAAGCTTGATGTGTTGCTTTTCGGATTCATACTGTTTCATCTTCGCAGGTATTCTTAAACGACAAGTGCCTTAGGCCCAAAAAGCAGGCTGCTTAAGCCGCGGATGATGTGGATCACAGCTGAATTGGCCTCGCATTCGGGCCAGAGGGGTCTCAGGAAACAAGCTTGACGACGTGTCGCCTTGGATCGTAGACCCGCAAACGGCTAGGACTCACGATCTGTGCACGGATCTCGAATGCAGTGGAGCTGGAGCTGGTTATCAATCAGCTCAAGAACGGAAATTGCACACAATGTAAAGTGGTAGCAAACATCAGTAACATGGGTTGTTGGTGATTTCAAAGATCAATAGACAAGCTTGTGTACGATTGGCGAGGCCGCAAATACACAGTTGGTCACCCTCACTTGTCTTGTGGCAAGAACTCACTGATTTCAGTTGCTCTCTTTGAACTGCGATGAACCTGACCATGATCTAGCTGAGGTCCTGCAAGGCATGGAGACCCAACGCGATAGGTTTCGCGGCGAGACTGATGTGATCGACGAGCGCCTGCGCGACAAGGGCAAGCCGCTCTCGAGGCGAGCCCGGGAGAACCTGCGCCAGGAGCCGGATGAGAGGGAGCTGTTGGCGAAGGACCCCAACAGGAAGCAGACAGGAAGCAGAAGGGTCCGAGGAAGCGCGACGCCGATTACAACAGGCGCAAGAACTCGAACCGGCGACCACCGCAAGAGAGAAGAGCAGAAAATGAGAGCGCGCGGCGATGGAAGTGGGAGAAGAAGAAGAAGAAGAGGAACAAGTGGAGCTGGACAACCGGCTGGAGTGGTCGAGGAGGTGGACGGATGGAAGCGTATCCGCTTGAACGCGAATGCGGGGGCCGCTGCGACAGGGATCCCGACGGAACTCGCAAGAGGTCACGATCGGTGCCAAATATATACTCGTTGTACGTGTATTTACAGTTTTTTGGAACGTCTTACGAGACCACGGAACACTAATGAGATGCAAGATGAGGGCAGCCATGGGCAGCCTGCAGCTGCAGGGGACTCCTTCACCGGGGTCACCAGGGTCACGGGGGTCACCGGCGTCACCGGGGTCCACCGCCCATTGGCTTCAGGAAGCAAATTTGAAGCAATGTGGCAACGCGCCACTTGGCGCTGTCGAAGCGCCACGGCGGCCAAGAATACGAGCAGTTCACGGATCGCCTGGCTGCGCGCCACGGTGCGCAGCTCACGCCGACCCGTCTGGAACGGAATCCAAAAGGATGGACTTCTGGGTCCAGCCACGCCACTCGGAGAAGAAAGCCGAGATGACGGCCGAGGCGGCTGCGGGATCAGGAGGAGCCCCTTTTTCATGGGTCGAAGACAGAGAGCAAGAGCTTGACAAGAACCTGGACAAGAAGGTGCACGAATTCAAGAGTTTTTCGACCGCGAGAGAAATTCACCGAGACGAGACAGTAAAACTGAAGTGGTGTCTGAGAGATCTTGAAGATCAGGTCAGACACCTGGAAGGCGAAGTCAAGTACCACAAAGAGCAGAAAAAGGAAGACGGAAAAGGCGGTGTTGAAGAAATGCGACGAGGACCACAAGCTGGGAGGCACCTTTTGAGTTGCCTGAAGAATCCCACAGAAATAACTCCGAAATCCCTCGCAAGTCCCTCGTGCGGACAGTGCAAAAAAAGAAAAACCGTCAGAATTCGCCTTGCAACAAAGGTCCGCCACTTTCCGTTCTCAGCCTTGCGCGGTTCCGGGGGTGTCTGTGCCCCGGCACTGCCTCCACTTCACAAGCTAGGGCGGCTCACTCCGAACCGCTGCTGGGTTCAGGGCAATTTTGGCCCTGGGCGTTGAAACAATCGAGGCGTGTGCAAACTTCAAACGGATTCCGCATGCTCCCTCCTCACAATCTAAAAACACTCGTAGGAATCTATGTCCTTAGGCACGTATTGGCGAACCCTGGAAACCCTAAGACCTGAACCCTCAAAACCCCAGGTCCAAGTCCATGCGGAGGATCTGGCGTTACACAGCTGAAAGCCGGAAGCGGATCGACAGGCGCCTTTGACTGAGTCTTTGTCATTCAGGGTTTCGGTATGGATGTCGAACAGAGTCTAATGTTAATGGTCTTAAGCCAATAAAGGAACAACCATGCTCAGCTTTGATTCACGGCTCAGATTTGGCTTTGGAGGTGTAGACGCTTTCGGGCGCTTAGCTTAAGTTGCAAGATTGGTGTGTTGTAGAATGCTTGGCGCCCCGGCTGCCAGAGCCGTAAGTATTGTACACCCAAAGCCCTATTTATCCCAACCGAATCTTAAATCAAATGTATGCTTAATGAACTTTTGCAATTATGACAACAACCACAACAACCACCACCACCGCCACCACAACCACCACCCCCAATTGCAATTGCAATTACAATTACAATTGCAATTGCAATTACAATTGCAATTGCAAGAGAACAGAATATTGACAGCGGGCGCGTGGCCTGGACTGCCAAGTGTCGCTAACGTCACGAGAGTTGCCGCAAGGCGTGTGAGATCAGCGATAATCAAAGAACAAGAAAGAGTCAAAGGCTGTGGCGTGAGGCCCATGACGTGCTTTGACGCGTCCCGGCACAAGCATGTTTGTACCGTCATGTACCTTATTCTAAGTTCCGGAAAGATGAAACGCTTGAAATACGCATTTGCCTTTTCCTTGTCCGGGGGCCTTTGGGCATTTCAGGCATGCACTGTGTTTGGACAGCATCTCAGATGGAGATGCAGAGTTGCCTCAGTATTCGCTCATGTTGGCACATCTGCTGATGACAGGCGCACTCACAACAGCCGGACTGATGGCGAAAAGTCACTCCAACAAGACCATGGTGCGGCGGCCGAGCAATGATCACTTCGAAAAAGAACTGAACCCACAGATGTCCACTATTTCATGTCCTGGCGGGGCAGCTTACGCCCTTTACACCTTCTCTGAACACACTTCCTCAAAGATGGTCCTCTGAAACCCAGTTGACTGCAGAGAGGGCGTAGCTACCACGACAAGAAAAAGGATTCACACCATGACAAGGAAATTTTCGGCACCACGACAGCAAAAAAAAACACCACGACAACGAATGAAACCTGAACACGACAAGGAATGAAGGCCTCGCTGTGGTTAGGAGAAACCCAAACCTCATATTCAAGCCTCAAAAGCTCCAAAACGCTGATTCCCCCGCATTTTCTGCTTGCCCCAGCCCCCAGCCCC
>CAJNDS010002584.1:113619-155156 GCA_905221605.1 Symbiodinium natans | reverse complement strand
ATGAATCGAAATTCAAATGATCCAGATATTCCTGAAAAGAAGATCCCAAACCACGGACCACCACCACGAGACCTTCACCACAAGATCACCACCACGAGACCACCACCACAAGACCACCACCACCACGAGACCACCACCACGACCACCAACACAACCACCCGCACGGACCCCCGCCACGGACCACCACCACGGACCAACCACCACGGACCACCACCACGGGACCACCACCACGGGACCACCACCACGGGACCACCACCACGAGACAACCACCACAGGACCACCACCACGGAACCACCACCACGAGACCACCACCGCGGACCACCGCCACGGACCACCGCCACCCGGCCACCACCATGGGACCACCACCACGCGACCACCACGACGGCCACCAAGGACCACCACCACCACCACCACCACGGACACCGCCACCACCACGACAGACCACCACTACCAAAGGAGCACCACCACCACGGGACCACCACCACGCTGTGGGACCACCACGACGACCACCACGGGACCAGGGACCACCACCACGGGACCACCACCACGGGACCACCACCACGGGCATTCGGGAAAACCCCCCAAAACCCAAGCCTTTCAGCCCCAACCCCTCAGCACCCCAAAACCACCCACCCCCCACCACACCCGACAGAACCCAAACCATTACAGCAAAAGCAAAAAACAAAACCCCCCCCAAAACACGACAAAACTCCGGACACAAACCCTATACAATTTCCATTAAACCCCAAAACCCTACACCGTAAAGCGTAAAACCCTGAACCGGGGGATCCCGAAAATTCCCGGAATTTAAATTCCTAGGATTTTTCGAGAGCTGTTGCTGATATGTGATCGTGAGGCCGAACCCGCTTGAACAGCTGGCGGGCGGTGACCGCCATCGGAACTACCCTGGACCAAGAGATTTCCTTGAAGATTTCCTTGAAGGTGTCATCACTGTTGCGCTGGAACCTGAAATCCAACCCGGCAAGCCCAAACCTCAATCCGGACAATTCCTAAAATTCCGGGAATTTTCAGCTCCGGGTGATTCCCAAAATTCCCAGGATTTTAGAAAAAGTGCTAAAATTCCCGGAATTTTCAGGATCCCCCTGCAAGGCCCTCACAAGCAGCCAAATGGACCGGAAGAGGAGGCGGGGCATCCGACGGGGCGGCCGCAGAGCGAATTTAAATTCTAGGATTTTTCGAGAGCTGTTGCTGATATGTGATCGTGAGGCCGAACCCCCTTGAACAGCTGGCGGGCGGCGACCGTTATCGGAACTACCCTGGACCCAGAGATTTCCTTGAAGATTTCCTTGAAGGTGAAGGGGCACCCACGTCATCACTGTTGCGCTGGAACCTTAAATCCAACCCGGCAAGCCCAAACCTCAATCCGGACAATTCCTAAAATTCCGGGAATTTTCAGCTCCGGGTGATTCCCAAAATTCCCAGGAGTTTTAGACAAAAAGTGTTAAAATTCCCGGAATTTTCAGGATCCCCCTGCAAGGCCCTCACAAGCAGCCAAATGGACCAGAAGAGGAGGCGGGGCATCCGACGGGGCGGCCGCAGAGCGAAAATAGGGTCGAGCCCGTATCCTTTTATGGGGATACAATTGCGAAAAATCCATTCATAATCTTTTCCATTCCATCAACCTTACCGACCCCCAATCAGTTCCCCTCCGGTCATCCACACACGAAGATATTCAAGCGCGCTAACAAACTCTCGCCGCACCAATGTAAATACGGCATCTTCAATTCCTTGCAAAAGCTCAGATTTCAATAAGAATCTGAAACTGAAACTTTTGGGATTCCTGAAGATTCATCACGATAATATCATTCATTCTAGTTTCACAGTGGTGAATTGAACCCCAAATGGTCCTGCATCACTGCATACATGGATTTGTACGGGCGGCATAATATTCGCCAAAGCAAGCTGCCACAGTTTGCCCTATTTTTCCATTTCTACGGTTCTGTGAAGTTCATCCTCTCCCAAGCCTCTGCAGGGCTTTACAGTGGTCCCAAAGTTGCAAAAGCAAGAAAGACACCTCAAGAAAACTTCGAAACAGACCAGGTGCCAGGGAGATAAACCTAACTAAAACTGCGAAGCATCTCATAGCACAGCAGCCTCAGCGCTCAATCGATGAAGTAGTAGTCCCAGCAGGAATCAGCTTCAACATTCGAGCACCCATTCAGCAATGTGCACATGCTAAGGGAGCTGCATGCGCTGCTGGAACTGAACTGAAAGGTGCGACACCAAGGGTATTCGCTACCCATGCACTTTTCTTTACACGCGGTGCGTGAAGGAAGACCATATATTAGCTTCGACTGGGAGGACTCCATGCATGCTTTACCTGCCAAACGCTCCCAGTCCCCAACGTTGGTTCCGAAATTTCCACTTGGTCCAGATGGCGCCATGCACTCCAAGTAGTAGTCTTTGCCCTTGAAATCATAGCATCGTCCACTCTGAGGAGAGCAATACGAGGAGCAGGAACCACAGCAGTCCGAATGGCCTTGAGATCCTTGAGTTGGAGCTGAATTCGCACATTCCAAGTAATAATACTTGCCCTTGTAGTCGTAGCAACTACCACTCTCAGGCGAACAAAAGGCGGTGTGGCAGCCGTTGCAGCACCCTGCGTGTTGCCAAGAGGAGCGAACTGCGCCTTGTGCTGCAGTCGCGTTAACCTTGGCTCCACGCAAAGGGGGTGCTGCTGGTGCTGCCCAGGCTGATGCCAAGCAGAGGATGAACACACTGCGAGCCGAAGCTGAACCGAAGTGACCCACAACTTGCGAGGCTTGAGCTGCACGCTCGCCCTATTTGGAACGAAGTAATGCCACATAGACATAGTGCGTCCACGCAAAATGTATATGTATATACAGACAGTACATGATGATGTATTCATGTAAAATGTAAGGTATCTGAATGTATATGTCATGTAGACATGTCACACGTGTGTGTGTGTGTGTGTGTGTCTGCGTGTCTTCAACTGTCTCCCAATTGTATCTGGCTTTGTTTGTTTCTTGAGTTATGGTTGTTTCAACTGTTTCATCTGGTTTTCGTGTTTCGGGTATCCTCTTTCCTCGTCTTTCCTCTTTCTGTGAGACTCTTTGACCTTCTCAGCTCCCCGCCCACCCAACTCTGGATACGCCTTTCGCTCGCAGTTCAGCTTGAAAATTCTGAGAATCATAGCTTTGCAATTCTTTTCATGAAGTCAGAAGGCAGGATGTGTAGTAGGATGTTGCGAATGGATGTGACACGAATGAGGTATAAAACAAAAAGACTACACATAATCGCCTCGCCAGCGGCTCCGCATCGGAATCTTAACCCTAAGCATTCTTCAAGCCAAACTCCACTATGCCCTAAGCTTTAAGGGGGTTAAGAGTGCTCAAAACAACAAATACAACCCAAAACACAACCAAAATTCAATCAAGTACCTAGCAAAAGCAACAAAAACCTCCCCCATTTATAGCTCGGCTCGATCGCTAGAAGTGATGCAGAGGCAGGTCAATTGCGACGCTCCTTGACGAAAAACAAGTCAGGGTTGCGGTTGCCAGGCAGCCTTTCTTCCAGTTTAATGTTGAATTTGCGACCCGCTATATGACACCCGCGAGAAGCCGAAAATAATAGAAACAGAGAATGGACACATAATAAGATTGCCGCAGAAACATAATGCGACCGAGCCCGTAGCCTTTCATAGAGATCTAACCTTATAAATCTAATGATATTCGCCTCGGCTTCCTGCCGAGAAGCGTCTGGAACAAGCAGACCCGGATCGGGCCTCCTTCCCCCTAACCCAACCCTTCCCCCCATGCCAGATTTTCCAATCGCTTGAAGGAGCTGCAAACCGATGCCGTGGAGGGTCCCGTCTGTCGGCGGCTCCTACAGGGCCCCCGCCCCCCCGCCCCCCCCACCCCCCCCCACCCCCACCCCCCACCCCCCCCCACACCCCGACCCCCACCCCAACCCCCTCCCCCCCACCCCCCCCCCCCCCCCCCCACCCCCCCCCTTTGACCCCTCTGCCCTTCCTCTTTGCGAAACCCTCTTTCCGTTTACAATTAAATATATTAAGATCAAGTAGATTTAAAAATCTATCACATTGAACCATACAATCAAAATAAGTAGCCCCATTTCTACTCATAAAATCACATGAACTCTTATTTCAAGGGTCTCGTTCCCTAATTCTTGTCCATATTGCCCTCAGAGTCAGGATATTGTTGGACATCATAGATTGTCAAGACTCTCGATGGCGGGCCTAGGTGCCTCTTGCTCCTCGCGATCGTCCAGCGCCTCCATGGCCTCCATGTGGCTGACCTTCATGCCACGCAGCTGGCGAAACTCCAGGCTGCAAGCCTGCCCGGCAACGCAGGCATCATCAGCCAAAGCTGCCGAGAGGTCCTCTCCACCTGCACTGGCCAAGAACAGGAACCCGAAGAGAGAGTGGAGGACCATGGCAACTGGGCCACAGGAGTACCGTCAGGCTGGCAAAGGGGGGGTTAAGTGGCACTTGGGCGAAAGATCTCAAGGCACACAAAGCGTCGCTTGAGCAGCATGGCAAACGCCTCCCGGAAGCACGTAGATGACATACAGGGGACGAACACATGGTCGCACCATTCACGATTCTTGGCATGCCCTGAACACACCGCTTCCAGCAGCCCCCAGACACTGATGATGTCACCAAAACAGAAGCAAGCAGCTACTCTTGCCACGTATATAAACAATGACAGCATACTTGCGAAATAACAGACAGGTGAAATAGCAACCTTTCGGAACTCAAGAACGAAGTACTATACGAACTGATGTTGGGAGTAGTGTTTGAAGTGTCACATATCGAGTACAATTACTAGTGTCTGCGTGACAAGCATGCCAATTGAACATCCACTGCGATCAGGTATGTTTTTGCTCAAAGCGCGACGGTCAAGGGAAGGTCGGTTGCATCAGCCCAGCACCTGACAGGCAGAGGTCCCGGGCGTCCACTTTCTCAGCGCAGGTCGGATCGGCAAAAACTAAGCACAGTAAGTCCCGAGAGAAACCGACCGTGCACAAACGGGAGGCCTGACGGGTGCGCAGGACAAGATGACCTTGCATGAGACGTGGACTGAAAACAGACGTTGCAATCATGCCACTGTTGGTAAGGCCAAGATGCAGTCCAAGAAGCTGAAAGCACATATTATCACATATGCAGAATCTGCCAAGGCAAAGCAGCTCCTGGCGATGTCACCAAGCATCTCGACTCCAGCATATGCATCCGAAAGTTGCACCAAACCAAGGCATGACAGGATGGCGTAAGTGAGCTCTCCGCCTGGCGCCAGAAGCCTATCCTTGGTACACAGGCAGCATGTGAGGCTGCATGACACGGCTGCGTGCGCACATGCTGCAGTGCGAGGGTCGCTGCTACAATCGCCGTCCCTGGGGTCTCTGCTGCTCCCGCGAAGGAACGGTGACAAGCTGGCACTTTAGAGGGCGTTGCTCTCTGCAGTAGGGCTTTGGTAGTGTTGCAAGGCAGTTTGCGCCAAGGCTGCATGTCGTACCAGAGTCTCCAATGCGAGGCTCTTGAAGTAAAAGCAATTGGACACGTGTGCTCTTAGTCCTTGTGCAAACCAGCGGCGAATGGCCAGGCAAAAAGCTTTCAAGTTTGGGCGGCAAGGAACAAGACGGAAGAAGAGCATCGTTGATGACAGCAGTATCTACTGCTTTAAAACATGCTGCAGATCGGAGCAGTGGACGCTTTGTAGGTCCTGGCCAACCCATAAGGCCCTGAGATTGAGCTGTTGGCAATGTCAGAACCATGGCCAGCTTGGATTCAGGATGGTTCTGGCTCCGTTGTCTGCGGTAGCTCCAAAGCCGAAGCCTTGTATCTGTACCCGCAAGCTTCGGGCCAGCATTCGTGGTTGCGACAATGCTCGTAGGCTCAACGACCATGGCCGGAGCAACAACTGCAGCCACGGCATTCTCAGCCGGAGCAACATTTCACAGCTGAGACAACGTTGGGACGGCTGCAAATGCGTACAGTTCCCGTAATACAGAGCAAGAGACTTCTCCAACAGCATCCAGCACATTCTAAAATCTTCTTGACAAACAGTTCGTGCTTGAGTTCCTGGCACTTGCATCAGCCTTTGCCTCTCTGCTTCGAGATCCTGCACTATGCGAGTTGTAGTGGGTTTCTCTCATGCGGTAGGTCGTGTTCACTGGCCAGTTCAAGCATGCCCAGTCCGACGATGGCTGCTCCCCTGCGTTGATGATGAGCTCCTGGTCGTCATCTTGCCCACATTGAGGAGTGCAGGCAGTGCAACTCGCAAAACATCACTTTTCGACTTTAAAATGTCTTGCACGGCCTCTGCAGCGAGGATGCGTGCGGTGTCTTTTCCGGCATCCTATCCACACTGGCGCAGTTGCACCGCAAAGGATGTCCGACCTCTAAAGAGGCGGCCTGCCGTTCAAGTAGACCAAGCAAGTACGGTGCCAACGGGTTCGACCTTGCTTTGGGCAAGGCCCAGCGACTGCACAGCGCAACACATCTCACCAAAAGCAAGCTCCTGCGCAAGTTTGTTGACTGTGCCGGGCGCTTCGAGCTGATTCTTTGCGATTCCTGTAGGACCTTAGTGTCCGAATCCGTGCTGTTGCCCAACATGTTGGTCCGAGCGTTCTCGACTTGAACCGGCTGATCACGAGCGCCCGCGCACACGCGCGCGCACAGGCACAGCGAGAGACAGAGAGAGGACGGCCGGACAGAGTGCTACATAAAGAACATACTACGATCCAAGACCCCGATTTTCGAACACAAATTGAGGGTGCGTTGCGGGTACGTGGACCCCGCATCCAAATTCTACATCAGGGCAAATGGATAGGTAATTTTGTTGGTATTTGACCTCTCTGACGATGCCCGCCGCTCACGACAGACCCATGGCGCAAGCTAGCGGGTGCCTCTTCACAGGCTGGGGAGAGGGGGCCCTCGTTGACCCCTGCAAAATGAGAAGCCCTGGGAGTGACTTCCCTGCATCTTTGAACTGGACACGGTCCACACACGCACACGGGTGGCACCAATGCGTCAGCGGATTTTCCTCTCTCGGGTGGCCCATCAAAAAAAGGCTTCAACAATCAAGCGAACTTTCTAGTGGAAGCTTTTCTGGGCATGAAACATTTTGTGGAAAACCCTTTCTAGTAGTGGTAGTAGTGGTAGTAGTGGTAGTAGTGGTAGTAGTGGTAGTAGTGGTAGTAGTGGTAGTAGTGGTAGTAGTGGTAGTAGTGGTAGTAGTGGTAGTAGTGGTAGTAGTGGTAGTAGTGGTAGTAGTGGTAGTAGTGGAAGTAGTAGTGGTAGTAGTGGTAGTAGTAGTAGTAGTAGTAGTAGTAGTAGTAGTAGTAGTAGTAGTAGTAGTAGTAGTAGTAGTAGTAGTAGTAGAAGTAGTAGTAGTAGTAGTAGTAGTAGTAGTAGTGTAGTAGTGTAGTAGTAGTAGTAGTAGTAGTAGTAGTAGTAGTAGTAGTAGTAGTAGTAGTAGTAGTAGTAGTAGTAGTAGTAGTAGTAGTAGAGACGTAGTAGAGCAGCAGCAGCAACAGCGCAAGAAGTAGCAAAAGTAGCAGTAGTGGTGGTAGTGGTGATTGGTGGTTTCCGTGGTATTAGTGGTATGAGTGGTAGTAATGGCAGTAGTGGTAGAGTAGTAGAGGGTAGTAGTGGTAGTAGTGGTCGCAGTGACGGACGCAGTGGTAGTGAAAAGGTGCCTCAAGCAGCACGCCTGCCATGCAATCAACTTGCACTTGTACTGCAAACATGGCAACTGATTGGTGGGGAACTTTGGTAATAACTAGGCTCACCTTTTGCGAACGTGAGGGATACGTAGATTCGATCTTGCCGCCGGTGTATGTTGCTCCTTCAGGTTCTCTTGTTGGTCTTAAGGCCTTCCAGATTTTCTCGTTCAAGGGGGTGTGAGATCATACATATTCCTCTTGTACCCTACTTGAGAGCCCGCAGGGGACAAGGCCAACTTATGTGGTCAAGACTTGCGGCTCCTGTGCAAAAGATACTGGCAAATTAAGACACCCGTACTATGGCGTCGAGCTCGGTGACCTCGCATATGTGTGAAAAAGTGGTTTTGGGCTGGATTGGGACAACCTAGAACAGGCAGGTACATGTACCTCAAGTCCCTGCACACAAAAACACACACAGACTGACGCACAGACTGGTACACTCGGACATCGCACACATTTGCACACCAGGCTCTCGGCCTCCTTCGCTTCGGTAAGTCGGCGCCAGTGGATCAAGAAGTACCTCCAAACTGCTACGCAGGAACAGCAATCCAAGAAAGCTTCACTTGCCAGAGCCACAACAAAAATCTCAGTCTTCTGCCCTAGGCGGCCGAGCGCGTGGGCGGCTAGGACGTTACGACGCGTTTGTCTGGCCAAGTGACTCGCCTTGCCGCAAGTGACGTGCCTATTCTCTCGCAGTCTCCCAAATAGGCACTAAGCTGTGCCTCCCTGTAGCGCCATTCCGCAGCGGTCGCGTGGTTGCGCTCTGCCAACCACTTCGCATGGTAGTAAAGGCGCAGCGCCTCGGAATCCGCAACTGAGAAACAGACCCACAAAGACGCACTCAGAGCCCTTTAGCCCTTTATGATGCCCTTTTCTGCCCATTTCTTGGCAACACCACAAGGCCGTCGCCCGCTCTGCCAGCTTGACACGCTGATGCTGCTGTGGGGCTGCCTGAACAGCTGTCGCCAGCAGGTCCTGTAGGCACCAGAATTTCACAGAGTTTGTGAGACGAAACTGCATGGGAACTTGGGAACATCCTCTGCTCTGAGCATCTGCCGCGGAACCCCAGCACGAGAGCCTTTCCAGTCCGAAGCCTGGAGCTGCGCAGCATGTAGAAAAGCAGTTGTGAAAGAAACATGCAAAATGCGGAAAGTTTCATGCACTCGCTCAAGCGCACCCACGGACCAGCAGCCGACTCTGCAGCCATGCAGGCTCGTTTGCTGTAGTATACACCTCAGGTTCTCACAAACACGCACCTCAGCTGCTACGACTGACGTGCGTCCAAGTATCAGCTTCTAAGTCCAAGCGGTCCACATCTTTTGTGAAGTACGCTATGGTACCCTTCGGCAAAATCCTTAGGGCCGGGCCCCAGGAAAACTCCGCCTGCCAAGAGAAAGATGTTGCAAACAAGTGTTACAACGATGCACACAGCACGTTGGCAAAACACGAATGTTGATGATAATACATCCGGGAATCGGGATCATAGGGATGACAGTCACACGACATGGATTGCGCAAGCATTTACAAGTTGTATGCAAATAGTCAAAATGTAGCAACGTAGTTGCAACAACAAGATATTCGTGTTCGTGATGGAAGTAGCAATAGCAATAGCGACAGCAACAGAAACTGCAACAGTTACCACAATCGTAAGCGTAAAAGCAATCCTAATCGAGACATAAGATCAAGAATAAGAAGAAAAGTAGAGTAAGAGCCAGAGCAAGAGTAAGAGTGGAGAAACCACGAAGCATTCAAGAACAATCTGAACCGCTCGCCCATGAAGCTAAGACCGGTTGCTTGCCCTTGCCACTGCGGTTTAGTCTCGGGGCAGAAGGGTGGCGGCTCGAAGTTGCGAGAAGAGGTTGGAGAAGCAGAAGAGAAAAGATGAAAGGACAAGAGCTTCGGCGGTTCCCCGAAGGTAGATTTGAGCGAATTCAAGGTTAAGTCCCAGCGCTCATGAACCGACGAACCCGTTGAAGTGACAAGCAGGCGCCATGTCACCGGCTCGGTATGGGCCTCCCATCCATCGGACTCTGGAAGCGCAGGAGGCTCCACCGTGATCACACTCGGCGCGGCAGACCTGGAAACGGCTTGCGGACCAAGGAGGCTCATGGCAGTACAAGTGTACGCAGGGCTTCTTGTCGAAACGTTGAGGGATACAGGGATGACTTGGGTGACTCCTGGGAATGGGCACGAAGGAGTGAAGGCGTGAGAGCGTGAGAGGGTGAGAGGGTGGTGAGAGTGAGAGGGTCAGAGGGTGAGAGAATGAGAGGGTCAGAGGGTGAGAGAATGAGAGGGTCAGAGGGTGAGAGAGTGAGAGGGTCATAGGGTGAGAGAGTGTGAGAGCGTGAGAGTGTAAGAGTGTGAGAGCGTGAGAGTGTGAGACTGTGAGAGTGTGAGAGTGTGAGAGTGTGAGAGTGTGAGTGGACAGAGTGCCGAAACACGAAGCGCAATAGCCGAGGCAAGCACGGGGCGGATCCTGGGGGGCGAATCGCCGATGCTCTCTCTCTCGTGACTCCCATGTGTGCTCGATGTGACCACTCTGCATCGTGATGCTTCTGCAGAAAGACGGGGCCTGGTATCCAGCCGCTCTCCCCACTCTTGCTATCCACTACCTCACGAGGCCTGAACGGAACGGAACACCAAGAAGAGACGCCGTTGGCAAGCACCAGGCCGCACCCCGTGCACCACACTTCTCTGCATTTCTCTGCCTTGCTTCTGGCACCTTTGCTGCGCCAGACTGCGCCCACGCCTTGGCCACCCAACATCTTGATTCAAGATTATTGCTTCCTGGCTCCGGACTCGAAATGACCACAGCTGGTCCACAAGTGGCTTCCCACATGGCTTCCCAGATGACCCAAGCGCTTGGCACCATCAGCCCCTCGGCTGGGCTCAGGCACCTGTAGCTGACCGTCGCTGCAGCCAGGAATACAGGATTCCCCACATAAAGAATCCTTTGAGAAAAAAAGCAAAGAAACAGTAGGGCCCCTACTGCAAGTGCTGCCGCTGCCGGACCATTGAAAACTGCCAAGTCCGGTCGCGAGTTCGAGATGCCAACAAGGCCCGAAATGCCCAAGATGCTCGAAGCACCAAAGATGCCCATCCCGAAAACGAAAAACAGTTCGCGCCTGCCGCGTTGGCGGCGCATGAGGCAAAGGCCTCAAAAACAGCGCGACTCCCGCCGCAGAGGACTGGACCCCGCAAACTTTCTCTAATTCCAGAACGTCAGAATGGGAGTGCGGGCCTGTTCCGTCACTGCTTGGCTTCTTGTCACAGCCATTCTCTGTGCAGCTAAAGGCATGTAAGGTCGAGTAAGCATGAAGGGTGCAAAGCTTGCCGCATAGCTTCATAGCCAGGGCGAGCATAGCAGCATGGCGAGCCGTTGGCTGGACATGGCTCAGTGGTGCCGCTTCCAGTCGCCACATAGCTCAGGTTTCGCCTTGTCACCTTCCCGGCAGCTGGTTAAATTTCCTGGTCGTGCCCTATGGTCTCCATGAAGCTCCAAAACGTCCACGACTTGCAGAAACCTTCGTCCTCCGTCGCTCAGTCCAGCACAATGCTCCAACCCCCGCCGTGCTACAGTAGCGCCAGTTCCTTGCGTACATTTTCAAGCTCGTGAGTGAGGTGCGCCCGTGCATGTTCAGATTGCTCAGCATCCTCGATCGCAAGGCTCTCAAACCCTTGCTTGGCAGAAGCGTCCAGGGCCTCCCAGCGTTTCTGAGAAGCTTCGCGGAGGAATCCGGGGAGTCGCTCGCGCAGTCCATGGAAAAGAGCCGGCACTCCACCCTCTGCGTGCAGGGCTTCCTCCACGAAGTCCTTCTGGTCCGCCTGTGAGAGCTGCTGGCGCCAGAAGACCATCGCGGGCCGCGGCGCCGGGACCATGGCAAGGCGCTCGCGCAGGCCGCGCGCCTGCCGATCCAGCAGCGCCCGGCGCTCGCGACGCACCATCGCCCGCAGCTCAGGCAGCTCTTCAGGCAGCTCCTCGACTGAAAAGTTTGGGCCTGCCTTGGCAATGACAGTCGACAGGCACTGCCAGAGTGCCGTGCACGAGAACCTCTGGGCGAGCTCGAGAGCTTCTGGAAGCGAGTGCGAGTCTGCCGAAAGCATCTTCGAAAGGCGCTGTGAGCATCGGTTGATGAGTCCCAGAATCTCAAGACGATCAGCTGCCATCAGCAGGTCCATGCTCCCAGATAAGTCCAGGTTGGACACGGAGTCAGTGTAACACCATTCCAGCACCTGATCCAACACAATTGCAGGCAGGTCCTGCATGTGAATGTGTCGCCTGCCGTCATGAAGTTGACCCTCTTGCATGTGGGAGGCCAGCATGCGTCGAAACACAGCAGAACGTGCAGCGAGGATAAGACTATGCGCTTCGCGGCGGTGGCCGTCCGTTGTGATCACAACATCCGAGAACTCGTTCTCCGGGCCCATATGCGAAATGTCCGCAAGGAGGCAGCCCGCCATGGCCCGTGTTATGTTACGTGGCTTCTGTTTGAGCCTTTTTGTCGGGATTTAATGAGGGGCGATGCCAACCTCTTTGCACGCCTGGCCAAGGCGGCTGTGGAAGAGGACCCACTCTGAGTGCGGAGCCCAGCATGTCACCAGAATCGATTTACAGCTCATCTCTCCTTGATGACGCGTTGTCAAACCCAAGTGCAGACTGCAACACGTGACACATCGCGAAACCGTCCTGCACAGGCCGAACCACCTCAAGGCCGCAACTTGCTGAACTCTCTTGCATGTCTCCACAAGGCACGAATCAAGGCGGCTCCACACGGCTCCTGTTTTTTCAGCGCCACAGAACAGAGTCTACTCCGTCAGCCGCTCCAGCCATCCCAAGCCCTCTTCCGTGCTGCGGCGTGGGTGGTACTCCAAGCCAATGTGTCCAGTGTAGGCCTCTTGGTGCCGTCCGGGCATGCCACACGCATGCAGGGCGCCAGCGCAGCAAACAAAATGATACTTGCAGCTTCGGTGCGAGCTCATGTCGGAGAAGCTGAAACAGCGGTGGGAAGTTTACTTCCTGCCTGTAAGGGACTACAGGACGCACACGAATCACACGAATCACACGAAATCGACCAGTGACAAGTGTCTACACCCGCTGTTATGCCAGATTTACTGGTGCTAGCTTTTCGAAGACGAGAGTGATGGAGCATGCTAGCTACATGCTCCACGAAGCTGTTGAGAGGTTGCATTCTAAGCAAGATTCGCTCTCCATGAACTACCGTGGCATAGAAGTGCGTTTAGAGAGCCGCCAAAGCCAACCCCATGGGTACAAAAAGCTTCAAAAAGCTCTGCCTGTTGTCCGGTTCTGCTCTGTCTGGGACTCCTGCAACTTGAACATGGCCGATGAGGTCCTTACACTGGAATACGCTGGAAGCCATCAGGACACCCAGATTCAACATCTCTCCTATGCTACTATATGTCCAGTGACATCAGCCTACGGAAGCCTACAGACTTGAAGTCTGAGGTCATCTAATGACAACTAGGCCTTGCTACGACTTAGACTGTAAACTGGCCAAGTCAGCTAAGTCATGAAAGAAAGGCGATTCGGAGATATTTGCCAAAGGCGCCGCATACTTTCGGAGGTTCATGGTAAGGTCACCTTACCGTCTCGCGGGTCGCACATGCTTGTGACACAGGGTCCCCCATACTGACATATTGACATCCGAGCAGCCGTGCATGATCTGGCAGTGGAAGAAGTCGAAAAGAAGCTTCAGGCTGCCACGAAGCTCTGGAGGAAGATTTTCAGACACTGCCTCGATTGTGGCCGCGGCATGCGGGAGGGAGCTCAGATGATAGCCCGGCCTCGGCTACATTCAGGATGGTTCAAGACCTTCATTGGGGGAGTCTGCCAGTAACTGGACTGAGCTGCATGCTGCGTTGGTTTATGGGTTCGATGACCACCTGACGGGACTGTGCTGCAAAAGTGGTAGAACTGCAGAAGCTGCTGAGATTACATTCGTAAATGTCACGTGCTTTCCGCGGCCTCGACGCCGATGCTGCCCAGAACCCTCACCGCACGTTCCAGGTTCTGTCGGTAGATCGCATCGCTCGAATCGCGCTCCGAGGTCAGCCCAGCCAAGCAGTGCACCCGCGGGCATTTGAGCCTGAAGGAGACGGACGTTACGTGACGTTATGCGACGTTACGCGACGTTACGTGACGTTACGTGACGTTACGTGACGTTGCGTGACGTTGCGTGACCTTGCGTGACGCTACGTGACGCTACGGACGTGACGCTACGTGATGCTACGTTGAACGGAGATCTACACAAACTCTACACTTATAATTCTACTGACAGGAGCTCTTCGATGTCCTCGCGCGCGGTTTTTCAAGAAGCCCCCCCAGAGGAAGCTTTGCCTCGCCGCGTAGTCCGCGGTGACCTCCAGGGAGCGCTCGAAGTCCTCGGCACGCTGCAGCGCCGCCAGCCCGCGCTCCCCGGCGTTCCAGTCCCCGGCCTCTGCTGACTGCTCGAAAGGCGCGCGCGCAAGAAAGAGGGAGAAACACATTTCAGAGAGAAAGCAGAAAGCCAAAAAAGCTGAAGCCCACTGTTTCCATATTAGGTTCAGAACACGCTAAGACATGATCATCGTCTGCAACCAACCTGCCGGCATGTTGAAGAGCACACATTCAAGGCCCTCCTTCTGCAGTGCAGAGGCCACCTGTCAGGAGCGGAGAACCTGAAAACACTTCATGGGAGGAGGGCCGGGGGTTCCGACTAGTCAGCTTCGAAGTGTTGCGACACATGTGTCCGAAACCGAAGCAGAACAAGCGCGGCTCGTACGGGTGCGAAACGCCACCGACGCAGAATCATGATAAGCTTAGCAGCTTGTCCGAAACACAAGGCAAGCCTAAGACCTTATTCTTTTAAGAACTGAGGTCTGGAAGGCCGAGGCCCCCAAGATTAGCAACTCAAAGCCTTTGCAGCCTTCAGGCTGCAAAGGCTGCAGCGCAAAGCTCTAAGCTTGCAGTCCGTCGGGGGCCCAAAAGACTTGTAATATTGCCATATAAGTGACACAGGCGATCAAGTTCTCTAGTGCACGATTAGCCCGTTCTTGCAAGTGGTTCGGCATCTCGCCAGGCTCAGGAGGCCAGGGGAGTGGCTTGAAACCTTCGGTTCGGGGCCCCAAGATCTGAAACCCTAGAGCCTCCAGCCTTCAAAGCTGCACCCAAAGCCCTGAAACAGCAAAGCTTTCAGAATTGAGGCCTTGAAGGTTTACTTGCATGAAGTGGCCCAGAAGAAGCCCAGAAGAGGCTGTCCCGCCACAAACAACCTTGACCCACCCAAACAACTTTCCCAAACTTGACTCAGCTGGTCAAAAAACCCTGCCCTGCAAACCTGTCTAAATCTTGTTTGTAGGAGGAACCGTACATTCACCGGATACCGGATACCGTGGATGCCGTGCCGCGACACGTGCAACAAGAGAACTCTGCCTCCTGTGCAGGGTGGTTGAAGAGCTCCGGGGTAGACATCTCCACCGCAGCGAATCCAGCAGCACGCGCGCGCTTCAGCCGATCGATGAAAGATGCCTCCTGCGCGCTTGTCTCGAGGCTCCCATGGCACCCTCAAACTACTGCAACGTGAATCAGAAGCGCTCACGAACTGTTCATGATAGCAGAGACATAGTCAAGAACCAGAATGAAAAAAACAAACGATACTAACGACGCCAACAAACGCTGCCCCAAGACAAGAACGAGAAGCAAGAATCACCGCAGTCCTGAAACAGCATTGCCAGGTTGGCAGAGAAGCCACGCCGCGAAGCCGCTGCCATCGCTGCCATCTGCTTCCCAGTACTGTTTTTGCTCAGCAACAGACAGTACTGATGCAATGCTGAATGCTGGAAGAGCCGATAACGGGGCATACCTAACTCGACGTCTTACACTTCCTTGTGCTCTTCCTCGTGCTCTGCTCGTTTGAAGCAGGTGAGGACCGGCTCAGGGCAAACACCATGGGAAGGCGAGCAGAGACTTGAATCCGCGCAAGCATTCACTCAGACCAGTAAGCAAGGATTGCAAAGACGCTCCACTCCTTCGCAAGATGAGGTTGAGGCCCCGTGTCGGAGGGTAAGGTGTTGAAAATGGAATGCTCGCAGCTCTCGGCCTGCTGGGTTGGCTTAGCAGCTCCACCTTTCTCCACTGCTCACAGGCCTGGCCGCTAGTCCTCGGCCAGGGAGCGCTGCTCGCTTGCTTTCTAGTTGATGAGGTACCTGTCAGGCAAAGCTGAGCAGTGATGGCGAAGGTAGAACGGACGCGGGGTGCACCACGTGAATTAGTCGCTCTCGGAAAGGACCTTGGTGAACATGCTTGATAGATCTTGATCGAATCCCCACTGCAGCTGGCATGGCATGCTCCTTACATCTCCTTACTCAACATGTTCATATGAGGCCGCAGCTATGAAGGGTTGGCTACCAGAGCGAGCAGGTGTGCGGCTCAAGGGCAGGCGCCGCACACTTGATGTATGGAGCCGAAAGTAAAGAACACGTTGACGAGCAACACATGGCTGTCAGCAAGCATTGTGAAAGTTCAAACTGGCGCAAGGAGGCCCTCCTAGCATGTTTCCTTGAACCGAAGCCAGCCTCTATGTTGCAAACTCCTTCGTGCAGAATGCGCCACTCGATGGCAACAGAGGCGGTCCTTGATCGCCGGTCCTCTGTCGCCAAGCTCGAATCCTAACTACTAATTCGACCAGGCTCTTCCCGAGTTCTCCAGGCATTACTCCTGGTCGTTGCGCAGATGTGTGGCGGAAGATCGAAGTAGTCGAACTGGCGTTTGTCTGGCCATTGTGAATCATGCACTGCAAACATGAATGCGCAGCAGGAGGGATAATTTCACTTGTGTTCCACACCAACGCCACAGATCATGCATGTCATCTCATTTAAATACTTCGTGTCTGCAGCCTGCCTAAAGGGCATAAGTGCAGTCTCGACATGAGATGTTGAAAGATGCCTTGCAGGAGCTGGCCTCTGAAAGGTCTGACAGGCTTGCAGTCTTGCGCGCAACATATGAGCAACCGTGACATCCAGCAGAAAATTCAAGCAAAGAAGACACTTCCGCAAGCAAAGGCGCGCAAGCATGCAAAGCTGCCAGAAGGTTAAGGAGCTTCCGTGGTCCTTTCACCAGGAACTCTGTGCAGGCCATTGTCAAGCGGAGGCGGGCAACTGTAGTTCTTGTTCACTGCAACTGCTGTTGGCTCAATGTAGCCGCTTCGACTCTGCTGAGTGGCTTCTGCATGCAGGGACAGCTTTTAGGCAGTTTTTTAGACAGAGGGGAAAACATCCCAAGGCATACATGACACAACAAGAACGTGAATGGACTGTTGGCCCCGTCGACCGTCCCCTACACGCGCGCCTAGCTGCAAGGTGGCATCTTGCAGCATGAAAATACGTGAAAATCCGTGAAACACACTTTGGAAGCATCCAATAACGAGAACAAAGCGCCCCTGGACTCCCTTGATTCGCTTGACTCAAAACCCCCGTTTCCTTCTACCCTATTGATGGGCGCTCTTCTACCCTGCTCATTATTGCCCTCAGGATAGGGCAGCTCTGCGGCTCGAAAGCCGCCCGAGCTTGTTTGACATGCAAAAGAGGGCTGGCAACAATCCGATCCATTCGGAGAACTTTGAGCGTCTTCACACTTCACAGGACTTCACAGGACTTCACAGGACTTCACGGGCTTGAGAGGATCGGTCTGCTACTCTATGCCTCTTGCGGCACGTCACGACAAGTCACCCGCAGCGGAGCTGTCCTGATATGGCCTGCAACAAACGGAAGAGTTGCAGGGGCGACTGTCCCATCGCAACGACAACAAAATCTCGGCTCGGCCCTTAGGCGTGGACACATGGACCGCTGCGAAAATCACGCCTGAAGAAAGATTGAGTAACCCATCTTTGTGGCCCGTGCGAGGATGCACCAAGGTGCACAGCTTCCTGTGGTTCCGCAAGTTTCATGAGTCGACCCAGAAAACAATTGTGAGTGAGGCCAACTGCAGTGCCTTCCATGACGAGTCGTACCTTTTTCCTCCGCGCAGACTGGGGGCTGTAGGAGCGCAAGCTCAACAAAATCCCCACCGCGGCGTTTGTACTCCTCGATACCACAGAAAAATGCGAACGTACTTATGCTCAACTTACACATACTGCCGCATCTGAGCTCTATGTCTCTGCTGGGAGGTACCCAGCCGAAGACTTCACCATGCCAAGCAAATAAACATCGTATAGTCTGGACTGCCGGGCCCATGCTTAAAAGATCACGAGCCGGAACCCAAGTTCAGGTTCACGTTGACCGCCGGCTGCACAGCCAACTCGGTGCGCTGGCGTCAGACATGCCATGATGTGACGGCTTCCCATGGCTGCCACACAACGGCTGAGCTGTACCCCACATGTACTACATGTACTACATGTACCCACACAAGATTCTGAGCGATTGACGAAAGGTGGAACAGGATGCTCTCGGTAGACGTCTGGCATTGAGGCATCATTGATGACCTGGAGAGGCACCCTCACAGGCACCGAAGCGCCGCGAAGCGCTTCCCATGGAAGGCAAGGCACTGCGTCCCCAGTAAGCCCCGGACACCAAAGTTCACGTTGGCAGGATGGCTCGGGGGACCCAGGGGCCCTTGAGAGAAAACCTCAACACTATGCAAAGACTCTGCAAGGCACTTCAGTCTCTTTCTCTCCCCTGGGCTCGGCCTGCAAGTTGCCCAGTCCTTCAGGCCGCACAAGAACTCGCAAAGCAGGATCGAAGGACCTGCCGGAGATCTGCGGGTGCGTGGGACCTTCCGAGATCATTGCCTTGGAGTCTGAGGGTCCAACACTGACATGCCGTAGGCTCGCTTGCTCATCAAATCTCTCATACGACCTGCAGGACGCAACAATGCGCACGACTGGGTGCTTCACCGGAGCATCGCAAAATTTGCTCTTCCAGCTGGATTGCCAATGTCGCCCGCTGCGCGTTCCTCATACAATCCCTGTGAAACCTGAAGCGCGCGGCGTCAGTCTGTGTCAAAGAAGGCCCCTTCCTCTGCCCTTCCTGCCCTTCCTCCCCCTGCCTCACACAAATCTCCAAAAAGTTCGTCCAACTGTCTGGGGCACCATGACAGTTGAAGGGTGCAAGTGGCAGACTTCACCGCAGAAACTGGAACTGCCGTGCAGTCACAAAAACATGAGAGGCATCATGCAGTGCCAGACACATGTCATGCGACGAATGTTGAACTGAAGCTGCGTTCCATACTGAGTTCAGGACGATCTTCCCACTTCTTTTGCAGTGCAAGTCCTTCCCTGCTGTCCTGAACAGTCACGGAGGACTCTGAGATTCCAGTGACTTTGGGCTGATGAAGGACATGAAGTCTGGGTTTGAAAAACGGCTCGTGACTTTGATATGCTCTGAGTGCCTCCACACCGAACTCCAGGTCACCCAGGCGACGTTCTGTCGCAGCCTTTTGCAGCACAAGGGCTTGGAAGGCATGTTCCGGCACTCTGCCCATGCCTCCTGGGGGTCGACCATGTCTGCCCACGCTGGCTGGAGCTTCTTCACCTCATGTACGCATGCTTCCTCGTCACGTTCCCTGTCCACTTCCACTCTTTCATTCCCGAGGCCCTCGCGGAAGCCTTGTACGCATTGAATGTTTCTTCCAAGATATTCAGCTTTTCCTGGCAACTTTGACGCCCGCTGGGTCAAGAAAGGTCGTACACCTGCGGAGGCAGGCCTGCACTCGCAGAGGGCCACCGCGTTGGGACATCTTATTCAGGAGCTTCCTGCAACTTGGTCGCGTGTTGTATTGAAACTATGCTGACATGCCTGTGGCATCACATGGGATTCGAGCGCATGTAACACATGGCGCCTGTTGAGGTCTGCCGATGCTTGCCGCTCGGCAATGCTGCGCTGCAAAGCCACTATTTGCAGCACCTGACGCTCATCGCTGCACAACGGTACCCTGTAGGCATACTGACGCTCTGCGAAGCGTCGCCAAGGTTCTGGCATCTTTTCTGATCCGATCCTGCAAAGCCTTTCGCTGCGCGTCGCAGGCACCTTGCCTGTCAGCTTGTCATGCTTGTCCCAGAAGCACGACGGGCCACGGGAGGGCCCAAGTGGCAAAGAGTTGCGGCAATGAGGCATGGGCGAGCCAGCTGCACTGTCGAAGGCGGCCAGGGATGCCTGGCATTTCAGGCTGCCAGGGTCCGAGACCCTGAGCCGTTCACACCGGCCCGAAGTCCTAAACCCCAAACTTGCGAGAATGCCGCTGACCAGCGGCATGGGTTCTCGAGCAGAGCGGGCCCTACTAGCGCAACTGCTTAAATATCACCCCTTGCGAAAACTGGTCGTTCTTGTGTTGAGCTGCTGGCCCACAAACGGACTCCCTGCAGACAGTCGGTGGACAAGGTTTGCTCCCTACATGCGTTAAACTGTTACGAAAGCTCGGGACTCAAACCCGCAACCAAGCTTCGTACACACTGTCAATCGAGCACGCCGTCATACCCGCGTACTTCCGGCATAGAAGCCCGTGGCATTGAATTGTCAACATTCATCAGGCCCAATCCATCGTAACCAAAAGAACCGGGTTTCAACCTCCTCCTTATTTGGAGTTGCTCAAGTCACTTCTTGACCACCGATTAGCTGCCACAGAAGGCTGTCCGTGGCCTTCGTCAATGGAGGCTATCATGATGTCAGCATCTATCCTCATCTATCCACTGTATCTCGTCCGCAGGGTCTTTAAGACGGTCGTTCAAGTATGGATCGTCGTACTGCTCGAACATCCAGGGATCAAAGATAATAAAGATAATGATAAGAAGAAGAAGAATTCAAGCTCCGCTGACGTGGAGAGGACACCTTCGCCACGAGCTTTGTATTCATTCTGATTCATGACAAAGCTCCATACTCTAATGGAGGCCCTATGTTATATGACACCTCTGTATTTGTTAATGTGCAAACCTCTATTTGACTATATTCTCACTGGAGAAACCACGGCTTGGCTGCACCACCCCCCCCCCCCCCCCCCCCCCCACAAATTTTACAGAATCATCCAGGGTGTCCATGACGTTGGGCAAGGATCGGGGGTAGTGCTTTTGAAGGCTTTTCTTGCAATCTGAAAATGTCATGACACGTCATGACCTTGCACAGAAAAGCCTCGGTGACTGGGCTAAGTCCGCAAGAAGAATCACAGAAGAACTGGGAAGGGCCCCACCCTAAACCATCCCAACAAACCTTTAGATCCAGGCGCCTGCTCAGCGCTGTCCGCCACGCTACCGAAGCCGGGCAGAGCACGTCCGGCACGCGAAGTTTCGGTCCACGTCCGCAAAGCATCATCAAACCGGTTTTGCCTCGGGGACGCTTCTCCTACTACTCCTACTACTACTCCTACTACTCCTGCTACTCCTACTCCTGCTTCTACTTCTACTCCTACTGCTGCTGCTGCTACTTCTACAACGACCACCGCCGCCACCGCCACCGCCACCACCAAAGCACTGCCACAGCTACCACCACCACTCGCCCTGCCACTACCCTGCCATCACTAACTACTGCCACCCACACCTACACCACCACTACACTAGCACCACTACTACCACCTGCCATTGCCCCAACAACATGCATCTTGTGGCCAGCCACCCCGCAGTCAGGGCTTCTCCGCAAGTGCCAGCAGAACCTGCTCCAGAAGAACCTGACCCAGAAGAACCTGCAGCGGGCGACTGCTTCTAGCAGCTACAATCAGCTACAGTACCCAAACTCTGCATCTGCAACTCACAAGGCCTGTGGCAGCGGTGCTTGCCCCTTCCTTCAGCAAGAAAAGACAGCTTTAACAAAACACTTCAAGGCCTGGACTCCCGATGCATAATGATGCATAATGATGCATACAGTGCACAGTCCTTGACCGCGGCCACTTCTGCCCGCCCGGGCCTGGACAAAAATGATGCGAGCAGCACGTGAAATAGGACATGCGCTGCACATTGGAGCAACAACAGCTTGGTGCAATGCAGGCGCCAGTTGATGGCCAGCCCTCAGCCCCCCGCTGCACAGACACACACACAGACACACAGATCGATGCGAGCCTTTTTGGCACGAGCATTCTACATCGTTCAGCACATGCTTGGGCGGTCTTCGGTCTGTCACTCAGGCCGAGCACCAGGCCGAACAGCGACAGAGCAGCCCACCTCCAGGCACGGCGTCCTTAGAGCGGGGCGATGCGCGAAGCACCGCCCTTGCGGCACTGCCACCCTTCGCGCCTACACCCTCGAATCGATCTGGGAACCCGGCTGAGCGGAGCCATCGCTACAGCTACCAAAACAGCTCCAGACGGTCAAGTCCGCAGAGCTTTAAGCATTCAAACGTGAGACTTTCGATGTCTGTGTTCGGAGTGCAGCAAGGCTCGGTCTTGTCTGGATCTCGTGTTGTGCTGGCTGCTCGAAGCTGAGAAGGCACAGGCAGCGGAAGCCCAACATAGCCCAAGAAAATGAACGTGCGCAATCACCGCTCCACCCACCGTTGCTTGGACTACGCTCCAAGGCGAGGACTCTTCCAGTGATGCAGATTATGCAGCCGCTTGCATACCCAACATGGGTGTCATGTCCCTGGTGCAGGAGCGCACGATATCCCGACTCTGAAAAGGATGCGGGGTTCTCAAAGTCTAAGCAAGTCTGAGCAGCGGGCATAGGCAGCCTTGGCGAGCCCGTGGGAGGAGGCATCATGAATGCCTGGAACCCGGCCTGCAGCATTGGCTCACAGCGAAGATGGTCCAAAGCTCGGAAGATGTGACCAGCTGCCTGCCCGAGCTTTGGCGACTGCATTGGTGGCGGCGGAGTCGGGTCCAGCACCTTACAAAACAAAATCCGTTGTGGGCAAATCAGCCTTTGCAGGATGCGGCAAATGTCAGCTATACTTGTCTAGCACAGTCTGCACGCTGGCGCCGGCACGTTGCCGTAAGCCTCGTAGCAGGTTGCTCACAACCCTCAAAGCCACTTCTGCAGGAACGCCATCGCCATCCCATGAGTGTGAGAGAGAGAGAGAGCGCTTCCGGCCTGATAATGCGGTGGCGGCTGGTAAGGCGGATACTGATATGGGGAGAAGGCCGCAGGTGCAGTTGCATGTGCAGGCATGTGTTGTTGCACGTGGGGTGGCAGTGTGCCCACAGGCGGCAGCTGCTGTGCCGGCATTGTTTGGGCCATGGTGTGGGGCATCGTCTGGGGCATCGTCTGTGGCATTGAGGGTACCGCGTGGGGCAGAGGTGGTGGGGGCACCATGGTATGGGGCATTGGCTGGGGCGGAGGCAGGTGCTGCTGTGCCACCACCGGCTGTGCCGGCATCTGCTGGCTTGGCTGTGACGTCATGACAATGGTGGGGACGGCCTCGTGTCGTTTCACTGTCGGCAAACGCACCGTGCTTGGCTCGTCAAAGTTAGCCTTGCTGAGCCAAGCTCCTGTACCGGTCCATCTGTCGCGCCAACCTTCAGACATCAGGGAGTCGTGTTGCTGGCAGAATGGCGAAACTGATCACATGCTCTGAGGTTCGGCTGTGGGCCCATAGATGATGTGCTGGCCAGGAACGGCCTGGCCACAAAGTGGAAGCAGCGGTGTCACATTTGCCGCCCACACGGGGCTCCCCAAAGACGGCCTGCTCGGCTGGTGGCCCGGGATATGTTTGGACAGGTTGTACGCTGAGAAGTGGTTTCACAGGCCTCTGTTTGCCAAACACAAATGCGAGAATCTGACCTGACGGCCTAGGTGCGCAAAGCAACATTCGGCCTGTCCGCATCAGGAGGGTAGCCGGTGTAGGATTGCACGCATGCCTGCCCAAGTCCCATCTCAACACTTCGGGCACTCCACCAAACTTGCTAAACGACTTGGTGCTGGTATCCTGCATTGGCAGAGCTTGCGATAGAACGAGCGGTGCTGGAGGAACCTGCAGCGCAACAAATGACTGCGACAGGAAATGGCAAGGTCAACTCGGCGAGTTGAGCAAGGCCTGCGCAACTGGCATCTGCTGGGGCCTCTACGACTCTGCCACTCCACACAATCAGGCCATGCCAAGAGGTCAGCTATCAGAATCTATCATGGTTTTCGTCTGCACATCGATTGCCGTCACATGTGCACAGTCAGCACAGCAGACTTTTGACGCTTCCACCATCTTGCGTCACAGGCGGCAGCACTGCTCCACGCGTGCATGCCCTGTACAAAGGACACAGGCTTCAGCGAGAAAAACTTGCCACGGTATCCAGCCATGGCAAGCAATACCAGGCTTTGCTCGGATCTGAAGCTTCATGTTGCCAGCAACTCCACGGCACGTTCGAGGCTGCCCTCAAGAGCAGGGAGGAAGCAAATTCGCCATGAATGTGCCAAATCAACCCATGTTATTGATGTTGCCGCCTCTGCTTTCACAAGGATGTCGCAGAGAACCTGCAAAGCAGCAGACGGCTCAAACCCCGTTTCCCCTCCACCAACTCCACAAAATCTGCGTCTCATGGATGTCGTGGCCTCACGCCCACAGGCAAAGCCCATCTCTTCCAGCAGCTTCACCGCCTGGGGAGTCCCTCCTGGCATCCAAGAGGTCTGAGGGTTGCTCCCTGCGAGCATGCAGAGCACAAGTTGACAAAACTTGGCCTCCGTCGTTTCCTTGCTTTGTCAAAGGGGCTTCACAGCCTTAGGAGTGCACTTCGAGAGCCCAGGCGTAAGGGGCTCTTCGAGGCGGCGTGGGCGGCGTAGGGCTGCTTTTCTGAGGAGCCCACGTCGCAGATGCAGGGCCAACTCGCGCAGACTGCTGCCGAAGATATGTCCACAGCGGTGGCATCTCAGATCCTGAGTGGGATTTGGACAATCGGGAGGACGAGGTGGCATGAATTGGGCGCTAGAGCGGAGTGGGACTTGAAGACAAGCGTGAGTGGACTACTCTGAGGAGCTGTATGATTGGGGATGCAAAACCATCTAGTGGTTCACTCATGCGCTTGCATGGGCTCGCGTCGTCTTGTAACCGTACCTGCTCAGCTGAGGCGGCGGCGCGCAGCTGCAATTTACATGGTTCCTGTACATCAACGCGTCGCTTGACGCGGTCTGCCAGATCTTCCAAGGGCAAGAAGCTGCCCGATCCACTCGTGAACTCCAGGTAGTGCTGCTGGGTTAAGTCCATGGGGTCGGGCGCCACGAAGTCCCTGCTCAGAAGGTGAGCAGCAAGCTGCTTTCGCTCGCCCCTACGAGGTCGTACCCCGATTTGGAACTCCAGTTGTGGGGATTCCAGCTTCAAGGCTTGCGCGAGAAGCCGTCCGTACAGGCCCAATCGACGTATGGACCCAACATCTGCAGGAACCAGGTCGTCAAGTCTCAGCGGTCTCTTGGTCGAAAGCACCTCTCAGGAATTCCCCCGAAGGCCCTCTCCACACTGAGGAAAAGTGACGGAAAGAAGCCTCTGAGTTCCGGACCAGATGAACGGTACTTTTCGAACGTGCAACGTACAGGGCGACGAACTCGCTGCATTGGTGGAAGACCATTTGTGAGACACGGCCTTTTCCTTTGCTCTTTCGCTGGATGCCTGAAAGATTCTGGATCCTTAGAGAAGGGGTCTACAGGCCCACTTGCGGCTCTGTGCGCTGCACGCTCTGCACAATGCCACTTGCCGGTTGCGGCCCAGGTCTCACTTCCCAGACCCAGTCGCCGCTCTCAGCTTCCACCTCGTGAACTCCCCTCGCCTCGTACCGGCCAATCCCGGAAAGCTTCACCTGGCGGAGACAAGCTGAGCCCATTCGGAACTTGGAGCGTCACATGTAGCATCAGGTGGACAAGTAAAGTCGCAACATCTTGCAAGCGCACACAAGTTCTTGCACTGCGTCCGTTGACTTTGAACATGTTTGAACCACAGATTTTGAACCCGGCCTCTCGGAAGAGATCCTCGGCTCCTGTGATGCTACTGTCCTCTGTTTCCAGATGCAGGGCCGTCTCCAGAGCTTCCTCACTGCGGAAGTTAGTATGATTTGTGTTGAAAGCTTCTGAGAATCTACTTCGGGTTTCGGGCAGAGTGGCAGACCGGACGAAGAAAGAATGAATGACATCGGCCGGGCAACGCTCTGCGGAGCGCCTTGGCGAGGATGGCCTGTCCCAGAGATTGCACTCTTCTACCACATCTGATCACTAAAAACCCACTTCTATCACCAGATTGCGCCCTAAGCGCCCTTGCCGCAACGAAACATGTCGGCGTCATGGGAGCTTCAGCCTGGCTTTCCAACCAGTACAACCTGGATCGTTGGGAGCCCCTCTTGTGGCAGCAAGCCAAGCCGCTCCTTACTCGAGGCAGAGAGGCAGAGACCGTGTTCCCACACCACCTCCGGCCACAAACCCGGGTGCTCTCTGGCCCTGACAAACATGCCACCCCCCCCCCCCCCCCCCCCCCCCCCCCCTTGCAACAATTGGAAGCTCATGCCATCTCATGCCATCTCGAATGCCACCCGGGCTCCAGCTCTTTCTGGAGTGGCTCGGCATCGTCCAAGAGAGTGAAGTGCGGCTCTGCTCCAGCTGTCCAGGCACCCAGCTGAACGTCTTCTACACCCGAAGGCAACACGTGATCGCGCAGCCTTCGCAGCATCTCACCCACTGTTGCAGCAGCATCATTGGGAGAATCCAGGATGACGGGGCAGAGTTTGGAACCATTGACATTCCGCAGCTTCGCGTCAGGGGTCACATGCAGCCGAAACTTCACCTTGCCGGACTTTGCGGCTTTGGCTTCCTCGGACTGGTTCTGGGCCTCGGCCGCATCGATCGTCTCAAAGCCTCACAGGGCAGAACCAAGGGGAAAATGAGATGGGGCAATGGGCAACTGAGAGGAGGTCGTCTAGAGATTCTAGAGTCCACCGGATGGCGAGCATACGGTGCGATATGTTACGATGGTCTACGGACTTCGGGCATGATGTGCACCAACAGAAGGATTAGCGACTGCTAGTGCTCCAGAAGCCCCAAGCAGCCCCAAGCAGCCCCAAGCAGCCCCAAGCAGCCCCAAGCAGCCCCAAGCAGCCCGAAAGCCCGCGGACCTTCCAAGGCCCAGAAGCGGAAGGTGAGGTTCGTGCGCTCCCTGTGGATTCCCTCCATGGCCGGGACGGCATGCAACCAATGTCGCTGAGAGTTCTTGCCCATCACTGCCAGCGACCCATGGAAGAGCGGCAAGGTGAGGTGGATGATGCCCTGCCAGTGCGTTGCGTCGCTGCGGCCGCGGCTCTTCCGTTCCCCACTCCACTCCCGCTTGCTTTTGAAACAGAAGTCACGGGTGGCACCCAGCGACAGGGAGCCGATGATGGGGTCGGGCCCAAGGCCCTCGTTTCCATCGGTGTGCCAGTGTATCGTCACAGTGCCATCGCGGTAGTGGTTGAACCAGATGGCGTTGAAGACGGCTTCGCTAGCCCCTTCGATCCTTCGCAGCAGGGACCTGGTCCAAACCTCCATCTTCTGCGAGACGTACGTTGAGCTGGAATCACTGGTGCTGTCGTACTGGATGCCGAAGTTGAAATCGTCGCAGATGCGAGCCTGGCCTTTCCGGTTGACAGTTTCCTGTACAACCCCGCTGGGCGTCTGAAAGTAGTAGGTTGGATGGTACATGGTTATCCGATCCTTCACTTTGCTTTCGAGCTGACTCGCCTCATCTTCATCTAGGAAATGGGGATACCAAAGGATCTCGGTATTCCAGGGCAGACGGAGTCTGTATGCCTTGCCATCACGAAGGCGATCCTCCCATTCTGCTACGGAAAGCGCCTCCCAATCCAGAATCGGCAGAGCTGAGGCTTGGAGCTCGGCTTGCTCGGCGACCCGCGCAGCCACCATCGCCGCCTCCTCCTTCCCCGCCCGGTCCGCCCGCTCCGCCCGCTCCGCCCGTTCACGCTCTGCCTTGGCCCGACGCCACCCGGAAGCGGAGGGCGCGGAGGGAGCGGAGGGAGGGGAGAGCGAAGAGGGAGCGGAGGGCGCGGAGGGAGCGGAGGGAGCGGAGGGAGCACCCGCTTCCGAGGCTCGCCGCCGCTCCTCCCGTCGCTTGCCTTCCTCCAAACATCGCCGCTGGTGGAAGTACTCCACCCAGCGCCTGTACATGGAGTTGGCCTCCTCGTGCCCAAGCACTCGCACACTCCGGTGGTCCTCCCAGAGGAGGTGCTGGACGTGGCATCCAGTCGGAAGAAGATTGCACAGCTGTAAACGATGGCATTTCTGAGGTTCGTGCATATGACCAAAGAAGCAGATGGGGCCTTTTGGCGCTGATGCCATCAGCCCCTTCAACAAACGCTGCACATCCTCGGCCTCGGCCCCTTCCACCTCCTCCTCTCCCAGCCTATCGCCCCAGTACTCGTATCCTGGAACAGCAGAATACACACATTGAAAACGGCACACAAAGAGGATCTGCCATTGGAGCTTTGACTTGGAATAGTTGGAAATTCCCGGATTTTTCTCAGTGCTGCCAAGCAGCGAACGCCGACACTTAACAAAGCCCGGGTCAGATCCTTCCCTCGGAACAACTGCTCCTCCCGTCCAGCGCGTGGGTTACCACCTCAAGCGAAAAAGATGCTGACCCTGATCATGCTTGCAGTGCAAGACTGGGTGACAGACGAATATCCACCAGAAGCTTTACGTCCAACGAGGACAGTTGCCATAGGTAAACCTCTCGACGGCACATAGCTGCGCACAAATCGCACCACATTGAAGGCATGATTCCCTGTAGCAGCCACACTGGCCTCGCGGCTTACTCGCCAGGTCCCGATCGTGTACACCTCAAAATTCGCGTGCCAAATCTCTGTCGCCGCTTACACCAAGGTGAGGGTGGAGCCTGCCGGACGGTTCCGGCTGCTTGGACTGCTTGGACTGCAGGGGTGCCTTGAAACAACACACGACAACAGATCGAATGAGAAGAGATGTTCTACACTTCTACACCATGCAGCCTGGCCACATGGCTTTCGGCACCATCGAGTCCGCTTCTCCGAAGCAGCATCTCGAAAGACAGCTTGGCTCAGGCTTGGCTAAACCAGCATGGCACGACTACAAAAGCCCTTTGAATCGGAACGGGTGACCGGCCTGAGCCATGACACGATTGCTCAGTCATGGCATGGCCAGCAAGTGCAAGGAACTAAGGGCCTGCATCCTACCATGATGCTTGTCCCAAGATCTTTGCTCACCATACACCAGATCTGGAAACGAACGGTTCCTTTGCTGGCTGAAACCGGAAGAAAAGAATCTATTCTGCCATGGAAGCTTGCGAGGACAGACCGATACTTCCGATTACTTCGGACTGCATCACGCCGTCATGGTTGCGACCGCTGCTGGCTCTGTTTACAACGTGCGTGCCTTGTGCTTGAAACCCGATACTGCCGATACTGGGTATTGCTGAGCTACTGTCTGCGAGCTTTGCGGCTTCATGTTGACAGCTTGGCGCTTCTGAACGAACTAGGCAGAACGAGGCTCACCCAAGGCAAACTGAGCTGGCTCGCCTCATATCCAGGGGATGGAACATGGCTCCAGCCATTGGCGTGCCGTCCTGCATGCTAGATTCGCTCTTGCTTTGCACTTTGATGTGGGCACAACTGGGTTAATTTGCGAAGCATTGTCCTTTTTCTTGATCTTCTTCTTGTTCTTCCGCTTCCTCTTTTCATGCTCGTAGTGACAGAACTCACAGTTGTACCTGCCACCAATTGCTACAACATGCGCACCGGAAGAGCAAGGTCTGGCAAACGATTGTCCAATACTGTCCACATGTGCGGACCCGTTTGTACAGCGCCCACGGGGGAAGAAGCAGCACCTCCAAAGGCAACACCGGCTACAGCAAGCACCAACCAGTCCAACATGCCATGCAACTGACACGTGTTTGCTGCCTCTTGCAGCCGCCCTCGTCATGGCCCTGAGGCTCATGATTTCATTGGTACTCTGTTGCTCGCGATGGTCCCCCCCCCATGGTCTCCCAATGCCTCGGAGCCCAAGGATGGATGGAGAGCTCCAACAGGAGCTTTCGGTGCGTCCTTGCCAAGCCAACTGCGTTCGCAGCTGTACATGATTGCAAGATGCTAGACAAGCTTGTGCAAGGCTGGACTTTTCCTCAGGATTGCGGAGGTGCACTGGGACGATCTGGTCATCGGAATCATCATCCTACACATGGGCGCGCGAGGGGTTCACAGCATTGCTAGGGAACGGAGAATGTTGAAGAAAGAGGGCAACATCTGAAGCAGGGTCTCCTCGTCGTCATCCATCTGCTCGGCCTGTTGGGAGGCTGGAAGGTCCTCGTTCGGAATGCACCTTTGGCCACAAATGCCCCCAAGACACGGTCGGTGCGACACGGTGCGACATGGTGATGTGTCATGCGACAGGGATCCGTTCCAAGATTGGAACGTTCGCGGAATTGCCAGCGCTCTTGTGGGCGAAGGTGCAGCCATCACACAAGCCTCCAGGATGCTTAGCGTAGATCTGCGCCGATCCGCGTAGATCCGCGTAGCATGGGGGGGAGAGGGTCTCTTAACTCCAAGGATCGTGCAGTGAAGGCTGTCGTCGCGGCAGTTCCGGCCCTTGGCAATGATCTGTAGCGACACTGCAGCGAGAAACCAAGCTCCTCACTGAGTCCAAAGCTGTGCTATTTTGCAAGCTCCCGATGGCGAAGGCGTCCCAACAGGTGTTTGTCTTAGTTCCAAGCTCCAGTAAAGTCCCTAGTTCACTCTATGCTTCGCAAAGCATGCCGGACCACATTCTTGGCAACCCCGGCATGCCAAACATTGCCCTGACTAGCTACTGATCCTACCATGAGTCGGAGCACGCTGCCAATTGACGAAGTCGGGACACAAGCAGAATCAGACAACAACGAGGGTCAAGAAGCAAGAATCACTATGAGTTCCAGGTCCACGACCACATTCCATTGCACGATTGTGATGGGGGGGAGGGGGGGCCGCAGAGCGCGTGACCGTACATGATCACTTCCCTCCCCCAACATGGCATGGTAACCCCCTCCCCTGTTTTTGACCGTTTTAGTTTAGCGTTTCAGGGTTTTCGGGATTTGGGGCGTAGGGTTTCCCTTCCTCCCCCCCCCCCACCCCCCTTGCCGTGGCTTGGGGTTGGTTTTAGGGTTTGGATCTTCGGGTTCGCGCGATTTAGGATTTTAGGGCTGCGCTGTTTAGGGATTAGGGTTTAAAGGTGTAGGCTCTAGGGTGTTCGGGTGTTAGGGTTTTAGGGCTTTGGGGCTTTAGGGCCATGATCTAGGCACTTGTGGATCAAATGTATTGAAGTTAGTGATAAAGAAATTTTACAAAAAACTTTCGGATGTGGGGCTGACACTGGATTTTCATACATGATCCTCAACTTTAGATGAGCCCGCCGATGGTTTAAATCCCGATTTCAAACATCAAGTCCGTGGGTTGATCAGCGGTATTTCAACAGACAAATTTCTGCTCATAATCTTTACAAGAGGTTGCGGCTGCTTGTTCTCGTGCTGCGGCGCTTGCCGGCGGCCGATGGGTCGTTGGGGCCGCTCTGAACACCCGATCAGCTCTTGCTCCCAAGGTCCAAACACGACACGTCGACCATGAATCACCTCAAGGAGAGCTTGCGGATCCAGTGATGATCCGAGACAATCGGACATTCTGGGTTCCCGACAGCGACAGGTGATATTGGCAGCAGCCCACCCTGCTCACGCAATGTCTGAAACTAGAATCCAACGAAGAACCCCAACAATGACATACCAAGTCTCTCCATCGACTCTCCGCTTGAGAAGACTTTCCTATCTCCTGGCCTGCGGACTGTTTTGGGACGGTGTGGGCAAGGCCCCTGCCAGGGTCCTCGTCAAGGGACTTGTTGAAAGGTGGGGAGGGGTTTGGGGGTTGAGGCCCCCCGTATGTCTGAGGCCCTTTTGAGACTGCACCTCTGCAGGAACCCAGGTGCGTGGTTCAGGTCAGCCGGCGCAGTCAGCAGCGGATTGTACCTGGACAAGGCACATACAGTATCAAAGAGTTCCATATTGATATACTGACATGGCATTTGTTTGGCAACTGGCATTCCGCAAAAATTCCAGGTGTCGCGCGGGGTGTCCAGCTTCATGGCTGAAGGCGTCAAGCCCGAGGGGACCTCCCCGGCTAGCTCCGATATGACTTGCGTTCAATAAGTCGAGGCAAAGCACCACAAACTCCGCAGCCACACCTGGACCTCACCTGGACCTTCACCCAAGGCTCCAGCGTCTATGAAGGTATTCTTCACAGGAAGCGGGATGCCGTTGTTCGTGGCACCAAGCCTTGGGAACCAAGATCCTTACCCTGGCATCTACAGAGTCTGCAAAGGGAATCTTAAGGTTGTAGGGTTTGGGTTTAAGGGTTTGGGGTTTGGGGTTTGGAGTTTGGGGTTTGGGGTTTGGGGTTTGGGGTTTAGAGTTTAGGGTTTAGGGTTTAGGGTTTAGGGTTTAGGGGGTTTAGGGGGTTTAGGGGGTTTAGGGGGTTTAGGGGGTTTAGGGGGTTTAGGGGGTTTAGGGTTGGCATTCCGGACGAAGTATGTGTAAGCTGGAAATGGTCGTTGCATGTCGTTGGCCCGCGGGCCCCCGACAACGTCGCCCCTTGGACAGCTGGAGCGTTTCCATTGCTCCTGGCGAAGCATCAGCTGTCTCCATTAAACGGTAGCATCCCTGATAGATGTTCCTGATAAGTTTTATGGGTTCTAGGGAGGTTTAGGGTACCCGAAGGATGCCATGGAGGCCCAGTTTTCATGAACCCCGAGTTGATGCCGTGAACATCCAGGAACCAGGCCTCACATTCAATGCGTCGTCTGACAGCGGCGCCCTAGAAAAGGGTCCACAACAGAATTCTCAGAGCTGAGACATTCACGAACTCGCGGGCTAAAAAAAGGGCTCAGAGGGACAGCCCAGGAGGCCCACGGTCTTCTTGCCGGCATTGGGGCCGCCTCCTACGCAGGCGCTACGTCACCACGTGAAAGAACCCAACGGTTAAAATGCAACAGAGAGTGGCCTCCAGCAAGGCCGCGTGCCTTAACCCGCCGAGGCCAAAGTTCTTTTGAGCCAAAAGATGCCGCAAAAGTGAGTGGTTGCGGATTGCTTGCGTCGGAGAATCTCGTTGCGGACTACGGCCTACGGCCCGCAATGTCTGACCGGGTTGATACCGGGTGCCAAGTGCTAAGGCCCTTTTTCAAGCCTGCGGCAACTCTCCAAAGCCTGGAGTGCAGCGCAGGCACTGCACTGAAACTCCCCAAAGAATTGTCTACCGGATGTTCTTTGTCCGTCTCAGAGAGGGCTGGCAAGGACTCTAAGTTCTCTAAGTTCACCACACATTTGCACCTCCCCAAGTCCTTCTATTTCCAATCGATATTTGCCTGTTAGCATCGCGTTAGCTTGAAAGCTGCGGCTTCCGGGAAGCACCCGCCACCTGCACGCGTCACGTGCTCACAGTCCTCACTACATCTCTAGATGCTGACTGCAGCTGAGACCCTTTCACTCTGCCATACTCTGCCCCCCCATATTGGACAACTTGCCCGGCCTGGACAGCCCTCTGAGGGTTGAAGGGTGCCTCGGTGCCTCGGCCAAGCCGAAGTGCCATCCCTCAGAGGAGTCAGGGCTCCAAGAGGATGCCAGCCTGCCATCAGCAGCAATCAGCAGCAGTTGCAGCAGTTGCAGCGACCACCAGGGGGGGGGGGGTGGGGGTACTTCAAGTTCCCCCTCTCACCTTTTCCCGCTCGATGTTCTCATAGTACATGAGGAACTTCTCAATGGGACCGAACTTGCTTCGATTCCACCCATCCTGACAATGCAAGTAATGCAAGTGCTTGTCTGGATGTGCCTGGCTTTGCATCTTTGCGTATGTCTGCCTTTGGACCGCGGGCCTCTGTCCGTGCCATAAGCTTATGGTTAATGATGTTCAGCTCCACGATGGTCTCCCCAAAGCGATAAAACCCACGGTTGATCCTTTCAAAGAGAGGACGGAAACTGCAAAAAAACGAGCTTTGAGACGCACAAAGGAAGGTGCAAAGCAATGCGCAGGGCAATGTGCGTGGGCCTCTGGAAAGGAATTGCTGAACCTGTGCCGTTGTAAAACTCTTCCAAGCGGAGGTCGATCGGATCCTCCTTGCGAGTTAGCATGGAAATTTGTGTTCATGTCAAAGGATGTCTCGTGGACTTTGCAAGTACTCTGCTGGGCATTTGCAGCAGCATCCTGGTCGACAGCTTCATAGGGCACTGCTGGTTGGGACTGTGATACTTTGCGAAAGCCCCCGCTGCCGACCTGCAAGGAAGTGCAGAGCAGAGCACGCGCCCACATCTGAAGCTGTAAACTTCGCAACGTGTTGCCTTCTCTCGTGCTTTGGCCTCCAGGACAGCATTTGAGCAATGTCACAGGAGACGAGATGTCAAGAGCGATGTGTTTGCGAGTTGGTTCATCGCACCGCCGCCTTCTTGGCAAAGGAAGAAGGAAGCTTGATACCTGCCTGGAAGCTGCAGCAAACACCGCGGCGCTTCACCAGCAAAACACACAAGGTTCGTGTCCGCTCTTTTCTCCTCACTCCAGCAACGCCTCTTCTGCTGGCTGAGCTCCAGACCCGGCTGAGCGCCGTTTGCAGCTCCTGTCCATCTCTGTTATCACTTCGTGGGCTCACTTGTTCCCCTCGTTTCAGCTCCATTTCTTCCCTGGAGTCTTCTCCTCTTTCTCTGTCGCGCCTTGATCTCCTGGTCCTTGCCTCTGAGGGCTTCTTCCAACTCGGCCACACGCTGCTGAAGTGCCTACATCTCTAAAGATGTGGGATGAGCACTGGGACGCACTTCACTCCAACAAACAGAGCCTCGCTACACTCTGAGCAGCCCCGGCCTGTTCTCGGGACGCGCCCATGGAAGCATTCGCCGGCATCGTCCTAAACGCCATCAGCACAGTCGTGCGCATTACTGCGCGTGCATAGACTCAGCAGCCGAAAGATGATCAATGGGCGTCCTCATTCCCTGCCCGGGCTGCCCCATAACCTTCGGTGCAGTGTCCATCGAACCTCGCAAAAGCGTCCGAAGTGGAAAGTACTGCTGAAAGGTCTTGTGGCCATCTGAGTGAAGCTCCGATGCTCCCCACCTCAGCCGCTGTGACTGCATAGGATGCTGCAGGCCCGAATTCGAGACAAGACGCTTCTCTAAGCGAAGGGCCGGTCGCTGCAATTGAAAGCTGCCCTGTCCAGGACGTACCACAGCGTTGGTGGGAGAGACTGGCTGACCCGGCTGCGGCTGCAGCTGGGAGTACCTCCAAGAAGAGACAGAGAAGTTTCTGCGAACCAATGGACCCACTGACACTTGCACTGAGCATCACTCAGAACCTGCTCAGCACACTCAGCCGGGGCATGCACGAGCCAGAAAGCGGATTCATCTGGGGCATGGCCTTCAGCTGCGTTTGGGCCGGTTCCAACGAGCGATTCGGAGCTCTGAGGCCCAAGCTGTCGGCAACTGGCTGCTGCCGTAGGGACCTGCCAACGCTAGTAGCAGCTGGAACATCATGGAGTGTCAAGTGAAAGTGGTCAGTGTCATGGTGGTTTATTCCCGGCGTTCCGGCGATCAAGCAGAGCGGACGCTATTTGCATCACGTGATGTCCTGGCAAAGTCCAACTGGTCTCGTTCGGTTACCTGGGTTGAAGGCAAAAGAAGTCGTCACCGGCCGCCTCCAAGGTCAAGGTCTGTTGAGCATGGGGTCGTACGGGTCGTTTTCGCTTTCGTCGCTTTCGTCGCGTTCGTCACTTTCGTCGCACCGCATCGCGCCGCTCTACAAGTCAAGTTCGACGGCGCAGCGGTCCCGCAGCCAAGGAGTGTCAGGGGACCTCAACGGTCTTACATACCATGCACCAAGAGCTCATCTCGCCGATACCACCTTCTGGCAGGTTATGGCAGCTGTTGCATTGTCACCGTTTAGGTTTAAGGCCGACTGAGGCTCTTGTGATTCCGGTCTTGATTTGTGCGCTTCACTTCGTCTTCCTTCGAAAGATTTCCTCGAAGCCAGCCCGGAAGGGACCTGCAGTCGGAAACAAGCGTGCATAACGGATGAGTGCAGCTGCGACATAAGCCATCTGCATCTGCTCAGGGAACCAGTTCATTGCAAAGGCTGTGGAGGCCTGAGCAATGCGACGCGCAACGGCGGTCTCTGCAGTTGCCCATCTCACTTTGTCCCTCACGTCTGCAATGAAAACGTCTGCCTTGAGCGGGACATAATGCTCCCAGGGCTGAATTCCCTCGTAATACCACCACTGCAGATGGGTCTCTGCCCGGAACGGAGTCAGATCCAGGGCGAGTGTGAGCATCGTGTTCCGAGCAAAGGTCCAGCCATCTAAGATGGCCCCAAAGCGAAAGTCCAAAAATGCCGCCAGCGGCATGCGATCAACCAGGAGCCCCAGGGAAGTCAAGATTTCAGCGAGCCTGGGCCACTTCTCTGAGGTCCGATGTCGCCCGCACGAGAACTTGCAATCGAAGAGTTCTGGGAAGTCCATGCTCATGGCCACATACTTCCCGCGCATCTCTATCTGACATGCCCGATGGACGGCCTCCCTCAGAGCCTGCCGTGCTTGCTGGTCGCTCTGGTTGTAGACCCGCGGGAAGTTGATGTGCTCTTCCAGTGACTGTGGGTCGCCAATGGACCCCCGCCACACAAGAGCAGCTCGGCTGGCAGACCAGGGCTTCGAAGTCACCCGGAGCTCGTTGGCGAGAGCAGCGCTTGCGAGCTGCTTGTCGGAGCCCTCGATCTCGGATGGAATTAGAACCACGCCTTCCCTAACAAGGGGCAACGCCGTAAAGCAGAAGACCGGAGGGAAGTCCGTGGCTGAAGACTCCTGGACTCGCCGAAGGAGGGCCTCTGGCCAACGTGGCATGGGATGTATGGTGCCCAAATTGTCCGGGAGCCCGGCCTTTGGAGGCAAAGCGGCAAGCGACTGGAGCTCAAAAGAGAAGCCCTCCTGAGGCCACGCATTCGCAGGCACATTGAAGAGGACCGCCCTCAAGGCCTTGTCCAAGGTGGAAATCCAGCGATCCATGCACGCCCCTTGGTAGCGCGGGCGCTTCTCCTTGCACTCCAAGGATTCCCCGACAGGGCCGGGCATCCACACCCGACAGAGCTCCGCGTCGAATGTGCTATTCAGCGGAGGAAGGGAAGGAAGCGGAAGGCGGGCGGCCTGTGCCTGGGACTCGTAGATGGCGAAGTCCTGGTCCAGACGTCGGCGCATCCACGGAGCGAAGAAGCTCTCAGGGCCACGAGGATGATGAAGATATTTGCGGAGCTGGCTGAAGCAGCACTGCCAGTATCCTCCGCACGGTCCGGCCCCAATCTCGGGCCAACAAAGCCATGGCATTCCCTTCGAGTCATCATTGTGGCGGTCGCAACAAACATCCAGAAAGACGTCCTCGTCCTGAATGTCAAGCAGAGTGTCCAGCTTTCCCCTTCCAGGGAAAGTGGCCGCTAGTTGAGCAAGGTTGGTCCGTGCACTCGCGATGCACTGCTGCTGCATCCTCTCAGACCCGATACTCAGGATCAACACCCCCGCTGATTGACCGGTGTTCGCCGACGCGAACCATGTCGACAGGAGACCCAGACGACCCGAGGAGACTTGCTCTGCCCTGTGGTACGTGCCAGTATACGAGTGTGTTGCATGCGCTGCGCAAGTCTTATCTGCAGAGAAGCTGAAGAGAAAGGAGACTCCTGAAAAACTTCTTGCCCCTGATTTGCGACTGCTAACTCGGAGCCAGAAAAGGCACAGATTGTGAAGATTCAAGTTCGCATCAAAGATGGCACACGTTGCGAAGAGTTGGGAACTCGAATGAACCGAAATGCAGCTTCCAGGACACCCGAAGCCTGCAGGTCGCATACCTGGAACTCCTGGGACTCCTGGGTGTTGAAGCATCGGCCGAGCCTCGTTTTGCTGATTTCTCAGAAGGGGCTGAGCTGCGCTGAGGGCACCGTAGAAAAAAACAGTCTGAATGCTCTCTCCATCCCATACTGTCACAGAGCCTTTTTACGATTCTGTTGCAAACACCACAACCGCAGCCCCTAAGAGCTCTCTGGCCAAGCAAGTGCAGGGCACTTGAGCTTGAGTACAGGAACTCTGCTAGGTCTTGCAACACCTGCCCTTCAAACGACAGGGTAGACGTTGCCTCAAGCTTCGAAAGTACGCCACTATGGGTTGCCACGTTGCATTGGGGGGATGGGGCATATCACCTGAAAGGGCAAGAGGCCGGAGCAAGGCTGCTTCGCAGCACTGAGAAGCAGCGAGGAGATCCCTCTGTGGCTTTGGAGCCCCTTGTTGGGCTCTCTCTGGCCCACTACTGCTGAGGAGAAAAACAGCCCAGTACACTCCCGGCAGCTGCGCAAGCTGCACAGGCTCTGGTCTTGGTGTTCAGCTCGTCACTCCCGTCACTCTTGCAGCTACTTGCCTGAGCTTCGAGGGATGCAGAGACCAGTCAATCCCACGCCACTCAACTCCTTCAAGGCAAAGGCTGCCTGGATCAAGCGAGGAGTCGTCGAGTTCCTGACACTGAGAGTGCGGAGCATTGTGGAGCATTGTGGAGCATTGTGGAGCATTGTGGAGCATCGGCAGAGGTTTAGGGCACACCGAGGCATGGCCTTAACGCTCAAGTAGATCCCAGTGGCCAAGATGGAGAGGACCTGAACTTTGCACAGAACGATACCAGGGAATGCGTAGATTCGGCATAGATGCATCGCAGGTAACGGTATCACCGGCACCGCTATCACTGGCATCATTGGCGTCACCTTACCCTGGTCCCCACGTGCTCCGAGATGCAGGCCACAGCCAAAGAGCCGATGACAGGAACCTTCAAACACAGCCTACACAGCCCATGCACCTTCTTCGTTGGCAGTCCCTTGGCACTGGCACGGCGCCTCTATAATTTCGAAGTAGTCCACCACCTGAGCACGGCGGAGACACCCGCCACTTCTCAACAGGTCTAAGCGATGCTGAAAGTCTCGAAGTGCAATGCAAAACACGAATGCGGATCAAGGTCTGCACTGTTGTGTTTGCCCGCACTGAGGAGAGAACGATCTTCAGTCCGATGAATCCGAGCACGAAGCTCACGGCGGGCTCCAAGTAAGTAAACCTTGCTTCTGCGAGCACGCACATCTGAAGGTAGACTGTGATCATCATGGCTTCATGAGCTCGCACTCGCACCTCGTCATGGCTTCTCGCAGGATGAAGAATAAGGACCGCAGCCCGAAAACCGCAAAAATATTCCTCGGGCACAGCCAGCGCAGGATTCAGGGGCCTCTTCGATGATTCTATTGTTCCCTAAGCAGCAGACGACGAGTATGCGATAAACGGATCCTGTACCCGGCGTCAAGGTGTGGCTGCACACGCGGTAACTGGAAGCCATTAAGAGCAATCCCAGGCCTGGGTAGTTCCCAACACGGCAGGCACAGAATCCGTGGCAAACACGATGTCACTGAACCTCAGTAGCGGTTCACAGCTGGCGCACACGGTTTGCTTGAGCCTTCACGAGCCTAAGCCTCAAGCTCAACGACCAGCAAGCACAGAAGTAATGGTGTTGCCACCCATCTCCCATCAATCTGCACAGAGAGCTGCAAGCTGACCCTCCTTCCCCCTTCCTTTCTTCCTTCCTTCCCCTTTTTCTTCCAGGTTTTGAATCTGGAAAACTGAACAAGATGGAAAACATGCAAAATATGGAAGACAATATGGAAAAATGTGAGATCTGAAAGGGGAGCTCCAAGTGGGTTCCTCGGCCAGACCAGGGGGAGCGACTGCAAACCAAGAAATGGCTCGACATGACTCCGACATCCCCGCTCAGAAGACTCGGCGTAGGCCTTCCCTGTTATTCAGCGATCCCTCCCGGGGCTACAGGGGCTCCGAGGCGGTGTGGAGACGCTGCGTTTACACTGCTTACACAGACGCCTTTCCACATGCACGGAATGCATGCCTGCGTAAAAAAGTTGTCTCCATCCAAGCGAGGCGAGATCTCGAACAAATTTGTCAAGGTCCTCAGACGCAGGGTGCAAAGTGTCATCGGGCTGCCGTGGGCACCCTTGACAGGCAAAATCTTTCACTTAGATCCGGGCTTGTAGACGGCACTTTCCTCGATGGAATCGGTGTCGTCTTCATCATCATCATCGCGGCTGGCTAGCCCCTGATTAGTCAAAAGAAACGCTTCCCACTGTGGTTCGACAAAGCGCCCTTCCGTTTTGCCCCCTCATGGTGTGTGCTTTCTGGGGCAGTGGGGTGCAGCGCAGCAGTTTCAACAATCCACGGCTGGGAGACAGGCCTGATACGATGCATACACCTCGAGGCCAGCACAGTACCCCGAAAGTATGATGGGCAATCACTGGCACAAGGCTGCAGCAAGAATCGCAGCGAAGAACAAGATCAGGAAGTCAAACTTCTGCAGCAGCTGTGCACCCAGGTACACAAACAGAAAGCGCCTGTAGCTTCAAAAGAGTCTGGAGCAGCAGTCTGCAACCCACCCACGGCGAAGAATGGCATGCATGTGTGGCAGTCTACCAAGGCCGATGCAAGATCACCGCGCCGGCAATGCCGTAGTTGAGCACTTGCGACCTCTTCCAGGACGCAAACAAAACAAAGATGAATCACTCAGCGAAAAATGCGCATGTGGGGTGCAATATCAAAACTCTGAGGTTGAGATTCTGGCTGGCGATCACCAGTGATTTTAAAGTAGTCAAAAATTACCTTGGGCACTTCAGCATCACTCGCATACTTCCTGACCAAGTAGAGACTACCTGAACTACAATGTCTGTGTCGGTCATAGGTGCAATGAAAACAAAAAGATTGTCGACGGACAGGGAATACTCAATGACGTAGCACGCAAACCTGGCGCTCAGACGAGGAGTAGCTCGCACATTCAGAACAAGTGAAACACAGCCTAGATTGTCCAAAGCAAAGACAGAACACGTTGCTCCGTGCTTCATGCAAGGTGCCATTCAGCACCCGCCACAACTCCCTGAGTCAGTGTGACGAAGGTGCCGAAGAGCATGGCAGAAAGTATGCCAACTGCGAGCACCTGAAAGTAGAAATTTCTGGGTGCTGCACCAGAGAAAGCACCAGGTCGTGTCAACACACACCCTTTGAACACACCCCGACCCTCCAATCTCAGTCGGGAGCCTGCATGTTTTGCCTCCACCAAAGCAAAGGGCAGAGAAGTGTGCGGACATCACAGACGGGTTTCCGGCCTCTGGCTCTGCCAGAGCCTATCCAAAACACCTTTGTTCAGGTCGCGTTTGTCTCGTCATGCCACGGACTTCAGCAGAAACCTGAGACGCCGACCGCTGTTTGCATAAACGGTGGCCGCACCTGCACACATTCAAGCATCACCACCACACAACTTCACCTACGCATCGTGCAAGACGAAGGAGGTAAGACTCTTGCCAGGCTCAGCATCTTCCGATGCCTGCCGGACATCTGCTCAGAATTTCAGATGCGACTCTGACCTCCAGTGTCACCGTGCCTGAAGTGCGAGTCTCCGCTTCCTTCAGCAAAGCTCAGTCGTGCGTATGTCACCGAGATTTCCCTAAAGCATCCTAGCATGTTCACTCACTCCACACTCAGACTCCGCAAGAGGACCCCGGATTCACCCTGGAGAAACTCAAATCAGCGGTCAGAGCTGAGAATGAATTTGGCCTCCATGGATTCTTTAACATGACGAAAACCCAGCTTTCAAAAAATGAACTCTGGGCAAGTGCATTCTAGGATCTGGGCACATGACAAACAAACACACACACACACACACACACACACACACACACACACACACACACACACACACACACACACACACACACACACACACACACACACACACACACACACACACACACACACACACACACACACACACACACACACCACCCACACACACACACC
>CAJNDS010002584.1:0-113519 GCA_905221605.1 Symbiodinium natans | reverse complement strand
AACCCTCAACCCTCAACCCTCGACCCTCAACCCTAAACCCCAAGCTCCCTAACCCTCAACCCAAAACCCTAAACCCTTAACCTGGGTTGGGGGAGCCCCCCCCCCCCCACCCCCGCCTGCGGCAACACTGACGCAGAGCAAAGCAGAGAGAGGAAGATCAGCTGGCCTCTGGTTTTTGAGGGTTCAAAAGTAGTAGGGTTTAGGGTTTAGGGTTTAGGGTTTAGGGTTTAGGGTTTAGGGTTTAGGGTTTAGGGTCGCGAGTGAGTAAGAAGCCAGTTGGATTACCATGTCTGCAACATGTCGGCTTAGGTCTACAGGAGCCCAAGCCACAAGCAGAGTGTCTTTTTAAGAAATCATCATGTATAGTGTACAGTATGAGCACAGACCGGGACACAGACTCCTATCAGAACTTGTGTTGTCTTGTTGTTTGTTGTGTTGTTCCTGCTTGGTGGAAAAGAGAGCCCTGCGTAACCCCGCTGTGGAGCTTCTTGCCCACGCGAGGGTTATGAGCCCAACGCTAGGTAAAAGGGCTCTGTAGAAAGTAGACCTTGCCATGGCAAACCTCCCGAATCCTTTCTGGTCAGATGCGGTGCAGCAGGAATTTCGTCGTGCACAACAGATGGTGCAGGAGGACCCTGGGGAAAGAGGTGCAGCTACAAGAGAAGGCGATGAATCTGAACGTGAACCGCCATATGAGTTTGGACCTCAAGCCCAGGAAACTCCTGAGGCCGGAGCAAGTACAGCCAGGGACAATGCGCCCCATGAGCCAGCTTCGTGTCCTGCAGAAGTACATCGTGTTGACCCTGTTGCGCTGGCGACACAGCCACAGGAACCGGAGGCGCTTGCTGCCAGGGAAGCATCGCCAGCTCATTGCAGTGTTACTGGATTGAGTGAGTTTTCGACTCTGGAGCGTGGTGGTGTGAGAGGCCTTGAATCATCGTCACTTAGAGAAGTTGATGACCGAGAGCTAGTTCCTGATTATGGCACGCCACCTGTTGCGACTCAGTCCGGAAATAGAGATCCCTTTGGCGATCTGGGGTCAATGCTACGCGTGCTGATGCAAGGCCAGCAGTCTTTGGTAGAGCGAATGGATAAGCTGGAGAGCTCCAAAGCATCGTCATCGTCTGCAGGTGCAAGCTCTAGTATCTCTGAGCCGCGTCCGAAGGCTGTGTTTCCTCCTCAGTTCGTTGGCAGACCAGCTGTGACAGGCAAGCCGGCTAACCTTGGGGAAACTGGGACGGGACCTGGTGGGGAAATGAGACAACTGGGACCGCCAACTGAGACCCAGGCCCAGGCTCCGAGTGCGGGTGTGGTCGAGCTCGAAGGGTCACAGTACGCCTGGCGAATCACGCCCGAAGGATTGAAACTAGAGAAACAGGCCATGTCCGTAGCTGAGGTTTTGAACCCCAGGGCTAGGTCACCCTTTGTACCCGTCGCTCCCACTAGGAACCCAAACCAAACCCAAGAGCCTGGGAATCGGAATGAAAGCCGTGAAAGGTCGCACCAACCTGTCAGGACGTCAGGGGCGTCAAAGCTCTTGGATGTTGGCGGGGGCAGTGTTGAAGGAGGTCTTTGGGCGGACCTAAAACCAAAACCGCCGGAAGGGTTTTTCAGCAACGTGGCTGATTTGGCGGCCCCGAAAGCAAAAACACCTCAAGAGTTGTTGGGAGATGTGGGCGAGGCTCTCGAAGCAAGCCGGGGAAGTCCCCACGCCGAGAGCCCACGCAACATCAAAACGTTTGAGTCGCTGTCTGGGAGCGACGTCTTGAGTGATATTGCTGAGGAGTTTGAGCGAAACCACCCTCACAACGTTTGCAAGTTGACGCTGTGTGTTGAAACAGCGAGAGTGCTGAATCAGAGTGCGGACGAGCTCGAGTCCTTGAAGCTTGAGTTTGAGAGCTTGTGGTTGAGAGGGCATTTAAATGGCCGTCCTTCATTACAATCCCAAACCTGTCAACAAATCCCGGCCGGAGTAGGTTTGGACTCTAAGATTGAGAAGCTCTCAGGGCCGAGGGCGAAGGATAATGAGCCCCCAGAACAGAGTTCGGGGGAGAGGCCGTGTAATCAACTAGGTGCCGGTCAGATTGCTTTTGTGGTGCCTGGAATGTCCACTCCTTGTTGCGGCGATGTCGTTTTCGTCGTGGGTTGGACGTGCTGGAGTCAGATGTGGTATAAACTTTCGGCTTCGTCGGGGGCTTGGCGTGTTGCTGAAGACGCGGGCGGACCAGTTGACGAAGGGCGAGGGTATGGCATTGTCCTTGAGTGTAGCATGGAAGCTGCTAGAGGGGATAGTGGAGACAATGAGCCACCGGGGCGCCCGCATCGCGATGATGAGATGACGGGGTGGGACCCGAGTGGAGAGAAGTCTCAATGCTGGCCCCGTGCGGCTAGCAATGAAGTGTTTCATCAGAAAGAGCATGATCGTGGACGCTGCGCCGTTATACTGAAGTTGGTGGTGCTAGCACTTTCGTGTTGGTGCGCCCTGGTCTGTCTGTATCATCAATCCGTTGCACTCTTTTGTGTGCCGAGGGCAAATCGGCCGGATTGTTGTCCGCTTGTGGCCCCGGCCCTGGCTTCCAGGGCCAAGCAGTAGTAGTAGTAGCATCTGTGCAAAACGGTATACTTTTTCTGCACATGTTTGTTATGTTGACGGTCTTCCTGCCACTGCAAATTGACATGATCTGGGCACAGCGACTTTTCTGCCATGATACCATAAAGGTTTTAGTTCATCCAGAAACATCAGCATTTAATTTTTTTCATGCAGAAGATGTTTTCCTTAACTTATCTTTTCCTCCACTGATCTGTCCACCGCAGGACGTGAAAGCTCATTCAGAACATCAGGTTTAGTTTTTTTCATGCAGAAGATGTTTTTTTCCTTATTTTTTCCTCCACTGATCTGTCCACCGCAGGACATGAAACGACCTAAAACGAAGGACCCAGTTACTAATCGGAAAGGACCCAGTTACCAACGGAAGCTCATTTAGTTTACTTGTGCTTTTTTCAAAGCGTTTTTCCAGGTGAAGGTGCGCGGCATTCGGATCGAGCTGGAAGCCTTGGAGCAGGCGATCGTGGAGTTGCCGGCGGTGAAGCACTGCGAGGCCGGCTTTTTGGAGCTGTAAGACTGCAGTGAGACTGTTGAAGTTAGTCAGACGGTTGAAATTCGTAGCGACCGAACTGCGAGGCTCGTGTTCTGGACGGCCAGAGTTTGGTGCTGCTGGCTTCAGGAACTTCAGGGGATGTTTCGGAGGCGGAGCTGAAAGCGACGGCCGCGTCGCTGGGCCGTGGCTACGTTCTGAGCCAGGTGAAGATCGTAGAGAACGACGGCTGGAAGTTCAACGCCTCCGGAAAGCTCTTGCGGAATGTGGTTCCTCTGGATGAGGAGATGACTGCGGAGGTGAAGAAAGATGGCTGGGAGGCCTTCGATAAGACCGGGGTGTCAGATCTCGAGCTCGAAATCGCAGCTTGCTTGGCTCCGCAGCTGAACGTCGCGGAGTGGAGCCGAGACTCCCATTTCATGGAAGATCTCGGCGTCGACTCCGGAGGTTTCGGACGACTGATCTCTCAGATGAGGTCCAAGCCGAGGCTGCAGAAGATCGACCTGCAGATGCTCTTTGACCGCCCCACAGTTCGATCGTTGGCCGCCGCTCTTGCTGAGCAGTCAGCAGAATCAGACTCTGAGGACGAAGTGAGCCTGGAACAGAACCTGCTGGATTCCTTCCTTGAGGCTGTGAAGGAGCACCCCCACGCCGTCTGCCTCGAGCGGAGCTATGAGTCATTGAGCTACTTGCAGCTGCGTCGTCAGATGATGGCCTATCAGCGGCTCTTGCATGAAGCCAAGCCGTCCAGGGGAAGCGTCGTGCTGCTGTGGTTGACGGTCAGTATCGTGGCTTTCTTTTGTGATCTGAAAAGGTGTGTGGCGCATGTCCGCTGTGTTGCTCTGTTGGCGTTTGCTGCTAAGCAGCAAGGGGGAGGTACCCCAAATCACAAAACAAAAAACAAAAAGCAAAACAGAAAAACCCAAAACCATAAACATGCTTATTGTGAGTTGCTTGCGTGCGCTCCTAAGGAGCTGGACTTGCTTGGTTGCCATTGCTTGCGTGTTTCCCTTGTGTGCGTGAAGCTCTTGGCCGAAGTTGCCACAACACTTGACACTGCTGTAAAGGAGGGGGGAGCCACCCCGGTGGCAGTTCCTCAAAAGCCCAAAAACCCTAAAAATGGCATAATCCTGAACCCAAAAACTGTTGAAAGTCGAGACGTAAGTCCTGTTGCGCAAGAGCAGGCCGTCGCTTGTACCCGTAGTTGCTGTGAGCGTGACTGTGTTGTTTGCAGCAAGTTGCTTGTGAAGCTTGACAGTGCATGCTCGGTTGCAACGTTTGCGGAGGAGCTGTTTGAGCTTGTGTTGCGTGCCGCGCCAGACTTGTCGTTGAACGAGCCGTGTGGCGGTGCTGAGGTGCTTGAGAGTTGTAAAGCTCACTTTGTTGAGCTCGATGTGCAGTTGTTTTTCGACGTTTTTTGGCCAAAGAACCTTGAAGACGCGCCAGTCAGAGCGTGTGACAAGGAGGCCTGCGAGGGCACCATCCTTTCTGAGTTGCTTGTGAAGCGCGAAGAGCTGGAGTGTGAGTTGTGTGCCTTGAGCTTGTGTGGCGAGAGTTCGGTTGTAGTCTGCGTGTGCGAAACATCCTGTCCGGAAATTCTTGATGAGGACGCAGTCCAAGAGGGCACGCTGGAGCAGGTGCTGCAGACAAAGATCATACCGAGCTGGCAATTTCTTCGATGCTTCGAAGTGTGGCAGCAAACAGTACTCACTAAGTGCCTGTCCCTCACTAAGGACCAGCCTGTGTCTGCGACTAAGGTTGTTCAAGTACGACATGCGCATGAATGCCCCAAAACAGTGATACTGACAGTCTGTCTTTGCTTAGCTATTGCGGCTGAGGACCAGGACAGGGTTCGTGGCAGTAAAGAGTGGTCGTTTTTGCTCTGTGTTTTGCTGCAAATCTCAATCACGTCCATTGCTGTTTGGGAAGCACTTAAGGCTTGTTTGAGGGCAGTGTTTCGTCAAGCCGAGGATCTCCTCAGGCCGAGACGCCAAGCCCCAGAAACTGTAGAGCTTTTCATTCCTGAACAGCCCGAAGATGAGTGTGAAGGCCCAGATCTTGATGAGGCCCCCAGGCGAAGGTCCCCGAAAGTAGCGCAGCAGGCGCATGATGTAGAGCCTCAAGGCCGCCCTATCACATTTGCCTTTGCTGATGATGAAGTTCAGGTGTTTGTGCCAGGCCCAGCAATCGCACACGCGAACCCGCCTGAGCCTATGCTAAGAGCTCTAGTAAACGCCCAGCCTAGAGGTCCTTTTTCAAGCGAGGCCCCTACGGCTCGGCTTCCCACCTGTTCCACCCTACGTCCTCAGGGTAGGCTGGCCCGCCCCCACGCTGCAGCCAACTATGAGAGTTAAATGCGCCCGAGGACTTCATCGTGAGCATCCATGGCGTGGACGCACAGAGCTGGAGATTGATGTGAACCTTTTGCTGCCAGGTCCAGTATGAAGTATGTGTGGACTTTTGCTTCCTCTATGCCGGGGACACACCCCAGGCCGGAGTGGAGCATACAGAGACCATCTTCAACGGAGCATTTTGCTTCCAAGAGGCTAAACATGATTCATTCCGGAACAGCATCCCACGCCGCAGGATGCAGTGAAAGCCGTTTCGAAGCTCTTTGCCTCCCATCATACAGTTGGTGACGTGTCACCAAGGGGGAGCGCGAGTGAGTAAGAAGCCAGTTGGATTACCATGTCTGCAACATGTCGGCTTAGGTCTACAGGAGCCCAAGCCACAAGCAGAGTGTCTTTTTAAGAAATCATCATGTATAGTGTACAGTATGAGCACAGACGTTATAGGACACAGACTCCTATCAGAACTTGTGTTGTCTTGTTGTTTGTTGTGTTGTTCCTGCTTGGTGGAAAAGAGAGCCCTGCGTAACCCCGCTGTGGAGCTTCTTGCCCACGCGAGAGGGTTTAGGGTTTAGGGTTTAGGGTTTAGGGTTTAGGGTTTAGGGTGTAGAGTGCAGGGTGTAGGGTTTAGGGTGATGCCTTGCTGAAGACCAAACCTGACAGGATGTGACGAAAGCCAAGCCACCTCAACCCTCCCCTAAACTAAACCCTAAACCCTAAACCCTAAACCCCCCCCCCCCCCCACCCAGTTCGTGTGCAGCGTAAGGAGCCGTCTAAATCTTGAGTGTACATTTCGGCTTTCAAGGTGTGAGGTACACCCTAAACCCTAAACCCTAAACCCTAAACCCTAAACCCTAAACCTAAACTCTACATCCGGCCTCTGACTTCCATGGTGAGGTGCCTGGGCAAATCGAAGCCTGAGCAACGGGTTGAACAGGTAAGGGCTCTACTATTTGCTCAAGGAACCATCCCCCCCAAAAAAAGAAAAAGAACATGTTCTTCCTTATAAGGGTAATGCAGGGATTAATATCTTTCAGTTTTGGGGTTCTTAAGCAAATTGTAGTACCGGGTAGAACTGCTCTCCAAATGCCAGACCCTGAACTTTGCGCTCTAAATGCTAAGCAGCAAACCACCTTTCCGACAGTCAGGGATTTCAGCTGCTTTCTGGTGTGAGCCCCTGACGAAGTTGCGGTCTACTGCCTGTGGAAGGACTCGAATTGGATCAGGACTACAAAAGGGGTCGGAATGCTTTTCTGACTCATAGTCCCTGTGTAATTAGTCTAGAACACCTCCCAGAGCCCTGCTCTAATTATTAAGGCCCTGCATTACAAATACATGGGGGGCGCTCATTCTTTGGGACCAGAATCAAAATCCCTACGAGTGGCGACCCACAGACCCTCCTGATTTTCGTATGAGGATCCTGCAATTAGGGAGTCTTTGTCTGTGCTTTACCCCTATGCAGCGTAGCAAAGTCCCTCACTTAAGCGGAGTGAATGTATGAGACGATAAGGAAATACTCTTAGTAATTATTCTGACCCCTAAAGTATGCAATGTTAGGGTTTAGGGTTTAGGGTTTAGGGGTTATGGTTGATCAACACCACGCAGCATCGGTCGGCCGCCATCTTCACGCTCCAGGACACCTTGTGAAGGTTCGAAGAACTATACCAAGAAGCACCTAGGGTTTAGGGTTTAGGGCTTAGGGTTTACGGTTTAGGGTTAGGGTTTAGGGTTTAGAGTTTGTACGCCATTTTGCACGTAGTCGACCATCTTCCGAATGGTAAGTTTGTTTGCCCACTGGCGTTGAACGGTGAAGGGAACAAGGATGAGCCTGATCTTCATCCCTGAATCGCCTCAAACCCCCCCCCCCCCCCAAACCCCCCCAAAACCCACCCAAACCCCCCACAGCCGCACACAGGACCAACAAACAAAGCTTGACGGACTTCTCTGAAGACGCTCCAGCAACTCCGGCCGCCATGAGCAGGGTGGTGAAGACCTGTGCCGCTGACGTCATGTGCGGATACGCCTTCCACCAGACGAGCAGGAGCACAATCTCGACCGACCTTAGAACTGCGCAGGGAGATAAGAACGATTAACCACAAGATAGTGATTAACGGTTTAGGCCCGTCGGGTTTGGTTTTTTGCTTTACTGTCCTTCTTGAAAGCAGCCAAATCGTTGGTCTATGTTCACCCACATCGCCAAGCACCGATGACGACGAAGAGAAACCATCCGAACTGACGAACTGTGGCTGTTACCACGTGGGCAGGCATGAAGTACCTAAGGTCTTGGGCACCATGCGGGGGGGTAGTGCAGGTTGCTGAGCTACTCGGCAGCCCAAGCCGAAAGGTCCAGGGTATGAGCTTTTGGGCTGGGTTTCGGGGTTCAAGGTAGCGTTCAGTGCAGGGTCCTGTGTACGTACATTCTACCCGAAGCCCTAAACCCTAAACCCTAAACCCCAAACCCTAAACCCTAAACCCTAAAACCAGGGTACTGCGCCACTCTCTGGGTGACCAAGACAGCAGGCAAGCAGGCAGCAGCCGCCGAGAGCGGCACAGGGAAGACTCCAGCAAAGCCTTGGAAGGCAACTCAACCCATACCAAGGGTTTAGGGTTTAGGGTTTAGGGTTTAGGGTTTAGGGTTTAGGGTTTAGGGTTAGGGTTTCGGGTTTAATTTCAGGTTGCGGATTAGGCTGTAGGGTTTAGCAATGCAAAACAGGGCGGGTGTCCTGGTTCTAGGGTTCAGGATGCTTTAAACACCCGAAAGCCATACCCCTAAACCCAGCCAAAGTGGACAACACACTACCAAAAAGGGCCTAAATAGGGTTTAGGGTTTAGGGTTTAGGGTTTAGGGTTTAGGGGCACCGGGAAGCTGGCGACGACGTGTATCAGCCCGCAGACACAGGGCGTCACCAAGGGTGCCGACCACATCACGCACCAAACCTCTTGTGCATCAGGGTCTCGGTGTACTTAGACATTTGGGTTTAGGGTTTAGGGTTTAGGGTTTAGGGTTTAGGGTTTAGGGTTGTTGCAACACACACACACAATTGTTTGTAGACCTAATTGCACGTACTGCTCGGTCCTACAGATACTAACGTGTTCTGTCTTGCTAAAGCCTTGAAGTGCTACTGCACCCTTTGTACAACTTTCCGAATCCCCCCTTTAAATCCCCGAACTCCCACCTCTGCGAGGTCTTCGGGACGGAAAGCACGTGTCCAAACTGCAAGCATACAGCGACCGGCGATGTAGTTGAGGGCAAAGATGTGCGCGATCAAGTAGGTCCAATTAGCCCACATCCCACCTGCAGGGATTAATTAGGTTAGGGTGTGTGCATATACAGCACTGCATTTGCGCGACATGCAATATATATATATATATATATATATATATATATACATATATATATATAAATACTACAAATGCAGTACGTGGATCCTTCTGAAAGTTCGCCCATGTCCCGCCAGCAGGATCTGCAAAGGGAATGACAAAGGGCCAGTAGTTGAAGCATGCGACCAGGGGAATAATCAGCAAAACCTTGAGGCTTCTCAGGATTCTCGTGCGTCTGCCGGGTTCCGCGGCGGAATGGTCCAGCAAGTACTGTGCCATCTGAATCTCCGCGACGTCGAAGAGCACAACTATGGAGGCTTCTCCCTTCGTGTCCCCGACAGCTGGCGAGAATCTACTTCCAGTTACCCTATATACAACCCTATGACACGACATAGAACCTCCAGTAGTTTTCGAAGCCTATCTACCCGAAGATGCCCAAAGGATTGGTGCAAGGTTTGTGATTACCCCTCGGCCCACCTTGCTACTCCACTGCTTTGAAACCCTAAACCCTAAACCCTAAACCCTAAACTCTAAACCCTAAACCCTAAACCCTAAATCCCATGAGATCTTCGAAGCTGCCGAGGGTGGAGGTCTTGGGCCGATAGCATCCTGACATGCGGAGATGGTGGCCCGACAAGACTGAGGCACACTAGGGTTTAGGGTTTAGGGTTTAGGGCTTAGGGATTCGAGCGGTTGGTTTAGGGTATAGGGCTTATAGGGGGTCAAAAAAGTCGTCAAAAGTGGACTACTTTTAACCTTACCGCAACCCAACGCAAATAAGATGAAGACATATATGTCAAATGAGCCCCAGTGTCCAAGCTGTCCAGGTCCGCCGGTGCGATCTTGCCGCCGCGCGAGCAAAGCCTTCCAGAAACTACGACTACCACTACTGCGACCACCGTTGGCACCACCACAGCCACCACCTCTTCCGCTTCCAGTGTGAGCTTAACCTACCCTACACAATATGGGGGTTTCCGACACTAGGGGTACCCTTTTTGCAGGGATCTTTTAAGGGTATTCTATTCTATTTGGGGTATACGTGGGGTACCCTATTGTGGGAAATACACAAATATGTTGCTGAAGAATTTTAGAAACACATACGCCGGGAAGGGGTCTAGGATTAACTCTGCTTGGGGTTTAGGGTTCAGGGAAGTGCATTCAGTGAAGGCATGCATGATAGTTGCGTCATCTGCATCGAGGAAAGCAAAATGCTCAAAATCGTACTCTCGCTGCGCAAATCTTGTGTTGTTGAGAACATGTCGTTTTTGACCGATCTGGACCACTCAAAAAATGATGTGTAGACGAATCAACATCAAGGAGAAACAAATCCAAGAAGCTCTGGCCGCAGCGCTCTCTCTGTTTCATGCTGATATGCTGAAGGAACTTACCGCACTGTTCAGCAGCTTCAATATCTTCAGCATTTTGCTACCTGGCTCAACACATGCTGGTTCCGCATGAGAGGTTTGCTTTTGCAGACCTTAAACGCTAAACCCTAAACAGTTGTCTTGTTTTTTGATGCTCATTGTTCTTTGAAGCCGGTCGAGAGAAGTCTGTAAAGCCTTGGGGTATACTATACTACCCTAAACCCCTTTTTTGAAGCAATGGACTACTACCCTGAAATCCCTTAACCCCAAACCTCAAACCCCAAACCCTAAACCCTAACCCTAAACCCTAAACCCTAACCCTAAACCCTAAACCCTAAACCCTAAACCCTAAACCCCAAACCCCAAGCCCCAAACCCTAAACCCCAAACCCCAAACCCCAAACCCTAAATCATTGGGGTATTCAAGGCCTGCGAAAGCATTGGACAGCGGGCATCGCATGTCAGCTGCTGGGGTGCCAGGTGCCCTATTCTCAGGATGGGCCATACCTGTGGGTTTAGGGTTTAGGGTTTAGGGCTCAGGGTTTAGGGTTTTGGGTTGGGCCACATGCTGCTCCGGCATCAGTCCTGAAATGGCGCCGGAGTCCAGAACTCAAACTCGCACTAGTGAAGCTGCCCTCCATAAGGGATCCCCGAATGCTTGACAAGGAGTAACCTGGGAATCAAAAGGGTGCCCTTTTTGGCTTAAAGGGGGTTATAAGGGAGCCTAAACCCTACGAAGAGGAAATGTAACCCCTAAACCCTCCTAAACCCCAAACCGCCTTCCCGAGCTCCTGGATAAAGTAAAGCGCACATTTGTAAAAATGGCACGAGGAATACAAAGATCAATATCCAAAAGAAAAGGAGCGAGGATTTTATTTTTTTTGTTTTTCCTTGCTTTTCTTATGGTTTTCTGAACAGGCCCTCTGGTTCTGCCTGTCCTCCTCCTCTGGTTGGAATTCTTTTCTGTGTATTTTGCTGGATTTTTGGCTGGTTTTCAGCTTCCGCAGGCTCCTCAGCGGTACCGCGTGTCCGGAACCTGACCACATCTAATAACCCTTGGGGTAGCAACCCCCCCCCCCCCCAATTTGCAAACATGGTGCTCGCATGATGGGTTTGGACGGGATTCTTATTGTCTTAAAGCAAGCTTGCGCGCCTTCAAAAAGCCGGGGGGGTTTGGGGCCCCCCACCCCCCCCCCCCCCCATTTGCAAAGCGATGTTCGCAAAATGAGTTTTGGGAGCGATTCGTTGAACTAAAAGCACGCTTGCACACCGGGAATTCCCCCCCCTTTTGCAGTCACAATCTCGCAAGATGAGTTTTGCAAGGGATTCGTATGGCCTAGAAGCACGCTTGGGTCGGCTTCTAAAAAAGCGGGGGGGTTGGGGGGGGGGCGCAGCCCCCCCCATTTGCAAACACAATAGTTTTCAAATGGGATTTGTTTGATCTAACAGCTAACAGCACGCTTGCACGGTTTTTAAAAAAGCGGGGTTTGGGAGCGGGGGGGCAAGGCAAGGGAGTTTGTGGAGGTGGTTTGTGGGGTCTTTTTAAGACAAAGTCTCAGAGTGGTATGACAGATTGGCAAGCACAGAGGTTGGGGGTCCCAGAACTTCTAGGGCTTAGAGGTCTTGATGCGCTGAGGGGCTTCTTTGGGAGGGGGAGCGTCTGACAGCTTTTTCGGTCGACTCTTGCGACTCACCTGCTCGTGGTCCGTGTGCCATTCCTGGCCAGAAACTGGGACAACTGCGGCGGCGCCGGGAGCCTGTGAGGACTAGGTGGCTGGGTTGAACGTCCCCTAAACCCTGATTGATTGGTGCTACCTACTAACACAGGTCCCAATTGCATTTAAATTGTGTGAGAATCAAAATGCCAATCTACACATATTAACATTAGTATTAACATTATTACTACTATTATTGTTCCTATTATTATTTTCATTCTTATTATGATTGTTATTGTTGTTGTTATTAATATTACGATCTTCTGCTTACTATCATCAATATTGATACCAGAGCCCTACACCCTAAACCTACCGCCCAAACTCTTTGAGGCTTCGGACCCATTTGTGTAGGGCTTTGCAGGGCAGCTTCAGGTCGGGTGACAAGATTCTTGCGCCTCCCAAACCATTTGCAATTTTTTTGGGGGGGTTTTAGGGTTTAGGGTTGGGGGGGGGACCTCCTGGGCAGGCCTGGGGACCTCTTGACGCCCTCGCGAGCCTTTAACCCAAGCCTCCACATTCTTGATTCAATCTCGATTGGAAACGCCTCCCTCTTCGTTTCCCATAAGCTTTTCACCAAATGCAGAGTCCTATGCGCGCTCGCAATGGATCAGACAGAAGGAGACTATGAACGGAGCGCAGTTTGGCGTGAACACAGTCGCAATGGATCAGACAGAAGGAGACTATGAACGGAGCGCAGTTTGGCGTGAACACAAGTCTTATTGTTTTCCATGTTCCAGAAGGGCTCCTCCCCCTCCCCCCCCACCCGAAATCCTAAATCCAGAATGGAAACTCTCTTCCCAAACCCACCACTACACCCCAAGCTCTTTTCAACCCTAAACCCTAAACTGGGGAAGTTGCCTCGCAGCCCCCGTCGAGCAGCTGTCCTTCGAGGCGAACTGGCACCCGCGAGAATCCCCAAAGAGTCTGGGTGCTGTGGGCTTGGAGCCATAGATCCCTGGACAACCCCTTTGCAACCAGGGAGAACGCTAAACCCTAAACCCTAAACCGTAAAACCGTAAAACCGTAAAACCGTAAAACCGTAAAACCGTAAAACCGTAAAACCGTAAAACCGTAAAACCGTAAAACCCTAAAACCCTAAAACCCTAAAACCCTAAAACCCTAAAACCCTAAAACCCTAAAAGCCCTAAACCCTAAATCCTAAACCCTAACCCTAAACCCTAAACCCGAAGCCTCTGGGGTTCTCTATCCCGGCTATGCTGCACGGAAGGGGGCCAAAAAAAAATACAGCTTAGCAGGACCCCTGAACCCTAAACCCTAAACCTTACACCCTACACCCTTTTTGCATCCGGGCACCCTAAACCCTAAACCCTAAACCCTAAACCCTAGTAGGTGAGGCCGCGGGTTCCACTGAGGCTTTTGGAGGCCCGAATCTAGAGGAGCTGCACACAAGGCTCCACATCATCGGTTTTTGTTGTACGTCCTACATAGCCCTTTGAAGGAGTACATAGGGCTTGGATTATAGCTCTTGAAGGGTTTAAGGTTTAGGGTTTGGGGTTTAGGGTTTCGGGAACGGGGTGGCAAGGTCTCCTAAGCCCCACCAACTCCCTGCAAGCTGTGCGCCGAAGGTTCGCCATGTCCGCAAAAGTAAAGATGATTAGGGTTTAGGGTTTATGGTTTCGGGTTTAGGGCTTAGGGTCCAACACCTAGCGTCCCTGAGCCTTTCTATTAGGTAGTTCTTTGTGGGGAATTTAGGACGCAGGTACATTCTACCCCCCCCTGCCACATACAACCCTGAAAGCCTTTCAAGGAGGTACATGGGGTACATGATCAACTATGAAAGCAAACCCTAAACCCTAAACCCTAAACCCTAAACCCTAAACCCTAAACCCTAAACCCTAAACCCTAAACCCTAAATCCTTACCGCCCCCCAAGTCCCGTAGGAAAAAAAGCGGTCCAGAGACCGCTTCTCCGTGCGAACTTCCACAGGCCAGTCAGAGAGCTCCTCAGGCGCCTTTTTTGGGTCTTGGGTTTGCAGTGGAGTGCCCAGGAGCCCTACATTACATGGGCTTGAAAGGTGTTGCAGCCCCCCTAAACCCTAAACCCTCAACCCTAAGCCCTAATTAAGCCCTATGCCCTAAACCCTAAACCCTTTTTCTGTTTTTGCAACCGGGCTCAGTGCTGCCGGGACCTGGCTTCGTACGCTCTTAGAGCTGTAGAAGCACGCCGAGAGTTCATACCTATTCGCTGTTCAATGTTGCGAAGCTCTTCACCAATTTCTAGGTAGAGCCTGGTAAGCCGGGAACGTGCCACTGAGGGAGAGCTCATCCGAATGACATGTCAAGTGCCGTAGTCCCCGGATTGCTTCTTCATCACCAGACGCCACTGAGAAGAAGTGTTGCAGGAAAGCAGCTGGATCCTCATCAAGATCGGGGTTTGGCGAGTCTGCCGGCGAAACGTTCTGCTCATCAAGACCGTGGCTCAGCTCAGCTTTACTTGTGTGGACTCCTGCTCCACTGCATCTTGCTGCCTTGGCCCAAGGCCATTCGCACCATGAGAGCACGTCGCACCAGTGCATCTGTATGGTGAGGTGGGCCTGTGCTCGTCGGTCTAAAAACAAAAATAGAAATACCCACCTGCAAAATCAACAAACAAAAAATTAAATTATGGTAACAGTTACTAAATTCAAATTAGATTACTCATCCAAAAAATATCCTCCACAGAAGTAAAGCGCAAATACCTTTTTAAACGACAGAAAAGGTGATAGCAAAGTAATTAAAACGAAAGTGATCTCTGACCTGACTAGAACCTTCTTCTTCTGAAACTCGCTGCTCAGAGCACTTCGCAATATGACACTTGTCGTCTTTCTCAATCGCAGGACTTCGAGCGACTCCGTCACGAAAAGGTTCTGTCTCAACACGCAAGGCCTTGTACAGACTGATTTTTGCTGTGAGTATCTCTTGGCCAGGATGCATAAAGTGCCTGCCAGAGATGATGAGCCGCAACATCGTTCCCACTTCGCTTGGCAACTCGGATGGCCAAGGCAATGCAAGCGATAATTTGCACTCCAGTGCGTACGAGAGGGAGCAAGTAATCTGGGAAAAAAACATGCACGCCCACTGGGGCCTCGTAGCCGAACCCTTGAGCCGTAGCCATTCTAACTCTAAACCCGAAACCGTTCTGCGAGCTATCTTCATGGTGCACAAGCATTTCGCGCCGGTTGGGGCTTGAAGGCTATTGGGCGCAAAGACAACACACGATAAACTCTGCGGTTCGAAGAGGTATTACCCTAAACCCTAAACCCTAAACCCTAAACCCCATTTATAACCCTCGGATGGCCCTTAAAACCCTCTAAACATATTCCTGAATTTGAGCCTCTTAAACCCCATAGGGGAACATATGAAATGTCCCAAGGGCCTACCGAGGAACATGTATTCTTCATATTAAGTTGCTGTTATTGAAATTGTTGTCAACAAGAATAACAGCCAGAATCATTAGAACTTGGGATGTTCCCCCTGATTCTTAGTTGGGGGGGGGGGGCGCTGTTAAACGGGGGAACATCCCATATGAGAACCACAACGGTTTAGGGACTGCATAACAAAATATCCCATAAACGGATGGCCCCCGTCTTCCTGCACCCCTAAGTGCCCAGATCCTTGTCGCAAAGACCTACGCCCGTGTTTTCAGGGCTCGCCACACCCAAACACCCCTCAAAAACCCAAATGATGTGATGTATAGGGTGTAGGGTTTTAAGGTTTAGGGGGATCTCAAAGTCAGAGCGCCTTGCTTAGGCACCCACAAGCACAACCCTGATCTCTTTACCACGAAGCCTGCCCTAAACCCAAAACCCGAAAACTGATCCTCAGTTCTTCAGGGGCCGAGGTCTGTGGCTTCGGGCTTGGGAGAGGTTTCGGGGCCTCTGCTTGAAGCTCGAGTTGTGAAGCTGATGAAATACCGTAGGGTTCAGGGTTTAGTTCGTTTTGCCACCTGCCTTATCTGACACCCCAGGATGCCTCAAGCTGTAAATGGGCACGCGCCAACTCCAAATGCCAGCTCAGAAGATTTGCTTGAAACTGTGTAGCGAGAGGCCCCTCAGCCCTCAACAGACAGGTCGAAAAGCCATGACAGTCCGAAGAACCCCCCCCCCCACCAAAAAAACCGAGTCCCCAACAACCCCCGGAAAGTAAACCCAAACCCCCAAAGCCCCCCCAAAACTAAGCCCCAAACCACCCTAAACCCTAAACCCTAAACCCTAAACCCTACACCCCAAGCCCTAAATCCTAAAACCCTAAACCGCCACTCGTTCCTCGCAAAAACCAAGAGAGGCCTTGTCCGGCGCCTGGCAAAGCTCCCAGAAGCTGAAGTAGCCCTCGGCCCGCAGCGCGGCCCTCCAAGTTGCGGGGTTTTCGTGTGGGCTTTGAGGTCGGGGTTTGGGGTTTAGGGGGTTTAGGGTTTAGGGCTAGGGTTTAGGGTGTACGGGGTTTAGGGGGCTTAGGGTTTAGGGGGTATAGGGTTTATATATGGTTCAGCGTGTACGATTCAGGGTGCAAGGCTGAGTCTTCACGCCATGCGTGAAGATTGGGGTGGTTTTGGGGCTCCTGTCTGGCGGCTGGGAGCCGGGCGGGAGTGCTGTGTTGCAAACGCTGCAGCGCCTGAACCCTAAAACCTTGCACTTTGGGAAGATACGAACAGTCCGTCATAGGGATAAACGCACTCCCCCTATTAGAATCCCTAGTAAGGAGCTGTTAGTATCAGGGGGAACATCCCAACCTAAAACCGTAAACCTGAAAAGGCTGCTCACTTCGGCGGGCCGGCTAAGGCTCTAAACCCTCCCTAAGCTCGCCCCAGACGCTACCTGGCACTCTGTTTACCTACTGCTTTTGTAGTAGCTTAGTAGGTACCGCCCATAAATCTGTAGGCAAAGAGGGTCCCAGGTAAACCCAAAATCTTAACCCTCAACCCTAAATCCTAAATCTGAACCCTGAACCCTAAACCCTAAACCCACACCCCTGAAACCCTAAACCCTAAACCCTCAACCCTAAACCCTAAACCCTAAGCTTGAACCTTTGCCAGAACCCACCCGAATCCCTTGGGCCCGCAGAGGTCCGCCGCGGAGTCGGCCGCGGGGCTCTCAGAGAGATCCTCTGCTCTTACCGGGCTTTAGGGGCGTTTAGGGTTTATAGGGTTTAGGGTTTAGGGTTTAGGTATAAGGCTTAGGGTTGAGGGTGTTTGGGTGCAACATCGGGGGTTCCACCCGAACATACCCCAAAAAATACCATGATCCTTGACGTTTAGGAAATCCCAGAAAGGTTGTACCCCTGTCTTGGGAAGCCGTTTGGGGTTGGGGTGGCTTACGGGCTCGTGAGGTTGTGGGGCTTCGAGTTTCACACCGCGGCAAGGTTTAGGATAAGGGGCTCAGAGTTTAGGGCTCCAACCCTAAACCCTAAACCCTGAACCTTAAACCCTAAACCCCAAACCTTAAACCCTCAACCCTAAACCCTAAACCTTGAACAGCCTAAAGCCCTACACGCCCGCAACCCTGTGGGCCCCTTAAAGAAGCCCTCGAAAGACCCCTTCAGAACCCTCAAACAGCCTCCCCAAACGCCCCCTTGGACCTCCAGCCACGAAGGTGGGGAGTGTGGCCGCAGAAAGTCACAGAACCGCAGAACCTGGAGGCAAGTTCGCTTTTTTTGGGGCTTACGGGTGTTAGCGCTTCTTGGCTGTTGATGGCGTTAGGGCACCTTCCGGGCTTGTGGAGTTCTCCTTAGGGTTTGGGGTTAAGGGCTGGGTGTTGACTTCTTGGGGTGTTTCTCTGCGACGCCTTGTTTTCGAGGGGGCTTGGGGGCTTGGGTTGTGTTTCCCCAACACACCCAAACCTATGAAAGTGGCATGCTGCAGCAGAACCCCAACCCCCCCCCCCTCCCCCCGCAAACCAAAAACGACAATTCTGCTAGCCACCCTAAACCCTAAACCCTAAACCCTAAACCCCAAACCCTAAACCCTAAACCCTAAACCCTAACCATAACTGACGGATCATGAGTCGCAGAACATCCTTGTAGCATCGGGGTGCGGGAGTCGCCCACAATCCATAATTCCTTACTCCGAATAAGAGGGTTTAGGGTTTAGGGTTTAGGGTTTAAGGCTTTTTTTCGCTCACTTCTCGATTTGGGCATATCATCCTTGCGCATGTGCTGCACCACTGGTGGATGCGCCCAACGCGCTTTGCGTCCCTGTTTGCTTTGTCAAAAGGAGCTATCATCAGCGCTTGGTGGGACCTATAGATGCTTCGCGCCGTGTAAACCCTAGCAAGAACGGCCTGCTTCTTTACACCTGGACCAGTGTAGCCCTTGAACCCTAAACAGTGATGAGCCCCTTTGCCCTAAACCCCAAACGCTAGCCCCACTCAAGCCCAACCCTACGTCCTACATAGTCCCGAGCCCTACAGCCTCCCCATTTCGAGCCCCTAAAACCCAAAACCCTACACCCTAAACCCCAAACCCTAAACCCTAAACCCTAGCCCTAAACCCGAAACCCTAAACCCAGGGCGGAGGCCTTCTTCTTGGTGCCGGGATCTCCATGGGGCAAGCCTCCGATGTAGCTGGTGAAGTCTGCTCCTCGGCTGCCGGACAAAGCCCCGGAGGTCACCCAAGGGTTTAGGGTTTAGGGTTTAGGGTTTAGGGTTTAGGGTGTGTAATACCCCCCTCCCCCCGAAGCATGTTGCAATTTTTCCCATCCGGGTCCCTACATTTTCAGCTTGTCTCGTATCTGTCCTTCTATCAACCTAGAAGTCTTGAGCCCTAAGCCCTAAATCCAAAATCCTATGTGGGAGTTGCCGAAAGTAGGGGTACCTTTTTTTTTTTTGGGGGGGGGGGGGGGTGTGGGGTGTCCCTTTAAAGGGGATTCCAATCTAACAAGGAGTACCCCTATCGGGAAATACCCATATCCTAAGCCACTTGGCGGATCTCTTCTGTGTCGTGGAGCGCCCGACGCGTCCGAATATCTCTGCATGCTCCAAGCCGACCGACGTGGTTTGTTCTCACGAAAGGGGTCTCCTCAACATACCTTCAGAATACTAGAACCTTTGCCATATACCCTCCCAAACACCATTTCCGGGAAGCGATAGACGATCAATGCTAGTTAGGTTCTCCGAGTCACAACTGTGCAGTTGAAGCATGGGGATTGGGAGGGTTGCGGGAACCACATCACCCCAGCCTAAACCCTAAACCCTAAACCCTAAACCCTAAACCCTAAACCCTAAACCCTAAACCCTAAACCCAAACCCTAAACCCTCGACCTTTTCTCCCGAAAGCCTCATAATTTGTCCCGGCGGCGAAACATCTCCGCCCCGTAGCGTGGGAAGGGCCAGCGCTGGCCGGCCCACAAACTAAGCTTCAACCGGGTCTTGGGTAGTTTCCTAGGCCCTGTCAAAGTACCCTTTCAGATGTCAAGGTACCCTTCGGGCCCTTATGTTGGGGTACTTGGGGGGAGGGTGCAGGTTGGGTTGAGGGTTTGGGGGTCGATGTTTGTTTTTTTTTTTTTTTTTTTTTGGGGGGGGGGGGGGGGGGTTTATGAAGGCTTTCTGATGGATCTGTTTGCTTGTCGGGGCACCTCCGAGCTTGCGGATCTTGGTAGCTTTGGGGAGTTCGTGGGGGAGGGGTTCTGCAGGCTTCTAGGATGTAGGGTAAGGAGAGTCTGGAAAATGTCCGAGCTTTGAAGATCTTGGAGTAGGAGTGGAGGGCTGCTGGCCCCCTCACAGCACAGGCCGTGCTTCAGCAAGTTGTTTGTACCATGAACCCATCTAAAGCTTCATGGACCGCAATTCCCTAAGCCCTGAACCCTAGACCCTAAACCAAAAAACTCCAAACCCTAAACCCTAAACCCTACACCCTAAGCCCTAAACCCTGCAACTCTTCCAAGGTCGCCGAGTTGCACGGAGCGGGTGGGATCCGGCCCTGGCACGCACGGACGAAGGGACTTGCAAGGCAACGGGGTGGGTTTAGGGTTTAGGGTTTAGGGTTTAGGGTTTAGGGTTTAGGGTTTAGGGTTTAGGGTGTAGGGTGTAGGGTGTAGGGTTTAACGGGCTGGCCAAGATGCTGTGGGTGTCGAAAGCCACCCTCAGCCCTACCCGAAACCTGCTGGCCTAAGGCTTGCCTGAACACCGAAAAGCAAACCCCCCCAGTGTTTAGGGTTTAGGGTCTAGGGTACCACACCAAAACCGCAAAACACAACCTAAACCCAAAACGCTTTGCCTTAAATCCCTAAACCCTGCAACACGCACCCCCCCCCCCACAAAAAAAAAAGAAAAGAAAACCTAACCTTCAACCTTGACCTAAACTTAAACAACCTACAAAATATAGTTACACCAAGCCTTGACCTGAAACTGAAACAAACAAAAATCATGAGCCCGCGCCTAGGGCCCCCGAGCCAAGCACTTCCCACCAGACGTGGAAATCCTGAGGTGGGGTTCAGGGTTTCGGGTTTAGGGTTTTAGGCTTTGAGATTCGAGGCTTCCTTTGGAGGGTTTATAGGCTTTCAAGTTTAAGGATGGTTCGGGTTCAGGGTTTAGGGCCTAATTGCAGTTGCGGTTGCTGGGGTTCGCATGTAGTCGCTGCATCTGCCAGGATAGATTGTTTAGGGTTTAGGGTGTAGGGTTTAGGGTTTACGGAAACCCCCTTAAACCCTAAACCCTTGGAGAGGCCAAGGTGAAAAGGTTTGTTTGGGGTTTGGCGGCGTGTGAAACTGGATATTCTGGGCTGACGGATGTCATCGGGACACGGATTTGAGTTTAGGGTTTAGGGTTTTAGGGTTGAGGGTTTTGGGGCTGGGACATGTCGTTCTTGTTTCCGCAGACATCGAGCTACACTTTTGGACATTCATCTTCCTTCCACGCGCGCGCCCTTGGGATTCCCATTGGGTGAAACGCCTGGAAGCATCCTTCCGCTTCCGCACCAAAAACCCCACCCTAAACCCTAAACCCTAAACCCTAAACCCTAAACCCTAAACCCCTTAAAACCTTCATGGAGCGAAGCCCCGCACCCCTTGAAGGGCGCCTTATGTCATTGCTACAAAGGCCCCTTTTGGGCTGCTAAGGCTTGAGGGGTTAGGGGTCCAAGGCGGGGCTTATCGACCTTCTAGGGTTTAGGGTTTAGGGTTTGGGGCTTAGGGTTTAGGGTTCCAGCTGGCCCTCCAACCCGACCGAGCAGCTTTCGCTCGACGCGACGAAGCCCTAAGCCCTAAACCCCAAACCCTGCTGAAGCCATCTAAAGCCACAACCCCCCGCTGCAACAGGCCCCAAAAAACCCTGTGGGGAAACTGGACTGCTGACTCTTAGGGCAAGACTGCACCCATTTTTCCATCTGGGCTGGGGAGGGGTGAGCCCTAAACCCTAGACCCTAAACTCTAAACCCAAAACCCAAAACCCAACACCCAAAACCCAAAACCCTAAGCCGCAAGCTAACAGCGACTCAGGTGCGACCACCGCCACCATGGACCAGATGGGCGCCAGAAGCAGCCCCAGAATCTGCAGATTCAGGGAGGGCTCAAGGAGGGGTTTAGGGTTTAGGGTTTAGGGCTTAGGGTTCAGCATCTCATGTTCGAGCTTTCACTAGTCGAGCATCTTTCCAAGCGACGGAAAATACCCACCCACCGAAAGAATCCCACAACATTAAGAAGATACAAATCCCCCAAGTACTGGGCCCTGAGGTCTTGGCGGGCCAATGCCCACGAACCGTTGGGCCAATGCCCACGAACCGTTGGGCTAAAGCCCACGAACCATTGGGCCAATGCTTAAGGTTTATGTGTATAGGTAACCCCTAAACCCTAAACCCTAAACCCTAAACCCTAAACCCTAGTAAGAGTGAGTTCGGCTTGAGGGTGTGGGGGATTGCACACACACCTGCTAAGCCGGGAAGTGCAGCTTGGCATGGGCTTGGGACGCTTCTGCCATGTCTTGCTGCGGATCTGAAAGGGTTTAGGGTTTAGGGTTCAGCGTTCAGGGTTTAGGGCGAAGCCTTTTCCAGTAAAATCCGCTTTGCTCATGTGGGATCCTACTAATTTGGGGGTCATTTTAAGGGGCTCCCTATTTTCGTAAACCCCCATGTTGCTCTTCGCTGTAATTTTTCGGAGGGTTTCGGGGGCAAGTGCGTGCAACAGCGAATCTTTCTAAAGCCCAGCTGAACTCTAAACCCTGAACCCTAAACCCTAAACCTCTGTCATTCTTCGACCCTGTGAGTCTCTCGTCCCCCCCAACATGCATCCTTCCCCCCCCCCCCCCAGGATCCAAGGACCCGCTTGGGCCCCCCAAAGTCCTGTTCTAGGAGGTGCTTGAAAGCACGAGTATAGCCTGTTCAGATACATGGACCCGGTGGGATTTCCCTCACCGGCTTCCTGTTAAGGAGCTTAAATAAAGGTGCCATAGGTACAGAAACCATATTGCTTACTTGCTCCCTTGCCCGAATATGGTACTTTTGGTGGCTCAATTTGGGCTCCTTACCAAGAACCTAGCAGCGGAATCTGCAAAGCCCTCCTCACCTGAGCCAGGAAGCCAGCAACGGGTGCCAGTGCCCTCAGTGGAGTTTGTGGCTTCTGAGCCTATCAGGTTTACTCTAAGCCCGTTTTGCAAAGGGCTCTCGGCCACCCTAAACCCTAAATCTTTAGGGCCGGTGGGAGTTCAGGCGTTCAGAGTCTGAGGCTTTTTGGCTTCAGGGAAGAAAGGTTCAGGGGTTCAGGGCTTCTGCGTCTTTGTTGCCACCAGGGCTTTCTTTTCTCTGAGCCCCCCTATAGCCTGGTTGCTGAGACCAAAGAAGGTTAACCTTTAAAGAACGTAGGAATAAATATGCCCCAAAAGGTTAAAGGAGGTCACCTACTCAGCTACTAAAATAACCAGCCAGCAACCCTGGATAGCCGACACCAGAGATGCTATAAAATCCGTGGGAATGATCGGAGGTCTTGCTCTGGCTGGGTATTGAGTCAGGGAGAGGGACAAAAAGTCCACCTTCAACCTGGAAGCCCAAAACCTTGTAGAACCCTGAACCCTAAACCCTGAACCCTAAACCCTAAACCCTAAATCAGCGAGCCCGGGTTGAAAGTTTCTGTGGCCTGTTTCCCTCGGAGGCCCCGTTTCGCTTTGCTGGCAGGTTCTGTGGGCATGTGGGGCTCAGCCCTTCAGTTTTTAAAACCCACTTCAACCCCCCTAAACCCTAAATCCTAAACCCTAAACCCTGAACCCTAAACCCTAAACCCCAAACTCAAGGCCCCCCTACTTTGGGGGTCAGTAGCACCCACGATGGGCCCGGTACCGGAGTTCTTGTCGGGACCAAGACTAAGTCAACAACCCTAAACCCCCCCCCCACCCTTCTTCCTCGAGAGCGCTGGCATTTTCAGGGGTCCTGCAGCCCTCGCCAGGGACCAGGGCTGATTTCTGACCCCCCCCTGGGACCCAACCGGGACCCCAACCTGAAACATCACCTGAAACCCCGTCCATTCCTTTGACTCTCCCACCCAACCCCCAACGTCATCAAACTTCCCTTGAGTTTAGGCGTAAACCCTAAAAGGAATAGGTTTGGGTGGCTTTGCCGCCTCGGACGGCGTGGGGTGGGAGAAAAGTGTTAGATGGCTCTTCGCACCTCACGAAGCTTTCGAGCTTGTTCCAAAACCTAACCTTCACAGCATCTACGCCCTATCACAGCAAACCCTAAACCCTAAACCCTAAACCTCCCTAAACCCTAAACCAAAGTTGTTGGGGTTTAGGGCTTCGGACTTCCTATCCGTAGCTAGCTTGGTCGGCTGACAGGAGGCGGTGAGTGCTTGCGAGCCCAAAGAGACAGCACGTGGGGCATCAGGGTGGTCGCCTCTTTTTGCGGGTTTAGGGTTTAGGGTTTAGGGTTTAGGGTTTAGGGTTAGGGCTTAGGGTTTAAGGTTAGGGCTTCTAGAAAAGGCATTTGGGGGGGGGGGGGGGGTGTTCCCCTCGCAGCCTCTACTATGAACCCAAACCTTCTACCAATAAGAGCCCTCCAAGCGCTGCTGTCCCTAAACCCTAAACCCTAAACCCTAAACCCTAAACCCTAAACCCTAAACCCTAAACCCTGAACCCAAGGCCACTTCCTTCTTGAACCCAGCGCGGGAGTGAGCAACTCGCCCTCAGCCCCGCAAGCATCGAGGACTGCAGCAATCACAGGTTTTGGTTTAGGGTTTAGTAAACCCTAAACCCTAAACCCTAAACCCCAAACCCCAAAACCAAACCCCAAACCCTAATCCTAAACCCTAAACCCTAAATCCTAAGAGTTTTCGGGTCACAGCCTGCATCCATCCAGCCGCTGAGGGCGTTCCGAAGAACAGCAGTGCTGGGTTGAACTGGCCGACCTGGGCGTCAAGGGCACCTTGTTCCCCATGTTAGATTTCAAACTGAACTCTTTTCCTCGCCCGGTCTACTCCTCGCTCATCCCTGGAGTGCCCAACCCCAGGGTCTCCCTGGAGTGCCCAGCCCCAAAGCCCCAGAGTCTCCAGAGTCTCCCTTTCTCCTGGACCCAGAGTGTCCCCGAGTGCCTATCTTCAGAGTCTCCCTGAAGTGCCCAACTCCAGAGTCTCTCTGGAGAGCCTAACCCCACACTGTCCCCGAAATGCCCAGCTCCAGAATTTCCCTGTCATATAATTTTAGGGGAGTTCGGTTCCCTTACAACCCTAAACCCTAAACCCTAAACCCGAAGCCTACTGGCTGGGGGCTCACCTAGACATTGCGCAGTGAGATTGGGGAGTTGAGACTTCGGGCGGAACAGGCGGCCAAGGGCGCAGCGTGTAGGGTTCGACTCGCACTTTCTGTGTTTAGGGTTTAGGGTTTAGGGTTTAGGGTTTCGGGTTTAGGTTTTAACCAAGCAAGGGGCTTCAGGTTGACAGGGTCAGGGCTTGGCCGTCGAACTCGTGCTGTCTGGGATGCAGTCGCGTGTATGAGCCCAGGAGCCGATATTATGTGGCTACATTTAGGTATGCTTCGGGTTTAGGATTCTAGGGTTTATGGCTTATTCTATCTTCATATGATTCCATTACTATATCATAAAACATGCGTGCCAGTCCCTCAGACAGGTTGCTTTCCGGAGCCCACAAGGAAAGGCCTCGCGCAAAGAGGGCAGCTACTCCGAGTTACGGGGCGGCAGTCGACTTCTGGGTTAGGTGCAATGTATGTTTAGGGTTTAGGGCTTAGGGTTTGTGGTTTCGGGTTTGGGGTGGCACTGGATTCATCTGACAGGGTACTGCTATGATCTGTCTCTACGTTGAGGCTGTGCCCGTGTAGTTACGAGATGCTACATCACTCAAGAATCTTTGCCCGTTGTTCCCAAAAAGCCCCAAGCTGCAGTACGGCAATAAGAACATCTTTGGGGTAAAGGAGCTGAGGCGGCGAAAGTATGCTCCCTACGTCGAGTTCATTTGTCCAGCCTTTTTCGGCGAACACCCCCTCAACTCCATTGAAAAGGATCCCCACAAGAAGAAGCCCCAAACCCACAAACCACAAACCCTAAACCCTGAACCCTGAACCCCTTCTTGGCAACTGGCAACTGACCGACAGTGACACTGCCGGGCAAGATGCTCAGCCATGGTCACTTCTTGACACGTGGGCAAGCCGCTAAACCATAAACCCTACTGTAAACCCTAAACCCTAAACCCTAAACCCTAAACCCTAAACCCTAAACCCTAAACCCTAAACCCTAAACCCTAAACCCTAAACCCTAAGCCCTAAGCCCTAAGCCCTAAGCCCTAGCACTAAACCCTAAACCCGGAACCCTGAAAGCTTGATGCCCAAATCCTCAACTCTTGAGCCCTCGCGCCTCCATGACCCCTTTAATGCTTCAGGGGGTTTGGTGTTTGGAGTTTAGGGTTTAGGGCTAGGGTCCAGGGTTTAGGGTTTAGGGTTTAGGGTTTAGGGTGTAGGGCTTGGGGTCGAGGGTCTAGGGTTTAGCAGCCAGTAACCCCTGCCAGCCTTGACCCAGTGGCCGGATTTCCAAAGGAAGCTTTCCTCAAGCTCGAGCTCATGATCTTCTGAAGTACCAGCAGCCTAAACCCTAAACCCTAAACCCTAAACCCTAAACCCTAAACCCTAAACCCTAAACCCTAAATAACCCTAAACCCTAAACCCTAAACCATAAAAAAGCAAGTGTGGGAGTCTTAGGGGCTCTTGCTGCAGCCTCTCAGAGGGACCTGGGGGGATGATCTGGATGCTCTTTCCAAGGGGCTCCCCGAAAGTAAGCCTTTGTGGAGGTTTAGGGTTTAGGGAGTTTAGGGTTTAGGGCTAGGGTTTAGGGTTTAGGGCTAGGGTTTAGGGTTTAGGGTTTAGGGTTTAGGGTTTAGGGTTTAGGGTTTAGGGTTTAGGGTTTAGGGTTTAGGGCCGATATCACATATCTCTTAGCCGGCGACCCCAGGGTCGGTGCTTGCGAAGCTTTGTCTTTCGGTCTTTTCTAGGGTTTTGGGGTTTTGGGGTTTAGGGTTTAGGGTTTAGGGTCATCACCCGACTGCTTTGACCTTTCCGACATCTCCCTCGATGTGGTCAGAAACAACAGGCGATGTTCCCCCTTATATACGAACGGTCCTTAATCGGGATTCTACGAGGGGGTAGCAACAATGTAGTCCCTATTAACCGCGCGGTCTTTGAGGCGTTGTCATGCGGCCTAAATCCTAAACCTAAACACCTCTACCCTTTTGACCCTAAACCCTAAACCCTAAACCCACACTCATGCGTCCTGGTCTCTTGCTTGTTGCGTGGCCCCCAGCCCCGATAAGTACACCAACTTCCGGATATGTTCACCAAACATATGCGGCTTTCCGAAATTCGGGGTACCCCGAATATACCCCCGAAATACTTTACTATAATCCTTATTATCGGAACCCCCAAAAAGGGTACCCTGTCTTCGAAGCCCCATATCCCTCCCTCCCTCTTGTCTTCCTTCGCTCCCTCGCTCGCTCACTCAACTGCCTCAATCCTTGTTCGCCCTCTCAGCCCTTGCAACGGGTGGCCAAATCGTCGAGGACATCCGGCAACGTCAGATTGCTGGGGAGGACCAATCCTTTTTGGGTTTACAGGGTCAACATTGTCTTTGGAGAGAGTTTGTCGGGGGGGGGGGGGGGGCTGTAAAAGCTTTTGTGGTTGTATCCTTAAGGGCCCAAGGCTAGGGGCCAGCAAGCCTAAACTTTTACATGGCCTGCTCCACCCCCCACACGCCTGTCAGCCTCTGAACCCCGGACCCGTAAGTCCCAAACGCCCTAGAAAGAACCCCCGCAGACGTGCTGGAAAGCCCTAATCTCAACGTCCGAACTAATCGCAACAATTGTATGATAATAATAATATTCAAACAGTAGTATAATCACAATAGTCATAATAATAAAAATAGTAATAGTACAAGAATACTCAGAACAGTAATAAGTACTGGTTAGGGCCAGCAGGCGGATGTCAATGTCGTGGTCTACGGTGTGGACTGCCCCGTCGATCTCGACGCTGTTGGCACCATACCTCTCGGGCTGGCTGCAAGCCCAAACCCTAAACCCCAAACTCAAAGCCTATAAACCCCTACAAAGCCTAGAATGCCCATAAACCCTGAAAACCCTATAAACTCTTTTAACCCTACAAAGCCTACAAAGTCTATAAACCGTATACAGCCTACAAAGCCTACAAACCCTCTAAATCCTATAAACCCTATAAACCCTAAACCCTAAGAGACATGGGAGCCATTATGCGTGAACTTGAGGCAGCCCAGTACTGGTAGGTCAGCCACGCTTCAGGCATCCCAGGGCGAGGGTTTAGGGTTTAGGGTTTAGGGTTTAGGGTTTAGGGTTTAGGGTTTAGGGTTTAGGGTTTAGGGTTTAGGGTTTAGGGTTTAGGGGGTACCGTAGCTGTGCCCTTCCCGATCACGCAGGCAAACGGTGAGGGGCCTCAGTGCGGCGACCATTGTAAGCACCCAAGGGTGTGCCAGCACGCCGCGCGACTGAAAGAAGCGCCTTTGGGTGCTTTTGGGGTTTCGGGTTTCGGGTTAAGGGTTTAGGGTTTAGGGTTTAGGGGTTTAGGGGTTTAGGGGTTTAGGGGTTTAGGGGTTTAGGTGTTAGGGTGTTAGGGTGTTAGGGTGTTAGGTGGGCACTGGCTTTGGGAGACGAAGGCTCTTCCTTTCCTTGTGTTCATGGAGGGTCAGGGGGGGCTGTCATTGGAGGGGTGGATTGAAAGGAGTCTTTAGGGTTTAGGGTTTAGGGTTTAGGGTTTAGGTTTGAAGCTGGGAGACTGGAAGGCCGAAGGCTTGAACTGGGTGCGCTTGCGGGGCGAGCTAGCGTCTCGCTGCCAGGACGACACGGAGACTTCGGCGTTTAAGATATCCGGGTGCAGGGGGAACTGATAAACTTCGTCAGACGTCAAACCCACAGAGATGCCCGAAGCCCACCTCACCAACAAGCCTCAGCTCTCAGCACAGCATGCAAACCCTAAACCCTAAACCCAAAACCCCTATGTCGGTCGGGGCTCGCCATGTCTCTGGACATGCGCTGGAAGCCCGGCGAGTCCTGAGATCAAGGGACTCAAGGACCCTTCTAAGGGACCTTGGGGTTTAGGGTTTAGGGTTTAGGGTTTAGGGTTTAGGGTTTGGGGTTTAGGGTTTAGGGTTTGGGGTTTAGGGTTGGGGGTGATGTAGGGGCGACTTAGGTATATAGGGACTGCAAGAGGTATACATTGGGATTACATAGGGGAGTAAGATGTTAAGGCTCCCTAGCTTCCAGCCTTCAGGGAGGGAGGATCATAAGGTTCTCGAACTTCAGGGCATGTTAGGGCTTCGGGTTGCTGGCGGCGTCTGACTCCGGGAAGAGGTTGCCCCTCAGACCTTAATCTACACTGACGGATGCAAAGGCTACTACCCTAAACCCTAAACCCTAAACCCTAAACGCTGAACCCCTGATAAGATGACTTCCAGGGGCGTCGGGCGCCGTAAAGAAGAGCTTTCCAAGCACAACATCCCCTAACCACGTATAGCCTCCAGATAAGCCGCAGTGTTCCTAATAAACCCTTATAGCCCCTTCGAACTAAACCCTAAACCCTATACCCTAAACCCTAAAACCCTAGACCCTCCACGCTGCCTTGCGCAGGCATGTGGACAGCGGGCCGGCGCGCCAGTGCGTGAACACGTAGGTTGCTTGCCTGAGTTCAGGGGCGCCCACGGGGGCTGCTCTTGACCCTGGGCTTTTGCCCATGGGTTTAGGGTTGATAGGGTTTAGGGCTTAGGGTTTAGGCGGACTGAGATTCATGATAGGAACAATGCTGGCTAAGCATCATTATCATAATCATAAGAACCACAGCAATACTTGATTCCATCGATCATGAGAATTATGCGCATCCTAGCGATAACGATAAGAGCCCTACATGCAAAGCCCAAAGACTAAACATCCCCTAAAAGAGCCCGCGAAGGGCTGCGGCTCCTACTATCTGGGCCTTCATGATTAGAACAGGGTTTTGGGGGTTGTTATAGTTTTTGTATGATTATAAAGGAACCATATCAAGCAATACGATTTTTTTCAAATTCTTCCGAACCCTACATTCTGTCCTGGACAAACCCAAACGCCCAACAGCTGAACTCCACACCTCAGCCTGGACACGTTAAACCCTGAACTGTGGTAAATTCCCCCCCCCCCCCCCCCCCCCCAAAGCCCCGCCCCCCCAAAAAAAATCTTCTAAGCCCTAAACCCTAAACCCTAAACCAAAAGCCCTAAAACCGCCCTCAGACCCTGAACCCCCCCCCCCACCCTCCCCTTGCAGCCATCTGTCCACAGGATCGCGAACGCCAGGAGGCAAAGCACCCCTGAGCTCAACGCTTTAAAGGAGGGCTTAGGTTCAGGGGACTTTAGGGTTTGGGGTTTAGATGGGAAACCCTAAACCCAAAACCCTAAACCCTAAACCTTAAACCCCCCCCCCCTCCCCCCCCCTCCGCAGAATCTCTGGGACTGGCGAGGCTGAAGCCACCCCCGACACTCTCTAGTGGTCAGGAGGGCTTTTAGGTTGTAGGTTTATTCGGGTTTAGGGTTTGGGGTTTAGGGTTAAAGGCTTAGGGTTTGGGGTCAGGGTTTAGGCTTCGGGTTTTTGGGTTTCGGGTCTGCCCTGACATTTCAGATGCAGACGTGGCTCCCACCATTTTGCGCTGCAAAGCCATCGCAGGGAGGGGCTCATCCCCCCAAGAACAGAGTCTTGTTTCTTGGGGGGGGGGTGGGGTGCTTAAGGGGGGTTGCAGGGGGGTTGAAGGGGGGCTTGAAGGGGGGCTTGAATGTGGGCTGATAAAGGGGGTTTTGAGGGCTTCAGAAAGGGTTTTAGGAGGTGCTTAGGCCACCCCCCCCCCCCGCCCTGAAGTACCCTTCAAGTTAAGATGCTCGAAAATAGGCACTTGTTAATAAGGGATGCTTGGGTACAGCTACGGAGTTCAGGCTTAAGGGCTTTTTAGGGTTAAGGGGTTTGCTGGGTTTTGGGACAGAGTTCTGGTCGAGGGTACGGGTCGGAGAGTACGATTCTGGAAGCCGCTGTCACTGCCACTAAACAAATCACACGCAAAAAGGGGCTTGAGCACAAGATTCCCATAGTCGTACTGCAGAAGGACCCTAAACTTAAGCCTACAAACCCTAAACCGTCCGTATGAAATCCCAAACCCTTCAACCCTTGAACCCTCAAACTCCTAAACTTGTTGATGGCTTTTCCAGGTGCCCGCTTGCTCCCTGGTTTTCGAGGTTGGGGTGGGCTGCTGAGTCTGAGGGTGAGATGAAGGAAGAAACAATACAAGTAAGACACACAACAACCAGGTAACTTCATCGGAGCGATTATGGAGTTCATGTTCCGCCGTTTCATTATCTGAACATGCTCCGCGTATGCGTTCGACGTCTTCGTTGAGGTCTTGGGCTATTTAGGCATCCTAAGCGTACTACCTAGGCAGACAAGGGCTATATGGGGATGATTCCTTTAGGGATCCCCCAACCCTAAACCCTAAACCCCAAACCCCAAACCCTAAACCCTAAACCCCAAACCCTAAACCCCAAACCCCAAATTCCTTTTAGGGTTCCCTTCGAAAGAGGGGGGGGGGGCCGACTTTTTTGTCCGAGACGTTGTCTCGCACCACTCTCGCAGATGAGGCCCTGGAGCTCATGCCGATGGGCCTCTGGGACATCTCAGACTCCGCAGCCCAATCCGAAGACTTTAACTTCCTGAAGCCCTAAACCCTAAACCCTAAACCCTGAACCCTAAACCCTAAACCGTAAACCCTGAACCCTAAACCCTCAACCCTGAGCCCTATCAATCTTGATGCTCTGATATCTGCAGCCCTCCCGAGGATTGGGAAGAGGAGCCTCCAGGAATCAGATTTAAAAAGACAGGTGAGTCCTCCTCTTGGGGGAGTAGATCCACCATGCTTCAATGCTCGTGCTGATGCCGGTTGCCTTCCGCGGTGCACAGCCTGTCTCGGCTGTGCCCACACGGCAAACCTACGGAGATAGGGCCCAAGAGGCGTTTTAGGGTTTAGGGTTTAGGGTTAGGGTTTAGGGTTTAGGGTTTAGGGTTTAGGGTTTAGGGTTTAGGGTTTAGGGTTTAGGGTTTAGGGTTTAGGGTTTAGGGTTTAGGGTTTAGGGTTTAGGGTTTAGGGTTTAGGGTTCATCCCGGCTGCTAGGCCGGAGTGCTCTGCTTCTTGTACGCGAGATATCTTCCTGTGTACTCTCCCAGGTATGTCTTGGTCTTCGGGGCCGCGTACTTCATGACCCACACGTGTAGCCAGGAGGGAACCTTGGCTCCGCCACTCGTCAACTTACAGGGTTTCTTAGAAGCGGAACTTTGGGGAAGAGTTAGGTAGCTTCTATGGCATCCCTTAGATGCCCCAAAAGGGTTGTTTAAGGGGGATCTAGGATAGAAGGTACCTAATTCTCTCATTCCCTACGAAGAACCAGTAGGTCATCCGACTCATACCACAAAGTTACCTCCCACTGCAGACGAGCCACCTCACTTAGGGAAGAGATCATACACCTCCCGGCATCTCCAGAAGGATGTGCCTGAATGCTTCCGGCCTTCTTGTTTCGGCCATCTGGCTTGCCATCCGTACCCAGGGTCTGCTGGGACCAGTCATACCGCCCTGGACATGACGGATCCTCTTCGATGGTGCATCGCAGGGTAACCGATGAAGGCAGAAACGGCTTCAGGTACCACAAGAAGCCTTCGAAGTTCAATGTCGCGACCACTATACCTTGGGACGTTGTTGTGATCTCCCTACGTGCTGGCACTGAAGCAGTGTGCCAAAAGACGCTCAAGCATGTCCCAAACCCTAAACCCTAAACCCTCAACCCTCAACCCCAAACCCTCCAACCCTAAACTGTAAGGGTACCCTGATATACCCTATGCTTGCCCATTTCACTTCATGTTCAAGGTGCTTTCCTCAGGCAGCTTCCCAGGGAGCATGCCGGTGCAGTGGACGACTTGGTCAATCTTGAGATCCTTGTAGTCGCGCGCATAATGCAGCTTGTTGGGAGAGAAGTCCATGAAGCACAGCAGTGCCTGCGCTTTGAAGGTCTAGGAGTCTAGGGTTTGTTGTGTGGTTTCGCAGACCGGTCTTAGAGAAGAGGGCGCTTCAGGTCTCTCATCGACTGGACTGCGTGTCTGCAAGGCTGCAAAGCTGAACACCACTCCCCCCCCCCCCAAAAAAAAAAAAATAAAGGAAGGAATTTGCAGTTAAAAACAATAAATCCTAGGGAACCCAGCGCCGATGAAGGAATAAACTGAAGTTCTTCAGTTGGGGGCTGGTTGGATAAGATGATGTAAGAATCTCGGGATATAAGTTGCTGTTGCTGCGAATTTCGAATGGCTCGCTACAGCCCTCTTCGAAACTCACGGGATTGAAGGCTTGGGTTCATCTATTGGCCCAAACATGCGAGAAGAGGACAGCTATGCGTGGCAATGCCAACATCAGGAAGGAGAAATCGCATGAACATTGGCAGCAGCAGCATCCCAAACACACCGACAACAATGTTCTGAGGACTGGCAGCCAGCACGTGCCCTTGAACCCAAAACCCGTCTAAGTTCTCCGGACACGATGCATCTTCAACACTCATGGGCAAGTCGATCGTTGCTCGGGCCCTGTACGTTGCCCCGCCCGGGATGTACTTGCTTGGAAGATACTCCATCATGATTCCGTCGTCCTTGTGGATGACCTTGCGCAACAAAGCAGGCTTGCGGCTCAGCTAGCGGCGAGCCCGAGCAAAGCGTTGAACAGCACACGACCATGTCTGTCTTATGCACATATTCACCGAGGCTCTTCCCACTTTGCAGACTCGATCTTGCTGATCAGGCCATCATTCTTGCTGGCAGCCTTCTGGGATGTGCGAATGCCGCCGGATGCTTCCACATCATTGCGGCAATCGTCCGCAGGTTTGGAGCCCTCCACCTGGCAAACACAGATTGAAGCAGGCGACTGGGTGGGAGGGGGAGGGGTGGGAGGGGGAGGGGTGGCATAGTGCGCCCCACTCATCTGCAATCTCCAAAAAAACCCTCTGACGCAAGCGTCGTGCTGCGATTCTGTTGGGCCTTCTTGAGCTCTGGATGCTCGTTTTCCTGGGCTTTCTCTGCGACATCCTGCTCCATGCGACTGATGCTTGGTACCCAAGGAGGGATCAGAGCAAGCTGCCGGACTTTCGCTGGCTTCAACAAGGAAAGCAAACATACAAACACAAACACAACCATACAAACACAAACACAAAACAACGAATGCGAAGACAACAAACAGAAACATGACCAGAAACCCAGATGAGAACACGCACCAAAAAACCACAACAACTATGTAAATGTGGACGCACGCATATCGCCAGGTAGCTGACAGGAGCTCCTAGTGAACCCATAGCGTCAGTGCTACCTTTGAAGGTCTTTAGGCTGTCTGGCAAGGATTCTGGGATGTCCCCCCTTACTAACAGTCCTTAATAGGCATTCCAATAGTTAAGGACTGTTAGTATAATGGGGGAACATCCCAAGTAGGCTTCCTTGATGATTCAGCCGAGATGACCTGGAGGCCCCTAAGCCCCAAACCCAAAACCCAAAACCGCACAACAAGGCTGTCCTAAATCCTCAACCCTCAACCCCAAGCCTTGAACCCCCTAAACTGTAAACCCCAAACCCCAAACCCCAAACCTGAAACTCCCTAAACCCTAACCCTCAACCCTAAGCCCAAAACCCCACAGGTGCTCAATAGCGCCCTCCTTCGTCTCCTCTTCAGGCTGAGCCCCTGTGGCAATCTCCAGGTGGCTCTCAGACACCTGACGCACAGCGACCCTTCCAAGAACCCAAACCCTAAACCCTAAAACCCTAAACCCCTTTTGCAACCCTCAACCCCTAAACCCTAAACTACGTATGAACTGCTGCTTAGGGTTGAGGGTTGAGGGTTGAGGGTTGAGGGTTGAGAGTTGAGATTTGAGAGGGTTGAGGCTTTGGGCTTAGGGTTGAGGTTTAGGGAGAACGGGAGGACCACACATGTTGGGGGCTCCTTGCCTGGGTGTTCTCGCAGCTACACAACCACATTCCTGTACACAGCTGTCCTCCTACGGAGGGTTGCAGTTTGCTGAGAACCTGCTGCAGCAAAATGAGATCATGCGCCTTCCAAGGCTAGTGACTTGCTTCATAAGAACCAGTATCCGAAAGTTGAGGTGGGTCGATGGGCAAGTCGAGGCCACCGAAACAGAGAGCGAGCGACAGACACGCGCGCGCACGCACACAGAGATAGAGACAGAGACAGAGACAGAGAGAGAGAGAGAGAGAGAGAGACAGAGAGAGAGAGAGAGAGACAGAGACACAGAGACACAGAGACAGAGAGACAGAGAGACAGAGAGACAGAGACACAGAGAGCGAGAGCGAAAGAGAGCGAGCGAGCTGCCAGAAGCGGTTTACCGTTCCTCCTAAACCCTAAGCCCTAAACCCTAAACCTGCCGGGCTTTGGGGTCTGGGCCCTGGGTTTGCCTTCTCGCAACGTCTTCGAGGATGACAGCTCTACTTCAGTTGACATGATCCGCGCTGGCTTTTTCTCGTAACCCTAAACCCTAAACCCTAAACCCTAAATAGGGATCCTTCATATGAGAACCCTAAAACCCTGAACCCAAACCCTTTGGCTGCGAGAAGACAGCGGCAAGCCTGACACTGACTACAAAGACGAGAACTGAAATCCGCAACTGGCAGCCCCAAAGCCCTAAAGGTCTTAAAGTTTAGGGTTTAGGGTTTAGGGTTTAGGGTTTAGGGTTTAGGGTTTAGGGTGAGGCATATGCCGGGGCAGCTGCAGCGCATCATACAAGACAACAACCCTGTGCCCTTTTTCCCTCAAAGCCTACTCAACCCAGAGCTGCCCGGTTTAGGGTTTAAGGGTTAAGGGTTAGGGTTTAGGGTTTAGGGTTTAGGGTTTAGGGTTTAGGGTTTAGGGTTTAGGGTTAGCCCTAAACACCCTAAACCCTAAACCCCATGAACAGCCCTCCGGCTTCCTTCTGCCTGCCCGACCCCCCCCCCCCCCGGCCCCCCCCAATATCCCTAAACCCTAAGCCCTAAACCCTAAAACCTTGACCCTCGCTTTTTCCGAGCGGTGCCACACGGCGGCCATCAGATTGGGCACCTTGGGGCTAAGTTACATCGGCGGCTTGTTGAGGGTTAGGATGAGGGTTTTGGGCATAAGGACCCTAAACCCTAAACCCTAAACCCTAAACCCTAAACCCTAACCCTAAACCCTCAACCATAAACCCCTAAACCCCTAAACCCCTAAATCCTAAACCCGGGTTTTAGGGATTTTTGGGGCTTAGGAGCAGTGTTTAGGTGTTTAGGGCTTTCGGACGGTGTAGGGTTTGCTGCGCTGGCTCAAAAGAGCCCACGGTCTAGGGTCTTTTGGGGCTTAGGGTTTTCGGAGAGTGTGTCGGGTTTGGGGCCTTAGGGTTGTTTGCTTACACCCTCAACCTGAACAGCCCCAAAAACTGGTTTCGGCTCCAGAAACTTACACTTAAGATAAGTTACAATGATAAGGATACAAACATACTGCTCTTAAATTGCCGTCAGAAGCTTACTCATGCATTTGCTTTACAAGCCTATTGCAGTAAAGTACATCAACTTCAGTTCCTGAAACCTAAACCCCCAAAGCCAAAGTGTCGGATGCGGGCCGCGGGACTGGACTGGGCCGTACTGGAGGCGCGGCATCTTCCCGACGTAGGCGTCGCCTCCGGATTGCGGAGCGCTAGAGCCGTCTTAGTGTCGGCACTGAGGTTTAGGGTTGAGGGTCTAGGGTTTAGGGCCTAAGACTGTTAGGGTCTAGGGTTTAGGGTTTAGGTTTAGGGTTTAGGGTTTAGGGTTTTAGGGTTTTAGGGTTTAGGGTTTAGGGTTTAGGGTTTAGGGTTTAGGGTTTAGGGTTTAGGGTTTAGGGTTTAGGGTTTAGGGTTTAGGGTTTAGGGTTCAGGTTTAGGAGGTTGCATGGTCTCTTGGGTTTAGGGCTCTAGGGTGCTGAGGGCACCTTGTGAAGTCCTTCAGGAACCTGCTCTTTCTCCTAGAACCCTTCCACCCTAAACCCTAAACCCTAAACCCTAAACCTGAAACCCCAGCTGCCCTTGAGGCTTCATGACTTTTAGAAAGGCCCTTTCGAAGATCTCAGGGCTTCCCCTCCTATGTGCACCTCTAAGACCCCCCACGCCACACACTGATTCATCCACCAGATGGTTCCCTTCTGAAACGACGAAGTGTATTCTCGGCTGACCGAAGTTTGAGGTTTAGGGTTTATAAGCTCTGTATCATAACGAGAACCCCCAAGGTTCAAGGCCATCATTCTGAGGTCTTGTTTTATCTACTTTTAGGTAGGGTTTAGGGTTTAGGGTTTAAGGTAGGCTGTCGGTTCCCTGGGGGGGGAGGGGGCGATTGAGCTTTGCGGTTTAGGGTTTCAGGGTGCAGTCTGTTAACCCTCCAAACCCTAAACCAATTCCCTCGCACACAAAGGAACGTGCCCATGCTTTCGCGTGCAGTTTTCAGTATCTTTCAGTGCCTGGCCATCTTCAGCTTCTTGGTAGAGGTATGTGGGATTCTTACCCTCCCCTGAAAAAGGAGGATGATCTTAGCCCCCTTAGGCCTAGACCTCGCAATTGGAGGATATGGGCGAAAAAGCGACACGTCTGTACATGAAGCGAATGGCCGTGAAACACAATGCCGTGACAGCATTGGGGGGCATTAACGCATCAGGAACCGTTGAATGCTCGCTGAAGACTCGCCTGAAGTTTTGCCGCCTCGGCCTGTCAACCCAAAACCCCAAACCCTAAACCCTAAGCCCCAAAACCCCTAAACCCTAAACCCCAAACCCTAAACCCCTAAGCCCCAAAACCCCTAACCCCTAAACCCTAAACCCTAAACCCTTTTCGGGCTGTCGTGCCTTCATGTGACAACGGCCCTACTGTGCTTGAGGCGGTGACCGCCCTCCTTGATGTCCGAGTTTTGGAACCTTAGTTGTCCAGTAACCTGGGGGAACTGAAGGCATAACCTTTGGGATTACAAGGGGATGATCCTAAACCCTAAACCCATGATATTACCCCAAAAAGGGCTTTAAAGGTTACCCTCCTCTACCACCAGGGAGCCGTATACGGCCCGAAAGAGCTCCGCCCGGCCCTTGATGTCCATCGAGCCCGTGGGAGTCGTTCCCGTCGGCGACGTGCCTCTCTTGAAACTTGAGCGCGTGGTATGGGCTGGAAGGCCTGCCATTGCTCGTATCAACCTGCCCTCCATTTCGCTCAGCCCACTTTCGACCTTAAGGATGAGCGCTTCAAGCAAGGGTTCGACTTCTGCTCCATCCTTGTGCAAGGATTTCTGCCACGTCTCACCCCTCTGCTCGCGCTCCTGGGCGGGGACTTCGGAAGTCGTCGCTTCGGACGGGGTGGGGGAGATCTGGTCCCAGAGTGTGTCCAGCTTTTTGGCGGCTTGCGGCTGCTCCACTTGCCGTTCTTCAGAACCTAGACTCCCCTTATGAACCTTAATAAAAACTAGTATTTTTTAAGTATCCTGTTGGGTTATATATACACAAAAATAAGAAATAATTCCCAAGGTGTTATATATATACACAAAAATATAAGAAATAATTCCCATGAAAGATATAGGAACGGCCTTGGGCTACCCAACCCAGGTCGGCGTTCTGCATGCTCATCTTCGCCACGACCGTATCGATTCTCTCAGAAAGATGGCCAAAGCATGTCCTATACTGAACTTGGGGAACCCCAGGAAAAATTTTCTAATTTTTGCTGCTTCTTAGGAGTTTTAGAGTACCCAAAGATTTAAAAATATTCAAAAGTACCCCTAAGTGTCTTGGACAAGCTGTAGAGGTCTTCCTGCATCTGCATCGTCTGCAGCATGTTATACCTTGCTAGCCCAGGTACTACATTACAATAAGGGCACCCTTTTGTGGATTGCCTATTTTATATGGGGAACCCATAACCACCCCCAAAAAAAAGGGTAAAAAGGGTACCACTGCGCTACCAAGATACTTAATGAACCTAGTTAGGGTTTAGGGTTTAGGGCTCAGGGTTTAGGGTTTAGGGTTTCGGGTTTAGGGTTTAGGCCACCACTAACGCCTACACCAAGATGCTTGATGAACCTCGGCGCGGTCTTGGAGTCATGAACCCAGCGACTCAGAGGCCCAATGAACTCCTGCACCTCAATGGGGTTTAGGGTTTAGGGTTTAGGGTTTAGGGTTTAGGGTTTAGGGTTTAGAACTCCTGGCACCTCGATGGTTCCACTTCCGTCCACATCGATCATGCGGAACCTTTTTTTGCTCCCCTTAGAACCTGAAGAAAAAGCACTAGTTGATCCTCTAGGGTTTAGGGTTTAGGGTTTAGGGTCCTCTAGGGTTTATATGAACAAAAAACCCCTAAATAATTGCCAAGGGGGATAGAGGAACAGCTGCTGCAAGTCATTCTCATCGATGTCCATCACTCGCAGCCGGCTTTGAAAAACCTTACTTCTCCAATAACCAACGGGAAAAAAAGGTTAAACGTTACTATTCCTACCAAATAAGGAAACCCAAAAAGCTTAAAGTTCAACTATTAAACTGTAATAACTTTAATCTTCCTACTAAATAAGGAAAAAGTTCAACTAAAGGCGCAGTAAGAAACTGGGTCCCGGCGAGCGCCCTGGATCAACTCCTCAAGCGTCAGCTCCCCGCTGCCGTCGCGGTCAATCCGCGCGAAAAGCTTCTGCAGGGCTTCCCGATCCTTCTCAATGTCCTGCTGGGCTGTGCTTAAAAAACCCTTTGAGAAACATATTTATGAATAGGCCCTAAACTCTCAACCCTTTAAGAAAAGTATTTATGAATAGGTTCCCTTATAAGGAAGGGAAATCAAAAGTGATCCCAAAGCACAACCCAGCCTGCTCCATTTCCTCGGCCAAGTTCAAGATGTCATTCTGTCTGGCTTCAGCAAATGTGTCGACCACCACGGCCACGATGATGTTCCTTAGCAGCCCAGTCACCATATTATCATAAGGGCACCCTTTTTTTGGATTGGGTACTTGTTTAGGGGACCTTGAACCAAAAAAACAGGGTAAAGGGTACTACTGGGAACCCGAAGGTTCAAAACGCCAAAGACCAAGGACAAAAGGGAGCCCACAAAGATGATGGCCGTTCCTGGACTCCTTTGTATGATCGGGACAGCCAGCCGTCCCCAGCTGTCTCCGGCAATGACCTAGTTCATGGTTGAGATAATACTAAAAATTCGAATTTCAAGTCCTTGCTGGGTTTAAGTACCCTTAAAAATGTAAAATGTTTAAAAAGTTCAAATTTCTATTCCTTATTGGGTTTAAGAACCCTTTAAACATGTAAAATGTTACCCAACTATGAGAAAGTGACGGTCTTGAACAGAAGCAATGTCGCATCCATAACTGAGCTCGTTGAGGTCTGGCCTTTACTCCCCTTAGGGTTTAGGGTTTAGGGATATTCTTAATACCCTCTTGCGCTTTTTTATAAACAAAAACAAGAAAATTTCCCAAAAAGGATATAGTGGCAGTATGCACAGTCCAGGATTGTCGCATCACCCTCTGCCATCATGTCCTGTACTATCGGGTACACTACTTCCACCAGCAACATGGCCCAGATCCTGATTCATGGTCGGGATAGTAGAAAGACTTCAAACTTTTTTTCCTTATTGGACTCAAGTACCCCTTAAAAGAAGTTAAAGTGCTTCCCAACTATGGCAAAGGATCGTCATGATCACGAAGCAGAGTAGGAAGGACCAAGCTAAAGTTCGAAGGCATGTTGCCATCATCGTTACCAGCTTCTGAAGCTCACGCAAGGACCGGATCCTCCAGTTCATTGCTGAGATCATACTCAAAAATATTAACTCTGTGCTATTCCTTATTGGGTTTAAGTGCCCTTAAACATGAAAAAATGTTAACCAACTAGGACAAAGTCCTCCGAAAGAACTGCAGCAAGCGGACGATACGCGCCAAGCGCAGGGCGCGCATCACACTCAGCTTTGTTGCCACGAAGTCAGTGGGAGTCAATGCCTTCAACATGATCTCTGCGAAGCCACACACAACTACCACCACATCGAGAATTGAAATCCAGTCTGAGACCATGCTGCTGAGACCTTTGCCTGTGAGACGCAGCAACATTTCGAGGCTGTAGAGGACCAAAGCAGTGTCAGCGAAGACTTCGACAAACGTCGCTGGCGGTTTGCCGGCTGCGCGAGAATCAATGTCGATCCAAGTGCACATTGCATCAACTACGACGACGCCAGCCATGAGGTTTCCGACGAAAGGGTTCGTCAGAACCCGTAGCGCAGCTCCTTGTAGCTTTGAAGCAGCAGACAATTTCGCCTGCATATCAGCGTCCGATGCCTCCGTATCTACTTTGATAAAATCTCCTGCGATCACTGAGGCTCGATTCTTGACTGCGGGGCTCCCTTCCGAGGCGGAAGCGACGGAGCGCTGTGCCGCGAAGTATAAGGATCCTGGTGAGCTGGAGGGCTCGCCCTGAACATCGTAAGGACTCCTCCGATCCGCGTGGTCGCTCGTCATCATGTCTACGCCAACGTCGTGCAAATCACGCCGGCTTGCAGACGCCATGGCGGCGAGGCGGCCCCGAGGAGTTCCAACCCTCCGTGCCTAGACTTGGGCCCGTGACACCGCGACATCTTCTAGAGGCCCCCTCCCCGGCCCCGCAGCCACAATGCAACAGGGTTTAGGGTATAGGGTGACAACCTGTCAAGCAAGGCTATAGCAAATTGCCTGCTGGAGATCGTCGTACTTCTCCTCGCTGTCCCAGCGGCGAAGTCGAGCCGGGGCTTTGTCACTTAGCGCAGCATGGAAGCTTCAGGCCACAAAAGGGTTTAGGGTTTAGGGTTTAGGGTTTAGGGTTTAGGGTTTACAAAGTTTGTGGATTCAGCTTGCTTCAGGGCGCCCCTGAGCCCCGAGAAAACCCCTTGAACTTAGCAAAAGAGTAGGTCAGATATAAGGAGGAAGCTCCTCTTTTTTGTCCCTTCCTGCATGCGTGCACACTTGTGTTGATGGTTGGTACCGCATCATCCCGTAACCCATGCACACGCTTTCATTGAGACACGCAGGCATGTGCTATTCGTGTGTGCCTACACACATGCGAAAAGCACATGTGGTCATGCACACACGGATTCGGAAATCTGCATCCATGGCTCTTTCGCCAACAACCCGCGCACAAAGATCCTCTACGAGTAGGAGTCTTCAGGTGCTTTCTCTACAAACTGTGTGGCTGAACATTCAGCTGATAATCTTCGGAACATCTATCTAGTGAGAACAAGTAACGTCGCCAGTACAAGAGTGCTTCCGGATGACGCAAACTTGTGGCCAAGGCCACGCCTACATACGAGGGCGCCAGACGGCGATGTGCAGCAGACACTACCTGGCGACGTGCACGAGCTTCTCACGCCAGTACGTTGACTAGGACTCAGACTAGACCTGTGGCGCCTGCAGGGGCTTGAGGGTTTAGGGCTTTAAGCGTTTAAGGGATTAGGGTTTAGGGTTGAGCGCTCAAGTGCAAAGGGGGGCTTGACAGACCCAAGCGGAAGGCCAGGACGGGAGCGATCTTGGATACTGCAAGTTCCTCCGCCTCGAAGCCAAACATGTCAGACATATATGTACTTTTTGCATGCAAGCATGAGATCTTGTTTTGATTTCAATGCAATATATCTGTTCTGGAATTTGTGTCGTTCAAGTTGAAGCCAATAGTCATCGCCTTTTTCATGCCTTGTATCGCTGTTGACTGTGTCAGCAGCATGCAAGAACACCCTCCTTCTCATCCTCCAGTATGAACTACGAATCATTTTTATTATGTCAAATCGAGAAGGTTTTCGAAGGCTGACCTCTTCATCTTCTTCCTCTCTGTCTTCGTCCTACTAGGAGTAGACGCAGATAGGAGTGCGTCTTCTTCTTGCCGCCCTCCGTGGCCGTGACAGCTTATTGTTATTGTTGTTGTTGTGTTTTGGTTTTGTTGTTGCTGCTGCCCCCCCCTTTCTATCACATCAAACTCTTGGTCTGCTTCTTTGTCCTGACAGCGAGGCATATGTCAGGGCTGCAGCGATAAGGATGCTTCATGCAAGTAGGCACTCGAGAGCACTTCACAAAAAAGCCCCGAACCCCAAAAGCCCTAAAACCATACTCAACCCAGAACTGCCCAAACCCCAAACCCTACATACCCTAAACCCTACATGTCCAAAACCATAAATGTCCTAAACCCTAAATGCCCTGCCCGAAACCCTAAATAACCTAAGCACTCTAAACACCCCAAATAACCAAAATGCCCCAAATGTCCTGAACCCTACCTGCATGGGCTATTATACCCTATAAGCCCTTAAAAAGGCCCTTTATAGGGTTGATTATGGGGGATTTTAGGGCCGAATAGCCCATCCTGGCACATACCCATGTTTTCAGTCTACTTATAACCTACTTGGAGGACTTAGGGGGCTTGTAAGTACAGTTATTGTGGGGTTATACGTACCCATGAACCTCCAAGTGCCCATCTTCATTGCTGAGTTCCCTCGGGGAAAAAAAGGTTAACCTTTGGGTTTTAAGGGGATGTATAGTACCCAAAAAGGTTAAAAGTTACCCACCCCGCACCTAAGCCCTAAGCCCTAAGCCCTAAGCCCTAAGCCCTAAGCCCTAAGCCCTAAGCCCTAAGCCCTAAGCCCTAAGCCCTAAACCCTACATCCTTATTGGGGTTCGAACCTCCAAGTACCCATGACCCTAAACCCTAAACCCTAACCCTAAACCCTAAACCCTGAACCCTAAATTTATGAAAACAGCCCATGGCTTGCTTCAGCCGCGGCTTTTTCCAAGCGCTGCCCTCCGACGGCGGTCAGATCGGACACCTTGGGGGGCTAAGTCACATACCCTAAACCCTAAACCCTAAACCCTAAACCCTAAACCCTAAACCCTAAACCCTAAACCCTAAACCCCAAACCCGACAAAACCAAAATTGCAAAGGCCGCCTAAGAAGCCCAAGGGCTTCAGGGTTTTTGGGGGGTTTAAGACGAGTTGGAAGGTTTCCTTTATCGGGCTTTCGAACGGTGTAGGGTTGGCTGCGCCAGATCCCAAGACCCCACGGGTTTAGGGTTTAGGGTTTAGGGTTTTGGGTTTAGGGTTTAGGGTTCTTGGTTCTTGTCCACCAGGGGCTATAGGTTTTCGGATCGCGTGGAAAGTGTGTCGGGCTTGGGCTTAGGGGGGTCTTTTTTGGAGGCATATTTGTGCTACCGGCTCATTTGTAAACCCTAAACCCTAAACCCTAAACCCTAAACCCTAAACCCTAAACCCTAAACCCTAAACCCTAAACCCTAAACCCTAAACCCTAAACCCTAAAGCTTTGAGTTGCCAAGTTTCAGGTCTGAGCCTGAAACCCACCAAAACTGAGTTTCTTGTTCGGGAATTCTATCTTAAGACAGGTGACCTGGATAAGGATACGACTCTATGACTCTATTCTTCTCAAATTAGGTTACCGTTAGAAGAACAGGTCATGCACTGGCTACAAGCTTATTGCAGCATCATTTCAGGCTCCGTGACCCCCCCAAACCACAAACCCAAAGTGTCGGATGTCGGCCATGGGACTGGACTGGGCCGTACTGGAGGCGTGGCATCTTCCCGACGTAGGCTTCGCCTCCAAAAATTCCGGCTAGAGTCGTCTTGGGGTTGAAAGTTTCGGGCTTAGGGGGTTTAGGGGGTTTCAGGTAGTTTTAGGCGGCTGCTTGGTTTCATGCCTAGGGCTATACGGTTTGGGGCTTGAGGGCATCTTCAGAGCTCCTTTCCGGAACCTGCTCTTCCTCCCCTAGCCCGAAACCCTCCAGCCTCGAGGTAGAGACTTGCAAACCGGTTTAGGGTTTAGGGTTTAGGGTTTAGGGTTTAGGGTTTAGGGTATAAGCAAGACAGCAATCTCAAAGCATTTTAAACATACTAATATAAAAATGTAGCAGCCCTGCCTTTTCATGCTCAGAAAGGCTTTCCAAAAGATCTGAGGCCTTCCCCCTTTACACCACTAAGACCCCCATGCCACACTTTCCTTTCTGCAAATGCCTGAGTATTGGGGTTTAGGGTTTATGTTTGGATCCCCCAAGCATTAGGGTTTAGGGCTTCTGACTGGACCCCCTCAGGATTAGGGTGTAGGGTTATTAGGGTTTAGTGCTTATGTCTGGACCCGCGGGTTTAGGCTCTGTATCCGAAGGAGAAGAAGGGACCATCAACTGGAAGACTTGCCTGTCTACTAAGGAATGAGTTAGACTTTGGTTCCTCGGGGGATCAAGTAATGGGCTAGTCGAGGGGGGTGATATTTCAAAATCTCTAATTCCTACTAAAGTTTTAGGGTTGAGGTTTAGCCCTCTAAACCCTCTAAACCCCCTAAACCCCCTAAATCCCCTACACCCCCTTAACCCCCTAAACCCTCTAAGCCCCAAACCACCAGCTCGACCGAGAGGCTGTCCACTTGGTCGAGGAGCCAGGCCGCGAGGTCTGCGTACCTCACTTCTAGGGTTTAGGGTTCATGGGTTCATGGGTTTAGGGTTTAGGGTTTAGGGTTTAGGGTTTGGAGGTTCATGGGTACTTCTAACCCCAGGTATAAGTCTACTTGTAACCTACTTAGGGGACTTAGGGGGGCTTACAAGTACAGTTCTAATTGGGGTTAGAAGTACCCAGAACCTCCAAGCAATGCCCCGGTGGTGTACGGCCTCCACGGGTTGAAGGTTTAGATGGCTCCCGTGTGCCAAGCGGTTGAGAAGCTCAACGGGCTACATGGGGTTGAGTTTTTGAAGTTGCCTTGATTGTTTGGGTTTAGGGGCCGTAAAGTTCAGCTGTTTTTCTGTTGAGGGGTTTTGGGGGGTTGAGGGCTTAAGGCTTCTAGGGTGGGTTCAGTTCACAGTCTCATGGTCGTTTGTTGCAATGGGTCGTATACAGGCTCAATCTCTGGGGGTTCGTTTGGGATGATGTTGTTCGTGATTTCGGCTCCTGCGCTGATGTAAAGGGAGTGGGGGTTCCCTCCCCTAAACCCTAAACCCTAAGCCTAAAGCCTAAAGCCTAAAGCCTCCGGGTTTTGCTTTCCAGGTGCTCGGGTTCTAAGGGCAGATATCGCTATGACACGACTTAGGATGACAGAGTTGTACGGCCCAGGGTGGTCTTCGGGGATGTGAAGAGTAGCGGATCAGGGTTTAGGGTTAGGGTTTAGGGTTTAAGGTTTAGGGTTTAGGGTTTAGTATTTAGGGTGCAGGGTGAAGCGTGTTAGGATTTTCGGGTTTAGGGTTCAGCCTTGCACCGAATGCTGGGCTTTTAAGACTCAGGCCGCACGCAACTTGCCTGAAAAGCGTCGAGGTTGGGAACCAATGCCTCGGCACACGCTACGGCTTGGGATGTTCTCCCTTCTACTAGCAGTCCTTCGTAATTAGGGATTATAGTACCCCAGTTATAATCGGTATTTTAGGGTTTGGGGTGTAGGGTTTCCCCCCCAAATAGATTCTTCATTACTGTTAGAATGAGCGGGAACCGTTGACCTAAACGCCCGAAGCTCACAAGCCTTGCTTCGGGTTGTGGCTTCAGAGGGCTTAGCCCTAAACCCGAAACCCTAAACTCTAACCCTAAACCCTTAAACCCTAACCCCAACCTTAACAGTTACAAAAGGAAAGAATATTTTTTGCTTCCTTCTCAAGGGAGGTTCTCACGACTTTCCGGGGACCTTCATTTCGTGCTTCGGGGTTCGAAGGTTCCGCTCCAGTGTGCAACAATCAAGCAGAAAACATTCTAGAACTGCAGCCAGCCCTAAACCCTAAACCCTAAACCCTAAATCCTAAACCCGAAGCTAAGGGACTCCAAGGTCTCCTTTCCCCAGGGTCGCTTGTGGAAAAACCGAAACGAACCGTTGACACATCTTCCGAAGCCCCGAACCCCCCCCCAACAAAAAAAATAAAGAAACCCCCTTAACCCTAAACCCTACGCCCTATAAACTCCTCTAAACAAGCTAAATCAACGCTGGCAGACCAGCAAACAACCATCTACCGCCACGTGAAAGCTCTCAAGGCGTGGTATCTAAGCAACGCGGCCGCTCGACGCTCCCCCTCCTGCAGCAAAAGCCGCAAGGTCATGAGAAGAGTGGAGATCCTAAACTCTAAGCCCTAAGCCCCGCAAAGGTTTTCGGACTGAGGTGGACGATTTTGGGCGGCACACTCTTTAGCCGGGTTTCTGTCAGGTTTTTGCTCGGGATTTGGCTTCGGGGTGTACAGCAAATCCCTCATGCGCGTCCACGCAATCAGCCTGCCCCCCCCTCTCCCTGGTTTTGAGCTGGGGAGGAATTGACTAGTGACTAGTATCCCGCAATCCAGAGCCTCCAGCCAAACTGGCCGTGCAACGACCTCAACAGAGAGAAGGATTTAGGGCTTTTTGGGGGTTAGGGTTTAGGGTTTAACTAAGAGTTTAGGGCATGTCGCCAACTTGTGGGCTCCCAGACGAGGTTTCCGAGATCGTTGTCAACATACGCCTCTCTCTCCCTCCCTCCCCCTCTCTGTCTCCCTCTCTCTCTCTCTCTCTCTCTCTCTCTCTCTCTCCCTCTCTCCCTCTCTCTCCCTCTCTCCCTCTTTCTCTGCCAGGTTTCCGGAACTGGGGTTTTAGGGTCGTTTAGGGGTCTCCCAACGCTGCAGCGGCGGCTTGCACAACTCCCTCGCACAAGCGAAATCTCCCCATGCTATTGCAGCTTTCGAGTGCCTGGCCCAAGGCACATCTCGCACTTCTTGGTAGAGGTACCTGCAGACGTAGCATGAGACCCCTGAAGCCTCGGAGAACCCTGCTTCAACAGAACCTCCAAACCGCGCATGCGGGTCATCACGCCAGATGAGGGCATTAGGGGTGTGGAGGGCCTCATTACGCGCTCGCAATCATCCACCGTGTTGGATGACAGCTGCCACCTGCAGCAAGCAAATGGTCGAGAGATGAGGGGAGAAAAGTGTACGAAACGGAAGCTACCAAGGATCCCAAACCCCCCTAACCCCTAAACCCCCAAAACCCAACCCTAAACCCTAAACCGCAAAACCCCTGTCTGCATTCAGTTTTCCCCAAAGAGCCTGCATTGACCTGCTCGCATACACCCTGGAAAGCCGGCGATCCTACCTGCCCAAGGGGTGGGGTTTAGGGTGTAGGGTTTAGGGTTCAGGGTTCCCCCACCTGAACCTCCAAAGTCACGCGTTTTAAACGCCTCCTGCCCCATCCCTCCCCCAGAAATTATCCTATCCTGATGTTGTGCTCCTTTGCGTGCTCGTTCGTTTGTTCTTGCAAGGTCGCTAGATCTCCAACGTTCAGCTTCCTTCAGCCGTATTTTAAAGTTTGAAACCAGTCCATCCTTTCGAGGGCATCATGGGACAGATTAGGGAAGTCTACTTGCATAAGCGTCTTAAGGGGATGATACAATACTGGTGAATATTCAGGCCCTGTGTTACCCAGATCGTTTCTGCCCTGCCGAAATCACGACCTAGAGAACGCCCACGCCCTAAACCCTAATTAAACCCTAAACCCTAAACCCTAAGCCCTAAACCCTAAACCCTAAACCCTAAACCCGAAACCCTAAACCCTAAACCCCAAACCCCTAAACCGTACACCTCCCACTTAAGGAGAGCTCAAATAGGGACCCGGGCCGGACCACAGCCCGCGTCAGTCGCCCAGGGGTCAGGAGCCCCCACCTGGCAGGCGCCACATTGTTGGGGGTCTGGAAGCTTTGAGGGTTAGGGTTTAGGGTTTAGGGTTTAGGGTTTAGGGTGTCGGGTGTCGGGTGTAGGGTTTAGGGTTTAGGGTTACGATGCGCTGGAGGGAGCTGACTGGGGAAAACACTTCTTGGGGTTGGGGGTGCTGCTGATTGGGTGTGTGTGTGTGGAGGTTTAGCTGCTCAAGAAGCTCGGGCTTTAATTAAGAGGGGGCTCGGGTTCGCATGCATGTCCTCCCAACAGCCTGTGAACATCGCTGAACCCTTTCAACCCGTTCGAACCTCGATGCTTCAGAAGGACCCGAGAGGGCTCAGGGGCGTACTTATCGCAGTAGATGGTGCCCGGATCAAGGAAAACGAGTAAACCCTCAAAACGAGAGAAGCCACATGCTTCTTGAAAGCGTGTTGAAACCCCAAGATCCCGACATCCGAAAACTCCAAACCCTCTTAGACCTTTGCCCCAACTTCACCCTCCACCCTAAACCCTAAACCCTAAACCCTAAACCCTAAACCCTTGACCGATCGGGAGGCACCATTCCCCAGGAACGGCCGCCAAAGCACAGGCCTGAAGCTGCTACTCATTTGCTGGTATGGGTTTAGGGTTGCGGGTTTCGGGTTTAAGGTTGGGGTTGTAGGGTTTAGGATATTATAGGGTTGAAGGTTTAGGGTTTAGGGTTTAGGGTTTAAGGTTTGCGATCGAAGTCATCCTGCACAAGTGTCCTGTATTCTAGGTTGCCCAGTAACCTAGGATAAACATGGGTGGTTTTTCTTAAGGGGGTTTCTAAGGGAACCTGCAGCCCAACAAAAGAAGAGAACAAGGGCACTAGTGAGCATCCTAGTATTAGTATATCTGGCTCCAGACTATACCTGGTCAATGCGGGCTGAGTGTGAGCAGCAGCTTCGGACTCAAGAAATAAGCCGCTTTGGCGACTCATCTTCGCCTTTCCTTCTAAACCCTACTTGGAGGTTCATGGGCACGTATAAACCCAGTTATAAGTCTACTTGTAACCTACTTAGGGGACATGAGGACTTAAGGGCTTATAAGTGCAGTTATAGTTGGGGGTATAAGTACCCTGAACCTCCAAGTAACATCTAGAGAGGGGCGGGTGGGGCCTGCACGACCAGCCGGGAAACTCCAGCTTTGCGGCAGGCGGCCACCTGGCGGGAGTTTAGGGGGGTGGGTAGTAGCTTCGGAAAAGGATGCACGAGCTCTCCACATCTGCATAGGGTGAGCAGCTCACAGCCCTAAACCCTAAACCCTAAACCCTAAACCCTAAACCCTAAACCCTAAACCCTAAACCCTAAACCCTAAACCCTAAACCCTAAACCCTAAACCCTAAACCCAACAGCCAGCCGCGGCTCTACATAGAAGCGAAGAGCAGTCACCCCGTTGGTGGGGCTCCACAAGCTTAAGGCTCAGGGCGAGGTGTTACTTCTCTGAGCTTGGGGTTTCTTTAATTAAGGGCCGAAAGCCTAAACCCTAAACCCTTTTGAAGCTGGACTTGCTGACTGTCAGACGCCACCCTAAACCCTAAACCCTAAACCCTAAACCCTAAACCCGAAACCCGAAACCCGAAACCCTGACTTGAAGACCCTAACGTGCACGGCTGGCGATGTTTGGCATCGCGCCCGCTACTGGCCCTGGCCTGGCTCAAGGCTGCTGAAGGCTTTTGAGAACCCTTATGGTGTTTTGTACTTTTTTTTTGGGGTGGCGGGGGTGTTAGGGTTTAGGGTTTAGGGTTGCTTTCGCTGGTTTAGGGTTTGGCGTTTAGCTTTGCGGGTTAGGGTGGGCGGGGCGGGGGGGTGGTCATGACTCATGACTCGGGTTTTGGGGGCGGCTCGTGCTGCAGCAGGCTTTTTCATGTGTCTTTTTCCAATGTTTCAATTTTCTACCCGAAACGCGCCTATGAGAGAGAGGGCTTAGGGGTTATAGGGTTTTAGAGGGTTTGTAGGGTGTGTAGGGCGTATAGGGTTTACAGGGAGGGTTTACAGGGTTTTCTAGGGTTTCAGGTTTTTTTAGGGTTTTTAGGGGCTGGCAGGGTTTTGGGTTGTTTTAGGGTTTTCGGGTTTCAGGGTTGCAGGGCTTTTGGGGTTTTAGGGTTATAGGTTTTTGCAGGGCTTTAGGGTTTCGGGTGAAGGTTGTGCAGCGGAATCGCACACTCGCGCTCAGTAGGCCCAGCCTCAACGCCCTGAATTTCCAAGAGCCAACCCAAATAACCTGGCAGAATGCCGCTGAAGATAAGGGAGTCCCCCCACAACCCTAAACCCTAAACCCTAAACCCTAAACCCTAAACCCTAAACCCTAAACCCTAAACCCTAAACCCTAAACCCTAAACCCTAAACATAGGTGGGCGGCAGAGCTTTCTGGCAGCATTTGATGAACTCAACATTTTGGGATCAGCCAGGCTGATTTGAAGCTGATTCTAAAAATGACAAAGCTGATCTGATAGAAATGGAAAAATTGTTGTTTCATTTTTTACACATCATCACGACACACGCACCCACCCACCCACACAACCTGATATTCCCGCACGCACGTCTGATAGAAATGGAAAAACTGTTTTTTTATTTTTTACACATCATCACGACACACCCTGGCCCACTAAAAATTCAACCCACCCACCCCCCCCCCCCCCCCCCCCACATGCCGTACCCCCGCACGCCTATAACACCGCATCATCGGGGGAACCCACGCTCCACCCAAACAACCTGATTTCCCGCACGCACCCCACCCCCACGCGCGTTGTACGCCCCGACCCGCCACCGCGCAAACCCCACCCACCCACCTCCAATGCCCAACCACCCCACCCTCACGGCACACACCACGCAGACGCAGCACGCAACGCAACCACCACACACCACACACCACACACACACTCACATATACCAACACACAACACACACACAAACCCACACACACACTACGCACTCACGCACCCCACGAACACACACACCACACCAAAAAAAACACCAACCCATCCTACATACAAACACACAGACACACACAACCACAAACAACACGCACCAAACACAAAAAACAGCACAACACACACACACACAACACACACACACACACACACACACACACACACACACTACCCACACACTACCCACACACTACCCACACACTACCCACACACTACCCACACACTACCCACACACAACCCACAAACACACACACACACACACACACACACACACACACACACACACACACACACACACACACACACACACACACACACACACACACACACACACCCACTACACACACACACACCCAAACACACACACCCAAACACACACACCCAAACACACACGCCCAAACACACACACACCACACACACACACACACCACACACACACACACACACCACACACACACACACACACCACACCAAAACACCACACACCACACACACACACCACCACCACACACACAACCACACACCACACACCACACAACACCACACACACACACACACCACACACCCAAACACCTACACACCACACCAACACACAACAAACCCACACACCACACCACCACACACCACACCACCACACACACACACCACACACCCACACCACACACCAACAACACACACCACACACCACACACCACACACCACACACCACACCACCACACACCACACACCACACACCCACACACCACACACCACACACACCACACACCACACACCAAACACCACACACCACACACCACACACCACACACACACACCACACACCACAAACCACACACAACCCACACACACACACCACACACACAAACACACACACACACACACACAACACACAAACCACACAAACCACACACCACAACACACACACACACACCACACACACACACACACACACACACACACACACACACACACACACACACACACACACAACACACACACACACACACACACACACACACACACACACACACACACACACACACACACACACACACACACACACACACACACACACACACACTCATGCAAACATAGGGACATACACATGCAAACATAGCGACATAGCTGACCACTTGTTTCACTACCTATAATTTGATGGGCGGTAATATGGTCCCTTGGCCAGAGATCAGGGAACTATCCATGCTTGTTTGGAGATTGGGAAAACCATTTTGGTAGCCTCTACAAAGACCTGGCTATGCCTGTGAAATGTTTCTTGCTTTGTATTCTATGTACAACGCTCATACACACTCGCTTCTTCCTCTAGTCAATACATGAAGGAAGTAAACAAACGGCCAAGAAAAAAGAGATTCAGATAGATCTTGACATGGTCTCCTAATGGCCCGGGAACGAGAAACTTCAAACAGGAATAAGGGTAGTTCCCATGACACACCGGAGGTGAAGTTGGAGACCCCTCTCCGAACTAGGGCTGCGGCAGCAAATTGCATGGCAACTGCGGCTGGCGTCGAACCTTTATCGACGAGGCACGCAAGCACTTAACTCCCAAGAAAGGGGTCCAAGGTACCCAGCACCGAGCGCACGACTGCCACAGCACATACTGCAGCTGTAACAACTGCAAAGCGGCAAGGACCTGTCAAGACACACTGCGGGCACTTCAAAGCTGGCAGAAGCACTCGTCAGCTCGCACTGATGGGCCTCCGATCTGTGACTCGCCCAATGCAAGCACCGAAGGGAATCGCTCCGTCCGCGTCAACTCACAGGGCAAAGTTGTGACTCCGCATGGTGGCTCTGCATATGCCGACTCTGCATGGGGCAATCGGCTTTGACGGGCTCGAATTTATCACTGCATCTGGTGCGTAAAGAGCACAAGCACACTGCGTGACCACTGCCTGCCGAATCACTCCGTCAGCATGTGAGCTCGCATGGATGCCAGGTTCAGCCCCTGCTCAGAGCATCGCACGCATCCGCACATCGCAGAGCAAATTGGTCACGCCTGAAATCATCGCCACAATGCCTCCAGTCGTGCAACTCGAGCCAGGGTTAAGATGGGTTAAGAGCAGCGCAGGCTCAACGGGCAACTCAAGGGCAACCCTTAAGGGCAAGGCTGACTTCTGCAGAAAGACCGCGGTCTTGCTCGCACGGTCAGCGACAGCACGAACTTGTCGCTAGCTTGTCGCTCTGCACGAGACCTGCTTGATCGGTCGGCAGCCTCATCCATCACCTCCACTACAAGGGAGATTTCAATGGAGGGGGGCCCAAAGAAATCAGAACTTCAAAAAAAGGTGCAACAGAAATGGAATGCAAAGAGAGAATGCAGGCAAGAAGCGGTTCATGTTATTGTCTCTCTGTTGCAACTGAGAGCCAAAACGGCAACAGAAGCCGACCGAAGCTGCGGCCAAAGCTGAAACGGCTCAGGCCAATAGCAAAGTCTCTGAAAACGCATTGCAACACTGCAGTTACTACATATCCGGGTCAAGGTACCATCGGCTGGCCATATGCCCCCGGGGCTGGCTGCACATGGTGCATCTCGTGTCCACTCCTGCCGGGTCACACGCTCTGCTTCCGCATGAATCTCTACCGCCCGCGCCTCTACCGGCACGGCAGTCGTTGTTTCAGTCTGTCTTGAGCAGAACAGCCACACACCGGTCCAGATGGCGCAAGCACCAAGCTTCTTAATCACCAGCAACACCGCAGAAGCATACCAGCTCGAAATGCGGCGGTTTTGAGCAGCACGCAACGAAACTCTTTCTGCTGAACGTGCAGCATGCCGCTTCGCAGAATGCAACTACGAGTTGTTTTCCCAACATGCTTTGCTGAAGGTGAGCTGTTCGGATCTCGTTATGAGAGGGTCTAAAGCATTTCATGGGAACAACGTGACACCCGCACACTTTCAAGCGTCAACATTGGACTCCAGGTCCAGCTCGCTAAACCTGCAGGTCCGCGACTCCGGGGCAGAGAAGGTGCGAGAGTAGCGCACGGCCAGCAGGCTGGCTTGGGCTCCAAACTTCCAGACCAGGAACGACGTCGTGCGCAATCGGGGTATCGTCGTCTTCCCCGCGCTGAGAGGAGGGCGCAGACGCGCTCAGAGGTGCAGAGGGTCGGCGTCATCGCTTCTCATCATTCTCATCGCTAAGCTGAGCACCGGTCCTTCACGCAAGCCTCCTTGATCGAATCCAACCTGTCAAAGTCAAAACTCAGATTTCTCTTGTGTCTCCCTGGCAAAGCCAACACATGCTGCAGCGCCTTACTAATACCTAAAGGCCTAAAAGATGCCTAAAAGCGGGGCACCTTTCGCAGTGCGTCTGCCGGAGCTGAAAGGCTTGGGACCCCAGCTCCTCAGACAGGAAATCGTACTCCGCCTTGAAGCGCTCCTGCAAGGCAATTAGTTTAGGAATGCTCTTTAGGACTCACGTAGGCTTCAACAGCATGTGCAGCACACGATTTTTGGTAGCAAATGCTTTTCATGATTCATCGGGCTCCTTCAAGGCCTGGAGCAACGTCCGGTGCCGGCACAAGCTTGTCCGCGAGCCGCGTGCATTGTAGAGTGGGAAGCGGAAGGAGTTGGGATACCGCCGAATTTTCAGGAAATCCGAGATGGTCCTCCAAGTCTCGTGAGAGCTGAGTCTGAGCTGCTCCACAAAGAGGAGCCGGTCTCCCAACTCACGCCAAGCCTGCCACTTTTGCACCAAATTCACTGACGCGTCGTCTTTCAGCTGCACCGCCACGGCCTCCGAGAGCTCGTCATCTGTCGGGTTGCTCTGGCCATGCATGCGGCGCTCAAAGCGGTCTACGGGGTCACAAACCGTGGCAAGAACCCTCAAGTTGGGCATCTCCAACATTGCCAACCTCAACATCTCGACATTCCACATGTAAGGCTGATAAAGCCCCACCACCTGTGAGTCGCCCTTCTGCCGCCGGAGCTCCGACCGGAATAAGTTGAAGCGCTCCACCTGAGTACGGAAAGGCAAAGTCTGCCTGCCCATCTCTATCATGAAAAAGTCCTCATCAACGTTGAACACGGATAAGTTCGTGAACTGAATCTCAGTGTGCTGAGCCAAAATTCTGTGCAAAGATGTGCTGCCACACCCGTCCATTCCCACAATGACGAAATCCAGCTGCAGCTGTCCCCAGTGGAATATTTCACGGACAAGGGCGATTTCCGGGCGAATGCCGGGTGCAGCTATCCGTTCAAAGAACATGCGAGCAATGGTATTTTCAACATCATCTTGTGTGCACCTCGAGGGCATACACGCAGTAGTGCTGGCAACATCTGTTTCAAGATACCAGAACCGCCCGCCTGAATTCCAACACACCAAGACTTTGTAGGAAGCATCTTTGAAGATCACTTCTAGCTCTCGAAGTCTGCCTCCTTCCTGTTTTGAACTGTCAAGCTGTTCAGCCGAGTGCTTCATTCGGCGCAGCTCGCTTGCCGACAGGGACCGCTCCCCTTCGGGTGAAGGACTTTGCTCATTCGCATACAAGCGGGCAAAAGACAAGGGTCGGAAATAGTCTTGGTAGCCAGCCTCAATGTGTCAAAAGAGAAAGCACCGAAACACATTGAAATCACGTCGGCAACGCGGCATATTCCTAAAGTGCTGAACGCGAACATGTCGACATATGTTAACAAAGCTTGCAGCACGGAAGTCTAACATCACCGTCTGCCGAGGCCAGAAACCTACTAACACGTAATTTCGCACAGCCGGTATCTGCCATGCAACGTCCCATTCCAAAGTGCATGTTGAAGCTGCCTCCACATCACCTAAGCTTTCGTGTCATGCAATGACGCTGACTCAAAAGATCTCGACACGCAAATCACTCCTTGCAGCCCCTGGAAGCTTTTGAGAAGGTGAGACCCACCAAATACAACATAATGCAAAATATGCAAGCTCTCAAAGTCTGAAATTGCAACGAAGCAACTGTCGGGAAAGGCTCCAACATGCAAGGTCACAAGTGCGAATAAGCTTGGCAGCTGCATGTTGTACAGACACACGATCCACGCCGTGTCTGCGTGTATAGCATGCTTGCAGCAATCCCAAAAACTTCGATCTAGTCATCGTGACGTGTGTAACATCAGCGGCTGCATGCCAACAAATGCCCTTCAAACAAGTAGGTAGACTTGCAGCTACTTGGCCGCCTCTGTACGCTTCACGAGGCTTGTTGGCTCAAACCTGGTTCTGAACCAACGGCGGCACATGTACATGCACCACATTGCACTACCCACTCCATCCAGTAACATGAGCCGACGCGCTCCATATGAAGGAGGCTAAGGACGGTGATCGAACGCATATCTTCACTCTGCCCAGTGGCACACATTTTTGCGGCGATTTTTGTATCCCCCCGCCCCTCCTTCCCCACCACTTGCTTCCCTCGTCTCGTCCTTGTGGCGATTCAAGACCGGCTCATACGGGGTGGCTTACATCATTCGTGAAGCTGATGCCGAAGCCTGGGAATTCTGGGGCCGAGCTCTGTCTTGTACTTCGTTGCAAAGTTTGACTCCCCTTCCAACGTATGGGAGGTTGTATTCGAGACCTGTGAGAACTGTGATACGATTATTATCGTAACGTCTATGGGATTATAGGGGATAATGCAAGGAATGTGCCACCTTTTGCGTGGATTATTGCTCAGAGCCTCAGCATGAAAACAAATACTGACATTAAAACATTTTGAGCCAAACATGCTCATTGACTCAAGACCTCACCTGTGTGACCTACCCGTTGCTTTCCGAAACCAGCCGGGCCGAGGCGACGCGAAGCGTTTTAACTTATTTGTATTGTCAAGTGAAAGCCTCAACCCTGCAAAACCTCAACAGCCCCGCTTCAGATTGCATCGTTCAAACGACGGCCATCAAGGGGTCAGTGCAGACCCCGCAAGACCCAGAGCCCCGGCAGGAGAAGAGACTTCCAAGCCGGGACCCTAATGTTTTGGGGGCGGAGTTGCCAGGGGACTTTGCACGCGCGCTCTTGCGCGGATTTCTTTGAAGGAGAGTAAAGGAAAAACAACTGCACAACATCCGCCGGAAGCTCAACGAGACAACCTGCAAGGCCGGTCAGCGAACAGCTCGGGGCCAAAGTCAACCCTAACCAGCATGTCTTACTTTTTCGGCTGAAGTTTCACAAGGTGCTCTACGATGCTTTCGAACTTTACAGAGCTTCGCCCGGGCTGCATAGGGCTGTAAGGAACAAAACCTAGCATGCCATACGATGGACAAGTTGCGACTGCTTTACAGAAAGTTAAGACTTTCATTTCGGGTCCAGGTAACCCTGAGCTTTCAATGCCCAGCCCTCCTTGGCCTGAAACACCCTAAACCTTCTCGACCCGAAACCGTTTAAACCCCAAACCCTGGACCCTAAAGCCCAAACCCTCTGGGGGAGGGGCCTCTACATGCCGTCACCAGGTCGGCACACGCATGGGGCCCTAAACCCTGAAGCGTTCTCAAGACTGAGTATGTTAGCAGGAGGGATTTGGGGCTCGGAGGCTTAGCTTGGGATTGGGGATTCGAGGCTGACTTAGGGATTGTAAACTAACAGCACAAGAGAACCAAGTCTTTTTTGGCCAATACCCAGGCCCTACACCCCCACCTGACATGAAATCCGACAAAACCTGTAACATACAAAAAGCTATCCGAAACAAAGTCCCAGGAGCTGGATGGTAGAAGCCAGGCGTGGGCTCGCACGGGACAAACATCATGGGAGCCCACAGAACCGGCATCATGGGCTCCTCTGGGGGAGGAGCATGGTAGAAAGGGGGCTCGCATGGCATTGGCCTGGGGTGCGCATGAGGTGCCTCCTCGGATAGGTAGAATCCGAGCATCTGGGAATCGTGCATGGGAGGGTGCGGGTAGCATCCGTGAGTGGCTTCGCATGGAATTGGTGGAAGTGGCATCGGAGGTGCGTAAGCATGGGGCTGCTTTGCGGGAGGATGGTAGAAGCCAGGAGTGGGTTCGCCCGATGGAACACCATGTGGGGGCTCGCATGGCGCTGGCACGGGCTGCGCTAGAGGGACCATCTGCGGAGCCGGGTAATCGGGCGGCGGCGGAGGTCGCATGAAGATTTGCACCGGATCCTGCAGTAACGAGAGATCGAGAGTTCCATAGAGCAGGTTCAGGGGTTATGGGGCAGGAACCAGCCCTTAAGGTGTCGGGTTCCGGGCTTCCTCGCTAGAACTGCAGCAGATAAACCCGACAGCAACCCAAACATTGCCACTTTCATGTTGTAGGACTCCGCGCCGTCCTCTTCCTTATTGTATGTTTGTGTGTTTGGAGGGCTAATCCTAAATCAAACCCTACATAAAGCCTCGAATAGGCATAGAGGTTGCAGGTGTGTGGGGCTTTGGGCTCCAAAATAATCCCTGACCCCGAATGCCTCCCTCGCTTCCTCCTTTTGAGCGTCCCCCTTGTCTTTCGCCTTTTTGGCCTCGAGGAGGGACAGGAGGGACATAGAGAATCATATAGAAAGAAACCGTATAAAAGCTTTTTCCGCCCTATAGAATCATAAGTTCACTATGCAACCCAGACATCCCATACACCAGTCAGAGGACTGGCATTCTTGCAAGTTTTGGGAAACCCTACCCTAAACCCCTAAACCCTAAAAAGTGTTCCGTACGCCTGCAATCCCGGATTCCCAATCAACTCTAAAAGGAAATTTGCCCAATTGCTCCAGGCTAACATGGGGGCCTTAATCGTTGGAATAAGGAACCCTAGTGAAGCTTCTCTTAGACATGCCCCCCATAAACAAATGTAATTCTTGCACTTGACCTAGCTTGGACGTGGCAACACAAACGCAACTTGCAGACCTATATCCTGATTATCTCCTACGAGCACGAAGCCGAAAATACCGTAGCGTCGACCCTGAGCAATCCAATACGATGCACCCTAAACTTGAACCACACACTACTCCCGCCGCAAACCCTGAGCCTCAACAAATCCTTAAACCCTATCCTTATACGACATCCCTAGCACCTAGACCTGAATACCCAAAACGAAACCACCATTCCTTTGAATATAAAATTACTGGCCCGTTCGTATCTTTTCTATCACTAGTTAAAAATTGTAATCATAAAGGCTTAGGAATTTATTATTTATTATCTGGATTCATCTTTGGAATCTCCGGAACATTAATATCAGTCCTTATAAGAATAGAATTATATTCATCAGGAAATAGGATTATATCTCCAGAAAACCAGAACTATAATATAAGCATTACATTGCATAGGATGCTGTTTAAAATGTGATCTTCCAGTGTGCCAGGCGTCGAGGAATGCTCCCTCAGAGCTAGGTTAACTGGACAAGACATGCGAAACATAAATAGCGAATCCGTATCCTGAAACCGCTGTGAATGGAAAGTATATATCGTCCGGGGCCTTCTTGCCCTGTACACGGAAAGTCACTGAATAGTTATTAGGCATGCTTACGGAGTCACGGCTTCCTGACAAAAAAGTTTCGGAATCTGCGTTATCAGATCCGGAACCGTATCCACGATGCATATTGCCACGCCCCACCTTCAGCAACGCGAGCTTTCCCTGGTTGCCAGAGAGCAATGGCGGATCGAAAAAATAATCTTGTGAAACATTGCCTTTGGTTTCAGCGGTGAGGCGCAACTTAAGAAAGGGCAAAGGATCATGTCTTCAAAGGTGGAGATGGCCTAGCTTCCAAATCCAACTCAAACTTCGCGCCGTTTGCACCATGCCACAACATAATCTTAGAGCGAGTTACAATAGATGATTTGTAGACTAAGCACTGCAGCTACAACAGAACGCGAGGTTGGGACCAAGCTTCCCAAAGCCAAAGGAAGTTTGGAAATCCCTCAATGAAGGGCCCCCTCAGGCCTAATGTCTAAGTCTGACACGTGCTGCAAACCATGTCTGCAATTGGTGAAAGACATGTACCGTAGCGAAAGGGCGCTACCCCCGAATCCATGACTTGCGGTCAACCAGCTTCTACATGGGAACCACATGCATTAGCAGCAATGAAGGCGGAAGTCTTAATCATGTGCAACACGCGGCGCCTGTGAACCAAAGCACCCGGAAAATACCCTCGTAATCTGCTCAATCCCGGGCATCTCCAAGAACCCATTCCAAGACAAGAACCAAAGCTGCTTTAAACTCCACCCCCCCTGCCCGAAGCCCTTTGCTCGTCTCGGGCCCTTCTAGGCTGGGCCTACATAACGAAGAAGAATGCAACGGTTGACACAAGCTGTTTGGTAGTGTGACATGGTGAGCTCTCAAAAGAGAGTAGCTTAGGGACAACGACAGAGTATGCCAAGAACTTCTATAATGGGATTAGGCTGTTCACCAAGTTCAAGCCCCGTTGTCTGAGCCCTCGGCCATCAAATGTTGCGCGAGGCGCCGCACAACATCTGATGGGGGTTCGGCTGCTTCAGAAACTTCTTCGACTGCACGAGCAGCTTCTCCTCGGCGAACAGAAAATTCTGGGGCCCTTTAGGGCGGGTTGATCGGTGTGATTGTTTAGGGAAATCATCGAGGCAAAAACATCGAGGATGGATCACAACGATTCCCAGTCACTCCGAAGCAAAACAAATCTGTACAAGCCGATCCAAAAATATGACAAAACCATCAATGATCAGCCACGATCTTCCACCCCCCGCATTTTGCTGAGGGTTCATGTCAAAGATCCGAAGTCCAAGCACTGCTCGGCACTTCAACACTAAAGGGATGCCCTGGCACATTCCCTTGGTGCGTACTCGCCACCAAAACAAAATAGACGAGACACACACACACACACACACACACACACACACACAAGCAGATCTCTGACATTAAACTCACGCAAGCTCCCGCCATAAGGCAGGTTGTTCTGGTCAACTGGTACCCGAGTTCGTTGTCGAAAACACGTAATAACGAATTCACCTTGCATCCATGCACTAGACAGGGATGTCTTGGAGTCTCCAAGAATTCGACAAACAAACAAATTAATGCAAGCTTCAAGCTGCACTCTCAGCTCAACCTCGACGTGGCCAAGCCTTCATTCTCGCAAACTCCAAGAAAGAACCAAAACCTTTCTTGTCTTTCCATCCCACAGTTTCGTGCTTTCGTGCAGAAGACAGAGGAAGGTGCAGAGCCAGGGGAGGTCTTCCGTTTCTACCTTCCATGCAAGCATGTTTGCATTGTGTGTCATTCCATGTGAGCTTCTTGTGGCAGAGTGAAGCCCAAAACAAGAGTGCTCGCCGTCAAGAAATCTTTGTGTTTTGGCCTTCACATGCACCTTAACACGTGAAGAAGTGCAAACTTGGAGCGAGGATGCACAGACACAGTGAAAGACTGTGTGTCAGACTTGTCCCTATCTTCAGCATCAAAGGGAGTGTGTGGAAGTTGAAGCTGCGTCATTCATTGATCATGTAAGCAATGCTTGCACGAACTCCGTGCAGCGCAACTCCACCTGATTTGGTATTTGAGTTGTCTTCACACTGATGTGTGTTTTAATCCATGACTCTCGTCTGACAAATTCGCAGCAGCCCCGCAATTACGAAACATGAAGGACACTCCGAGCGCTGAATGCGAGGGGCTGGGCCCGCCCCCTTCGTACGAAGGGGGGCTTGAAGGGGGGCTTGAAGCCCCCCTTGAAGGGGGGCTGAAGGGTTGGACCCTTGAAGGGGACTTGAAGGGGGGGGTGAAGGGGGGAGGGGGGGGAGGCGAAGGGTCGAAGGCTTGAAGGGGGGCTTGAAGGGGGGCTTGAAGGGGGGGGCTTGAAGGGGGGCTTGAAGGGGGGCTTCAAGGGGGGCTTCAAGGGGGGCTTCAAGGGGGGCTTCAAGGGGGGCTTGAAGGGGGGCTTCAAGGGGGGCTTCAAGGGGGGCTTGAAGGGGGGGCTTCAAGGGAAGCTTCACAGGGAGGCTTCAAGGAGGGCCTGAAGGGGAGGTTTGAGACGCGAGCCTAAACGTCGCGAAGAAGGCCCAGGTGCTCGGCCTCGTAAACTGCTCCCTGCAACCCGTGCGAAGCAAGCCCAGTTATTAGGCCGCTTGAACTGCTCCCTGGAACCTCGCGAAGAAGGCCCAGTTAGTGGGCCTCTCAAACTGCTGCCGAAACGTCGCGAAGAAGGCCCAGTTATTAGGCCTCTTAAACTGCTCCCTGAAACCCCTGCGAAGCAGGCCCAGTTATTAGGCCTCTTAAACTGCTCCCTGGAACCTCGCGAAGAAGGCCCAGTTATTAGGCCTCTTAAACTGCTCCCTGAAACCCCTGCGAAGCAGGCCCAGTTATTAGGCCTCTTAAACTGCTCCCTGGAACCTCGCGAAGAAGGCCCAGTTATTAGGCCTCTTAAACTGCTTCCTGAAACCTCTGCGAAGCAGGCCCAGATATGAGGCCTCTTAAACTGCTCCCTGTACGGGTTTCCGGGAGCAGTGTAAGAGGCCTAGTACCTGGGCTTTCTTCGCGCCGTTTACGCCCGCGTCTCAAACCCCCCTTTCAAGCCCCCCTTGAAACCTCCCTTTGCAGCTTCCTCTGATCCCCCCTTGAAGCCCCCCCTTGCAGCCTCCCTAGCCTCCACTAGAAAACATGGGGTTTTCGGCTTAGCCCCTTGCCACACGCACTCGAGATGGGAGGCGTCGGGTACTCGCAGGCCGAAGCCGCTTCCCCTAGCCTCCCGCTACAAGACATGGGGTTCTTGGCCGAGCCCGTGCCACAACAAAAAAACATATTCAAGCCAAAAACATGCTACTGTACGTGATTGCGTCGTAAAAAGTCTCCACTCCTCTGATTTTCGAACAATGAAAAACAAAAACAAAACAAGATTTCAGGGGGGTGGAATTTAAACTAAAATCCCTTCTCTCTTCTCCCTTGATTTCTCGAATAACGAAATACAAAAAACAAAAAAATTCGAGGGGCGTAGAATTTAGAATAACATCCCTTCTCTCTTCTCCTCGGATTTTTCGAATAATGAAATACAAAAAACAAAAAAGATTCGGGGGTGGAATTTAGAATACGTTCCCTTCCCTACAACAAGTAAATGGGGGGGGCTGCGCCCCCCCAGGGCAAAAAGAAGTTAATGCGACTTATTGACCAAGACAATGCGGCAATTGCCATTTGTGCCAAGCTTCATATCTGCTGTGGTCATTGCACACCTTGTTCGCAATCAGCTGATAAGCTGGAATTTCCAGCGCACAAGAAAGTCTGGCCACATACCCAATCACTTGTGTTTTTTCGGCAATCGACAGAAACAGCGAGGTAAGACCGTACTTTCGGGTCAGACAGACGACCGCGCTACAGTCTGAGAAAATCCTTTGATCGCCCATTGTTATTACATCATCAGCAAAAAGCGTGATATTGCAGATTGCTTGTATTCCCGACTGGTGCAACAAGCCACATCGTGTTCTGCAACCTGCTTGAACCATGCTTTCCTTTTTAGATGCAAGTTGCCGAACGCTGTGGAGATGCGGAAACACCTTAGTTAACGCCTCAGATCGAGGCATGGCTTGACCATGGAGGCTAGCATACTGGCCTGAACTGATCGAACGGAATCTGAGCTGTCAAGATTTAGGCAAGCTGACAGATGGCGCTACATGTTAGAGCAAGGTTCGGGGGGGGGGTTTCGAACCTGGGTTCAACCCAGGTTCGAACTCCCGGCCCTCCGGGGGGGGGGGGGGGGGGGGGGGGTGGGAACAACAACATCGAGAATTTTTTCCGAGTTGAGATTGGTTTGCGAGTCCACCGTCTTGGTGTTTGGGACCGGAGTCCGTACTGCTAAGTACCACTACACTATCTTGAGCAGCAGAGGCGACTGTACAGGCAAAGCCTTCTGCTACTGGTACTACCATTTCTACTGAGGGTGTGACCTCAATCCTACGAGGTCTTTGCCTCAGCCTCTCACTAGAGGGTGGCACCTCTTGCTGCTGCTAAGCTCCACCGAGCTCCACCATCCGCTCCTCTTCTCCCTACTCGGTCAGGGGGTAGCCCCAGTCTCTGGGGTAGCCCTTTTTCTCTACCCACATCCCTTTCGTGTCAGTAAGAGGGCAGCCCTCTGGGTGCACAGCAAGAAATTCTGCACTAAACACCCTGCGACCCCTCGGCCACAGGTACCAATTACCTGTACAAATTGGTTGCTGGCCCTTCTAACAGGGTTGTCCGTCTGCTTTGCTGAGAGGGAAATCTGCCATATCTGCTCAGCACGCAGCCCTGTGGGCCCTGGGCAGTGAAGCCCGCCAATTCACAGCCCGAGGATGCCACCTCCTCACTCCTGATTCTGGTCTGGCACTCCAAAAACTGTGCGGAGGGTTCCAGAAAGCACCTCATGCCTAATTACCCCGTGCGAGGGTGGATGAGACCACTTGACAAACTGGGTTTACATCACCGGGTTAGGCCACTGCACCCCTCAACTCGTTATCTTTGGCGCAGGGTCCACGACCTCCCCTCGACAAGGCGCGGGGCCACGCTTTCCCCTCGATTCCCCATGCACAAGTGCACTGGCGCAGGGAACGACGCCGAGCAGAAGCCAAACCCAGAAACATAAACCTCAGGTAGCACCTAGAGAAGGGGATCTCGCCTCTGGTAGCTGTCCCTCTCACAAGTGCCACAGTGTCTGGGATCCCGGGGAAGGCACCATCCTTAATCCCAGGGTCGGTGTGGATTTACTGCAGAAGGGCCTAGGGCCTAGGTGGACAAAGATAACTCCTGAACCTAAGCCTGGTAGGACTGGGCAATTCCCAGCATTGACAGAGGTCCGGAGGGCCCAATATACCACTCATCTCAAGAGGATGAACCTCTGGCTGTGTGAGTCACGAAGAAACTGCCAGACTGACCTCACACTCAAGCCATGTCCTTACACTGGCTAATACTCAGTGTTGGCGTTGCCCGGTACATGTCGCAGGCTTCTGCATGTAGCAGGCTTCCGGAAGGGGCATCTCCCTAACTTCCAGCTCTCCAGGGATTGCAAGCGGTGGCAACAGGCTGTACAGACCAGTTGCTCAAGTTCGCCGCAGCTCCGGCTTTCACTCTCTTACTAACCGTGCCTTGCGGTCCCCCCGAGCATACTGGGCTCATCCCTGCCCGCCGGCCCTTGCCCCTATCTGTTCGGGTCAGAGGGTCTGCACCTCTCTGCTGCCTCGGTGCCCCTTGGCCACGAGGCCTACGGAAGGCATCCCTGTTTTGCATGCTCGCTGAAACTCTGCTCCAGGGACTAGGCATCGCGGAAGTGCCCTGCCCTGGTAGTTCGCTCCAGTCGAAGGATGCACCTTCCCTCTCGGCTCACCTCTGAGGTTTTTGATAGCCAGGCTATCCCTCTTAGAGGGTGGGCTCCATGGCATCTAGGCGGCTACCCCTACCTGAAAGCGGCCTACCACTTGCCTTCTCACTCGAGCCGAGAGCCTTGAGCCAACAACATCGAGAATTTTTTTTCCGAGTTGAGCTTGGTTTGCGAGTCCACCGTCTTGGTGTTTGGGACCGGAGTCCGTACTGCTAAGTACCACTACACTATCTTGAGCAGCAGAGGCTAACTGTACAGGTAAAGCCTTCTGCTACTAGTGCCACTACTGAAGGTGGGACCTCAAGCCTATGAGGTCATTGCCTCAGCCTCTCACTAGAGGGTGGCACCTCTCGCTGCTGCTAAGCTCCACCGAGCCCCACCAATCGCTCCTCTTCCCAGTACTGAGTGAGAGGGTAGGCGTGCGGATTGCCTCATGTCCGCTTGCAAACTACCCTTCTCCCTTTCCTGTCAGTAAGAGGGCATCCCTCCTGGTGCACAGCAAGGCATATACATTCTGCACTCAGACCCTGCGACCCCTCGGCTATAGGCAGCAATTACCTGTACAAATTGGTTTGGCCCAGCTACAGGGTTGTCCGCCTGCTTCAGCTGAGAGGAAAGAACTGCCGTGACTGCTCAGCCTGCAGCCCTGTGGGCCCTGGGCAGTGAAGCCCGCCACTTCACAGCCCGAGGATGCCACCTCCACACTCCTGGCGTCTGGCACTCCAGGACACTGTGTGGAGGGTTCCAGAAAGCACCTCCTGAAAACTACCCTGTGCGAGGGTGGATGGGAGCAGGCTTGGGGACACTGCACCCCTCAACTTGGTATATTTGGCGCAGGGTCGACGCCTCCCCTCAACTAGGCGCGGGGACCACGCTTTCCCCTCAATTCCCCCATGCACGAAGTGCACTGGCGCGGGGAAACACGCCAGGCAGAAGCCAAACCCATAAACATAAACCTCAGGCAGCGCCTAAGGCGGAATCTTGCCTCTGGTAGCTATCCCACTCTCAAGCACTGCCGCCAGTGTGGATTTACTGTAGATGAGTCCTAGGCAAGGCCAAGGTGGACAAACTAAAGCTCCTGACACTAAGCTTGGAAGGCCTGGGCATACCCCAGCATGACAAAGGTCAGGAAGGCCTTATACCACTCATCTCAAAGAGGATAAAACCTCTGGCTGTGTGAGTCACGAAAGAGCCCGCCAGATCTATCTCACACTTCAAGCCAATGTTGAACTGGTTAGCAGCCAGTGTAGGCGATAGCCCGTTACAAGCCACAGACAATGTAGCAGGCTTCCACAAGGGGGCATGTGCTTTCGGCCTGCTGGCCACTGCATCACGTTCCCCAATCGCCACTGCAGACTCCCAAACTTCCAGCTTCCTAACTTCAGCTCTCCAGGGATTGCAAGCGGTGGCAACAGGCTGTACAGACCAGTTGCTCAAGTTCGCCGCAGCTCCGGCTTTCACTCTCTTACTAACCGTGCCTTGCGGTCCCCCCGAGCATACTGGGCTGATCCCTGCCCGCCGGCCCTTGCCCCTATCTGTTCGGGTCAGAGGGTCTGCACCTCTCTGCTGCCTCGGTGCCACTTGGCCACGAGGCCCATGGAAGGCATCCCTGTTTGGCACGCTCGCTGAAACTCTGCTCCAGGGACTGGGCATCGCGGAAGTGCCCTGCCCTGGTAGTTCGCTCCAGTCGAAGAATGCACCTTCCCTCTCGGCTCACCTCTGAGGTTATGATAGCCAGGCTATCCCTCTTAGAGGGTGGGCTCCATGGCATCTAGGCAGCTACCCTACCTGAAAACTGCCTACCACTTGCCTTCTCACTCGAGCCGGGAGCCTTGGGGTTCAACCTGGGTTCAACCCAGGTGCAACCTGGGCTCAACCCAGGTTCAATTTTTTTTCCGAGTTGAGCGAACAAATGCGATCCACCTTCTTGGTGTTTGGGTTGTGAAAACCGTGCCTCTGCACCGGCACATCTGATGGCCCTCTTGGCCCTATAGTACAGGGGGAGGAAAACACCTCCTCCTAAGCTACCATCCTCTTTGGGATGCTACCAGAGGTTGTACCTCATGAGAGGATTGAACCTCCTGGCAAAACATTCCTCAAGGTTTCTGGTGCACTAGGTGCAAACCGTGAGAGGAAATCGGCCAGTTCTCTGGCAGCGAGGATGAACCTCAGCTTATCATCCTCTTTGGGATGCTACCAGAGGCTGGTACCTCATGAGAGGTTAGGAACCTCCTGACAAAAAGTTCCCTCAAGGCCGCTGGTGCACCTGGCGCAGGCTGTTAGAGGGGATCGGTCAGGAGTGGCTTCTCTGGTAGCGAGGATGACCTGCACTTTATCCTCACTGGGAGGATGCAACCTCCTAGGTTGCTTCAGCTGCCGGTGCCTTCAGGGATTTTGCACAGGGGGTCTGCTTGCTGCAACTTGGGCTGTCGCTTGCACCTGCTGAAAGAGGCTGCGGATGGCATTGGTTGGCTCGGGCTTAAACTGCGCCTTGCACCTGGGGTCCTTTTTAAAACTGCATGCAACTGAAAGTTTTTGCGAAACATTTTTAGTCTTCAAGGACAACTGTCCACCACAACCTTCGCAGACCCACACTTGTCTGTTCCCGAGCAGTTTTAAAACATGTGTAACATGTACCCCTTCAACCGTCACTCTGCCTTGGTGTGTGCATTGGCGCGCTGCCAGTGCTTCCAAGGTTTTGCGGTTCTTTGTGTGCAGGAGTTTAAGTTGACACTGAGCACACCGGAGGTTGAGACCTTCCCATTCCCACGCATGCACAGGTTTGGTCCGGACCAGCTCCTGGAACCATTCCTGTTGGGTGGTGATGTGGCCTCTCCCTATGTTGGAGCCAATGCGCTTTTTGCAGGGCCTGGAGGTGGCCTCGTTGCTCTTGCGAGCCTGCTTTTCCTGCAGGAAGACCTTATACACTGGGTGCTGATTTTCCCCAATGGCAGTAAGGACCTTTTCCGCCCTGCTCGCCAGGAATTCTTGTGCTTTTTTGCTGCAATGGTCCTGGTACTGACTGGCTGCCCGGACATCAGGGTGGGCCAGCTCGGCCGCTTTTTCCCCACACAGCTTGTCCGCCAGGTCATTGACCTGCTGTCTCCACGAGTTTTCCGCACCCACCTTCCGGAGGAACTCCTCCTCTGAAACATGGGATGGAACCCATTTCATTTTGAGGCGGTTGACATCAGTGGTTTGCAGCTCCCACCAGATGTCACCGTGGGTTGCCCGGCTTTGGGCTGCGGACTCGTTTTGGGACACCAAGGCAGTCTAGCGTCGTGTCAATAGGGCCTTCGGTATAACGGGCCAGCTGCAGAACGGCATACAGCTCCCCCCGAAAAACCGTCTGTGGTCCAGGGACTTGGCCTACGATTGCTCCTACCTGGACGTATTCTTGGCCCTGTTTCTTGCAGGCTACTACCGCATATGCCACCTGCCGGAGTCTCGGGTCCGCCGTGTAGGGGCCACCACTAGCATCTGTGCCATACACAAGCTCCGGGTCATTGAGGGCCTCTTTGTTTGCCCACATACCCAGAAAGATGGGATTGTCCTCCTGTGGAGGCTGTACCTCCCATTTGGGTTTGGGCGGGAGGCCCCTGGTCCACAGTGATCTCGGACCTTGGGCCCTGCCTTCTTGGAACCATGTTGGCAACTCCCAGTTTTGGGCCTCGCACCAGGCACAATCCAGGAGGACATGCTCCCAATCTGCTTCCTCGTGGCATCGGGGGCACACTTTGACAGCAGAGTTTTGGCTGCAAACCAAGGCACCCTGCCAGACGCACCTCAAGGCAGCTGCTTTCGTGTTTCGACCTTCTTTCTTGAACTCTCCCAGCAATTTCCTCCCTACCGTCCAGTCGACTCCCTCCTGTAGCTCAGGGGCAGCAAGACCAGTGGCGATGCGGTGGTTCACCTCCTTCTGGTAGGTTTGCTGGAGGAGGTCTAAGACACGACACTCCTGCTGCGGGGTGTGTCTGGTGTGCTTGGTGCCGTGGGTGTCTAACCATTCATCACTGCCTCTAGGCTGCCAACCCATGTCAAGCAGGTACGCAACCGTGGCTGCCAACGGGCCCCTGACCATTTGCCACCTGCTGCTGGCCTCTTCCAGCCTTTGGACGGTGAGGCCCCATGTTCTCTCCAGCAGCTCTTCCTTTCCTACCCAGCGCTTCTTAAGCTGGAACCAGGCCTCAACTTGCTGGACCATCATGGTGCGGCCCGGGTCTTGGTACCTATCCCCCACGGAGGACAGGGCCACCTCCAGATTGCCCATCTTTTGTCTGCCACACTGTTTAGCCAAGGCAATCCGGAGCTTTTGTCTCCGGGTGGGTGGCATTCCCTGGGCTTGGTGACCCCAAGTAAGGACGGAGGCAACCCCTCCCCTGAAGAGGCGGACCTTGGCCGGCACACTCGGGACTCAGTTGTTTCAACTTCTTCTGTCGTTTGCCCGCTTTGTGCCTTCGGGCTCTCTGCACCTTGACCCTTCGGACCCGACCCAGGGCACAGTCCAGGCCTAAATCCTTCATGCTATCACAGATAGCCGGGTCCCCATCTTTGCGCAGCTTCTGTAGCTCCCTTCTGGCTTCTGCAGTGGTGCACAGGAAGCCTGTTTTCTTGAGGGACAAACGGAGGTCGCTACCTTCCAGAAGCCGGCGAAGGGTTTTGTAACCTTCATAAACCGCAAACGCTGCCTGCTCAGGATATCGTGCTTCGAAATCCGCTCCGATGTCATCCACCCAGGTGTCTAAGGCGATGATACTGCGGAGCTGAGCGGCTTCTTGCATTATTGGCTGGAGGTAAACCCTGGCCATCATTGTTGCGAACGGGCACCCTGCTAGGATGCCCCTCGCAGGGAGGATCCCCTCCGAAAGGAGATCCTCTGCCACGAGATATCTCGTTCCCCGGTAGACTTGCATGACCAGGAGGGCTATAGCTGGCGGGAAGCCGGTCGCCACTATCCGCTCCTCCAATTTGGTCCAATTAACACTGTCATAGAAAGTCTGCAGGTCCAACAGGACCGCACAGGCATGTTTGTTAGCTGCGCGGCTAACCTCTCCTCTCAGGAGTCTCTGCATGCCTGTTTCTAGACAAGTGTTACCTGGGGAGGCTTTATCCCATGGGAACCTCTCTGCAGTTTCTCGCATCCATTTCTTGACGACCTGTGCTCTGCAGAAGCACCAAAGCCGATAGGTGATGGATGTGAGGGTTATGGGCCTTTCTATTTCAGCGTTTTTGGGCAGGAGTGCCACATGGTGCGCCTGCCAGTGCTGTGGCGCCACTCCTGTGGTTTCAGCCAAGTTCAGGACTTGGGTGAGCTGCTCATAGGCCGGTCCAGGGAGGTTTTTGAGGGCAGCATAGGTGAGCCCATCAAGACCTCCTGCCTTGTCGGTGACAGTCTTGAGGATGGCCTCGAGCACCTCTGCTGTTATTTTGAACAGCGGGGAGGCTTTTGCTGCATCCAGCAGGGTCTGGCTGATCGGGGGGGAACATTCTACCTCTCCCCAAATTGCGACCCACTGCTTCCTCCTGGCCCCTGGGCGCTCTTCGCCTGGGAGGTTTTGGAAGGGCCGATCTAGGACTCTCTCACTCTTCTTGAGAGAACTATAGAGAGGTCTCATCCCTTTCGCTAATCCCGCTTGGAGCCAGTCCTTGTATTGGGCCTGCTGCTCCTTGGCTCTCTGCATCTGGAGGGCCGCTTCCTTGTGCCTGGCAGCGACACTCAAAGACCGCCACTGTGGTTCTTTTGCTGAACATTGCTTGTACAGTTCTGTGAGGAAGGCAGTTCCTTCAGCAATGTCTTGACAAGTTTGGAGGGTGCCTAGGTCCGGTAGGTGCTGCTGGGAGGCGGGCACTTCCTCCAGGATTCTGGCCATTCGTGCCCAGCAGCCCACTTCAGAGCCTTTGGGGGCAGTGGAAGGTCGCTGCAAGACTAAGGGTCCCCATTAGGCCTGCACACACCAACCTCTGCCAGTTCTCTGTGCTTCGTGGCAGTGCTCCAGGCTGGCCGCCCAGGTCGCCAGTTGCCAGGTGCTCTGGTCCTCTTGGGCACAGGTCCTGTCCATTATGGCGAAATGGGAGGGTTGGACCTCTTGCCATTCTTGGTTTTTGAGGTCTGCTGTGAGTTTCGGGAACTGGGGAAGCTTCCAGGACTTCCATTCGCTGGCACCGTCCTTGACTTTGAGGTGCAAGGCTGCATGTGGTTTCCACGGGACTGCCCAGGTCACAGACAGATCTACCAGGGCTTCCAGGCTCCTACTCACAACCCCAAAGTCCAGCATGTAGCCTCTCCAGCGGCTACCATCCTCCCCCTCATCACCTGAATCAGTGCTGTGTCCTGAACTTCGGTCGGGTCCAGGTTCCAATCTCCCAGGATGATCCAGGGTTCCGGGAGGGTTCTTACGAAAGCCACCAGAGAGGATAGCACCTCTGCATTCGTGGGACCATTTAGGCCTTCCGTGTCCCTCAGGTAGAGGGACACAATCGTGTAGTCCCACCGTCTTTGTCTCAGACCCACAGCTGTGTAGCCTGCCCCTTTGCATTGGTAGGTGGCTTTTTGCCACACTCCGCTGTTTTTGGGAAAGGCACAAGCAGTGCCCCCCAGCCTTGTGCCCTTGTCCGACAGGGAGGCCGGCTCAGCATAGAGATCCCATCCTAGGGATTGCAGTGTGGCTCTCCTGCCATGCAGCAGTTCCGGTGTGAGGTGGGTTTCCTGCAGACACACCACCTTGGCTTTGGAGGAGGTCACCCACTCCAGTGCCCCGTTGTTGAAACTGGTGACATTGGCGCTCATGATACTTAGATACTGGTCAGGCGAGGCGGAAGGTTTAACCTTCTCATGGCTGGGCTCTTCTGAGTCGGTGCCCTCGCCGTGGGTAGGGTCTTCCTCTCGTTCCTGCTGACCCAGCACCTGTTCTGTCAGGGACTCTTCCTTCTTTGGGAGCTCAGAGGCTATCACCTCCTTTGCTTGTTGAATGGCTTTCCCGGTGACATCCTCTCCTTGCTCTAGGGCATGCAGGACCATCCTGCACCAACCCCAGGCCAGGGAGTCCTCCGCCATCACCTCCTCTTGGGCTTCGATGAAGCTTAAAAGGGTGGCTTCCTTCGCCTGAAAGGGGCTCGCTTGATCTTCCAGGAGGTTGACCACCTCCTGCCATGTCATCTCCGAACCCAAGTCATCTGGGCTGCCGAGGGAAGGTATCACCTTCTGGGCTTCATCATTGCATTGTGGCGGGGAGGCGCCTTGGGTAACCAGAGGGTGCCCATCAGGGTTCACCTCCCACGATGACTTCATTTGTTCGCCTTCTGCTGGTGCCTCATCATCTGTAAGGTCCAGCTTGAAAAACTTTGGCCCTGTGATCGGAACGCTTTCTGGCGACTCCTTTCCAGGCCGACAAAAGTGGCTGGGCTTCTGCCAGCCTTGTTCACAACCACTGCTATCTGCAGTAAGTTGTTTCCCCAAGGCCTCCCTCAATCTTTTCCCATGTAGATTGATGTGAGCACCTCGCTTGTAATATTCAGCACACGCAACTAGGAAATGCTGAGCAGTTCGCAGCATGTGTTCCAGCCCTGGGCTGGGGTCGCACATTGGCTCTGTGGGGCCCTTGCTTTGGGGCTCCAGGCCCCACACGCCGAGTCCCTAGGCCACCGGGCCAAACCCCGGCGGGGCATTGGCATTTCCGGAAGGCATCCCCTCCTGGGTTTGCTCCTCAAGGCCTGGAGGGGTGGGGACCTCCTGTGTGCGACGCCTCTTTGCTTCTCTCTCCGCTTTAATTTCATGGAGCTTCTTCTCTTGCTCCTCGTTGAGGCTTACCCCCAATTCATGGAGGATGCTGTCGACCTCCATGTCCGCAGCGGATTCGCAGAAGACTTTCTCTTTGAGCAGGCCTGAGCTTGCTTCGACTGCCTTCTGTGCCCTCTCGGCCTGCTCATTCAGCACGATCATTTCTTGTAGAAGCTGCCTTAATGACTCCTTCGCCATGTCAACGCGCTTCTGCAGGCCAATCTTCTGATCAGCAATGTGCTTGAGCTTGCCAGCTGCACTTTGCCAGCTCTGGCTGGCCTGGCTTGCAGCTTGGGAGGGCGTCACCTCCTGACTGGCCTTGAGGCCCTTTGACCTCCTCCGGCAGGGCGGCTTCGTGCTTCTGGCACAGGTCTGTGAGATCGTCCACCTCTTCCTTGACCTGTGCCTTGGGTGGTTTGTACCCTGCCTCCTTGAGGTTCTTTTGCACCTCTTCAGGCACACTGTCCCACGCCACTCCAGGACCTTGTTCGGCAGTGGTGCTTTCGGAGTCTTGGGCTTCTTTGGTGGCTGCCAGTAAGCTGCCTCGGCGACCGTAGGCCACTGTGGCTTCCACTGGCTCCAGTTCTGTCTCGCCTTGCGAATGCTGTTTGCCCATGGTGTTCTGCACTTCTTGCAGAGCTGGTTCTGCTTAGCCTTGTCCGCCCAAATCCATCCTGTGCAGCTTGTACCACTGCAACAGATGTACTCGCGGGGGGCCATGGCTAAGAGGAAGGCACCTCCGGCAAACTGTCCTAGGCTGGCTACCAGGCTAGGAAGGCTGAGACCTCCGAAACTTCCCTCAGGCTACTCCTTGGGCCGAAAACTTGAGCCACAACCCAGGTTCAACCCAGGTTCAACCTGGGTTCAACCCGGGTTCAGAACCCGGGTCAGAATTTTTTTTTCCGAGTTGAGCGAACAAATGCGATCCACCTTCTTGGTGTTTGGGTTGTGAAAACCGTGCCTCTGTACCGGCACATCTGATGGCCCTCTTGGCCCTATAGTACAGGGGGAGGAAAACACCTCCTCCTAAGCTACCATCCTCTTTGGGATGCTACCAGAGGTTGTACCTCATGAGAGGATTGAACCTCCTGGCAAAACATTCCTCAAGGTTTCTGGCGCACTAGGTGCAAACCGTGAGAGGAAATTGGCCACGGGTGTGTTCTCTGGCAGCGAGGAACCTCAGCTTATCATCCTCTTTGGGATGCTACCAGAGGCTGGTACCTCATGAGAGGTTAGGAACCTCCTGACAAAAAGTTCCCTCAAGGCCGCTGGTGCACCTGGCGCAGGCTGTTAGAGGGGATCGGTCAGGAGTGGCTTCTCTGGTAGCGAGGATGACCTTCACTTTATCCTCACTGGGAGGATGCAACCTCCTAACCCGGGTCAGAATCCAGGTTCAACCTGGGTTCAACCTGGGTTGAATCCGGGTTCAACCCAGTAAAGTCTCACTTCTCTGGCTTCGAATAATGAAATCCAAAAAATAAAACAAGATTCGAGGGGGGTGGAATTTAGAGTAAATCCCTTCTCTCATCTTCTTTCAGCCCCCCCCCCCTTAAGACCCCCTTTAAGCCCTCTTCAAGGCCCCCTTCAAGCCTCCCTTTACGCCCCCTTAAGCCCGTTCAAGCCCCCCTTTAAGCCCCCCCTGAAACCCCCCCTTAAGCCCCCCTTAATAAGCCCCCCTTAAGCCCCCCCTTAAGCTCCCCCTTTAAGCCCCATTTAAGCCCCCTTTCCCGCCGTCCCACCCCTAACCCCCCCGCTCTTTACTTCTTAAAACAAAAACAATCTCGTCTCTAGTCCTCTGAGTTTTGAACAATGAAATACAAAAGCAAAACAAGATTTGAGGGGGGTGAAATTTAGACTAAAGTCCTTTCTCTCTTCTCCCCTCTTTCCAATTCACAACAGGCAAAATGCGGGGGGCTGCGCCCCCCCCAACCCCCCCGCTCTTTACTTTTAGAAACAACAACTGTCTCGTCTCTACTCCTCTGATTTTCGAATAAGGAAATACAAAAAACAAAAGAAGATTCGAGAAATTCGAGGGGGGTAGAATTTAGAATAAATTCCCTTCTCCCTTCTCCGTTTTCGAAGAATGAAATACGAAAAACAAAAGAATATTCGAGGGGGGTGGAATTTAGAATAAATTCTCTTCTCCTCTTATTGCTTTAAGAAACAAAAAACAGTCTCGTCTCCTTTCAAGATTGAACAATGCAGGTTCAAGCCAGGTTCAACCCAAGTTCAACCCAGGTTGAAGGGGGCGGAATTTAGACTAAATTTCCTTCTCTCTCTTCTTAAAGAGAAGGTAATGTTTAAAGTCTCACTTCTCTGGCTTCGAATAATGAAATCCAAAAAATAAAACAAGATTCGAGGGGGGTGGAATTTAGAATAAATCCCTTCTCTCATCTTCTTTCAGCCCCTCCCCCCCCTTAAGACCCCCTTTAAGCCCTCTTCAAGGCCCCCTTCACGCCTCCCTTTACACCCCCTTTAAGCCCCTTCAAGCCCCCCTTTAAGCCCCCCCTGAAACCCCCCTCCCCTTAAGCCCCCCTTAAGCCCCCCCTTAAGCTCCCTCTTTAAGCCCCATTTAAGCCCCCTTTCCCCGCCGTCCCACCCCCAACCCCCCCGCTCTTTGCTTCTTAAAAACAAAAACAATCTTGTCTCTACTCCTCTGAGTTTTAAACAATGAAATACAAAAACAAAACAAGATTTGAGGGTGGTGAAATTTAGACAAAAGTCCTTTCTCTCTTCGAAGAAACTCCATGAAATTGAAGCGGAGCGAGAAGCAAAGAGGCGTCGCACATAGGAGGGCCCCACTCCTCCGGGCCTTGAGGAGCAAACCCAGGAGGGGATGTCTCCTGGCAATGCCAATGCCCGCCGGGTTTGACCCGACAAATGTACTCGCGGGGGGCCATGGCTAAGAGTGTGGTTCTTGGTGGCTGGCAAGGAAGAAACTCCCCGGTGCTGGTTGGTGGCACGGACAACCAGGCGACTCCTCAGGCGCAGACCCGGGGTTTCTGTGCCTCGTAGCCACTTCTTGGCATCTTGATGCAAGTCACTGCAACTCTGCAGCCACATGGGGCTCAGATGAAGTTGGTCTGGCGGCCGCGAGAGACTAATGTCGAGGCGGATGACTTGACTAATGAGAATTTTGCATTGTTTGACAGTGAGCAGAGGGTAAAGGTTAGCTGGGACGACATTCCGATGGATTTTTTATGCGAGAGCTTTCCGCTGCTCACGAGGATTTCCTTGAAGCTAAGTCTTTGGTACGTGCTACTTCGGGTCCTAAGATTAAGAGTTCTAAGAAACAAAAATTGGCGGAGAGAACCTCGTGATGAAATTGCTTGGCGCACGGAGTGTGGGGGGCACGCTGCTCCGGACGCCTGCAGGTGGGGTGATTCGCCCGGCTCAACGTGCTGGGTGATGCATCCTGCTGCTGACGCGCATGGGTCCGTTCCATACTGCACAAAAAAGAGAGAGAGTCCGATGCTGTTTGTGAGTGACTGCTGTTGGGTTGTTCGCGTCGCGCTTGCACCCGACCCTTCGCCTCAAGTGGAGGAACAAACTACCCAAGTCCTCCCGGGGGGATTGTTCCGTTACTTGAGTCGAAGGGGTGGGTGGGCGCTCCTTGGAACGTTGGATGTAGGACTTTGGCATCTTGTGGAAAAGTTTTATGGGTGTTTTGAAAATCTACTTGAAAGTGATTTGACATGGCATGCTGTCTTTGGGGAACATGAATGTGTGGTGAAGCACTTGCAGGTATGACCTCTTTCCAATTGAATGGGCATTGTTTGCTCTACATTGCTCGAGACAGGATCGTGGAGATTTTTTGATGCCCATCCGCCACGTCCCAAAATTTCCCCTAATCGCCTGTTGCCCGTGTCTGTCCCGGCTCCTTGTGTGGTTTGTGTTCCCTAGGGTTTAGGTCCTTCTCATGACCTCAGCACTTGCTGAACATGCTTCGCCAGCTGCTGGCGCTTGCTTGCCACTAAAAACTTCTCCCGTCAGTCGGAGTACTTCTTGATACAGGTCTCTACCGCTACATGGGCACTCTGTGCCTGGATTCACTCATTTCACCAGGGGTGATTCGCCCGGCTCAACGTGCTGGGTGATGCATCCTGCTGCTGACGCGCATGGGTCCGTTCCATCCTGCACAAAAAAGAGAGAGAGTCCGATGCTGTTTGTGAGTGATTGCTGTTGGGTTGTTTGGTCATCAAACTTTATGCGCATCGCGCTTGCACCCGACCTTTCGCCTCAAGTGGAGGAACAAGGTTTGTTGTGGGGATGAATCTCAGGGTTGCGAAAAAGAAAGAGAGGTAGAAACGCCCATGGCCCTTGCTTTTCAAACTGGCAGCTGCCGGATGCGCGTCCAACTTCCGATCTCGAGGTCCCCGTGCCTGAGGCTTATTCGTGCAGGTTCTTCTCTTGATCCTGGAGCTCGAATATGAGCCTTCACTGCCAGATCCGGATGTGTGTCCTTCACTGGATGACCACGAGAAGGCAAAGGATGATCTTGAAAGAGGCCCCGTTGCAGCTGAAGAATCCAGGAAGACGACGAAGAACGCGGCAAACCATGAGATGGATGACTACAAGACACGTGGAGTCAAAAGGCCGCATCGAAAAATCAAGTCGGGAGACTTGTCATCTGGAGTGCTTTCCATTGATCTGGCAGGCCCCTACAAGAATGGCGATGACGGCTCGAAGTTTATCCTGATCGCTGTTCTTCGAACTAAGGATGCGACGACTTTGCTTTTTGTACGTGCTCTTCAACGGCGATTTTGGAGTGACGTGCTGGAGGGAATTAACTCCATCGTGACTGAGATGTCTGCACTTGCAGGTTCCGTGAGGTTGTCAGGATCCACTCGGACAGGGCGAAGGAACTTTTGGCAGAGCGAGTCGTGAAACATCTGAACTATGCGGAATTTTAAAACAGTCGGTCCGTGAGTTCATCGTGAAAGGTCAGGCGCCTCACAGATACTGGCCACTTTACTTTCAGGAAGCAGCACTTCGATATCGTGATACATCACTTGGTGTGGTGTGGCAAGGAACTTTACCATATCCTGGTTCCCGTGCGGCGGTGAAGGTGATCGATCCAGCACCACTGGAGGCTCGCGCTGAAGAAGGAACTTTCCTGGCACGAGATTCGCACGCAACGCATGGGGCACGGGTTCAAGTGAAGAGAAATGGTCGGGACATCGTCATCTTGACCAGACTGCCTGCAGTGAGGGGTCGTCAGTGGCACACCTACCTCGTGTGGATTTCTGATAGAGGTGAAGCGCGCAACGCAGATGACATCCGAGACTTGACACAGGACTGCTAACCGTCGAAGAGCAGTCACTTGGTCAGAGCCCTCTGGAAGGATATCCAATCGTGGCACAGGCTGTGAATTCAGTGGATGCTTCGGAACAGCGAACCCCTGAAACAGGCAAACGCAAGCTGAAGTACCATGTTTGGAGTGCAGATGCTGAAAAGGAAGCTTACAAGGCCGAGGCCCGAGCACTTGCTACTGCAGGAGCAGATGAAGCTGAAGCCGAGGACGATCTGCGTCTTGATGGGCGTGTTTTCATTGAAGGACCTCGACATCTACAAGAAAAGTGGAGAGATAGCTGTTAGCAACTTGCTAATAGCTGCTAATAGCTCTTTACAGATGTGTTTGATCGCTTCGATGCAGAAGCACCCGAGCAAAAAAAAATGTGTGTGATCTTTTATCCTGCCAAATTACTTATTCATGATTCTTCAGTGCACGTGCAATTTCTTTCTGAGATGATTTTCTAGCTTCACTCACACTTTGATTTTCGTGGGGCTTGTGTGACACTTGTGTATGTGCAACTTGCTCCTCTCAGTTGCAAGTGTGGCAACATGACATGTTGTGCAAATGTGGCAGCATAATCTATTTATTCACAATGAACAGATGATGACACAGCAAAACACATTCGTTGCAGTGTGTGCTGTGAACTTAGCTGCAATTTTGTTTCAATTTTGTTTCAGCGCATGGGCCGTGCCCTCGAGCGTGGACAAGCTGCCTGCCACACGCTCTCCCTTCTGCCGTGGGCAAGACGCGCGCCTATCACTGTCATTTCGTGGCCCTGGTTGCGAGGCTTCACTGAGGGCTTTCTTGCTGGCATCGTGGCATCGCTGGCTTCTTTGCTGGCTGTGAAGTTCGAAAGCAGGCATCCTCAGCTACATTGTGATGCCTCTCTGGGGCCGCTACTTGACACTGGCACTCTGCTGCCTTCCTGCAGCAACTGTCTTGTCCGATTACTCGGGTGGACCTCGCAGCCCAAGCTCCGGCTTTGACCCTGCTATGGTGAAACTGCTTCTGACGATGGCTGTCTGGATGTGGCGGTTCCTCGCCCAGCTGCCGCTGCATTGGGAACTTTTGACCCTTTCGAGGCGCCGTTGCCTACGGCCACGCAGGCTTCTTCTTCATCCTCAGCTTTGCCGTCCATGGTACCTCCAGGTGTTGCTCCGGATGCTGCGCTGGCTTTTCAGGCTTTTTCTTCAGAACGCCGCCAAGAACGGGCCCGAGAACGGGCCCTGGACAGGGAGCTATTGCTGGAGTGCCTCCGCCGCTGCATGGATGATGCTGCTGCCTCTTCGGATCTTCATGGTCGAGTTTCGGGCCCTTGGAATGCCCGCGACCCTGGTTCCGCCTTCGAGTTCCGCGGTTCTTCAGCAACAAGCAACGTCCCTGCAGGAGGTGCGCGATCGGCTGGGGCAGATTGCTTGGTTCAACGCAGATGCCTTGCTTGCGATTTGTGCGCGCATCGACTACCTCGAGCGCTTGGCTGGCGTGGCCGACTGTGAGAGGCCACGCGTTGGTGGAGGTCCTGCTGCTTCCTGAGGCAGTTCTTCTCGCGTGCAGCTTCTTCTTGTGTAGCCATGAGCACTTGCTTTCGAACGTTTTCTGAGGCGGTTTGTTGTGCAGTTCACGGTTTTTCAGTGAAAGGTTTTGTATCTCCGCCGCCCTCGCCCTGTGGAAAACACAGCTGCGTGGCCTCTGGCTAGTCTATGTGTTTTGCAATGTGCATTTCACAGCTGTGGGCTTTTGCAGGCAGATGTGAGCCTTGCTCCTTGATGACTGCTGTGATGTGACAGCACGCAGTTTTCCTGCTCCATACGGCATGTGCTCATGTGCTCTTTTTTGCTCTTTGCAGCAAAATCTTCGCGGTTCATGTTTTCATGACTTCTAATTTCAGCTTCTACACTTTAGTTCTTCGAGCCGTTTTGCAAGCTGGCACCTGAACGTGCCAGCGGATGGGCAGCTTTTCCACCAAGGCCGCAGCCTTCAAAGCTTTTTGCACCTGTACACCGCCCGCTGATTGGGCCTTCTTCCCATGCGTTTCGGGCTTGCCCCTCTCTTTTGTGCCCTGCTTGCGCTTCTTGCTTCCTACAGCATGTCCTCGTCCGAGCAGACAGGGGATGATACAGCATGTGCATCTTCGTCTTCATTAAGTGCTCATGTCCGCAATTGCTGGCTGTCAAACACCTCGAGTGCCTTCACTATGCCGTGGGACCGTCGGATGGAGCCGATCTGGGAGTCCAATAAAAGTTAATAAAAGGTTCCAGGTCCAGATTCAAGGTGCATTGTTGCCTCCCATCCCGCTGGAAGCCCCACCTCCTGAGCCACCCTTGCGCGTTCCTTTGAAGCCTGCCAAGGCCTCAGAAGTTCTCTACACCGAGAAACTTTCGTATGAGCGTAAGGCAGCTTGCAAGAAGTGGGTGGCCATCATAGCTGTATGCTCTTCTGTTTGGCAAATAGCCCAGTTTGGTTTCGGTGCACCCGCCTTGCGATACGCACAAGGCGGCCTTGTTGAGCATGTGAAGGACGCCCTCGCCTCAAGGGCCACGAGCACTCTGCACACCCGGGCTGGCCCTATGCTCAGGTACATCCAATTTTCAGTGCAAGAGGGTCTGACGCCCTTCCCTTGATCTATAATTACGTCAAGGCCATGACATCAGCAGCCCCCACATATCCCAAGTCTTTCTTGATCGCACTGAGCTTTGCAAACCATGTCCTAGGACTGAAAGGAGTGTCCGAGGTCTTGGCGTCGGGGAGGATCAGCGGGGCAGCTGACTCCCACTACATCAACCGTGCTAAGGTGCGCCAGAGACCACCGCTGACCGTAGCCCAAGTCCTATTCGCCGGCTTCCACAGGGTTTTTCCTAATCCTCCTCTACGGTCGCTTGCGGTTCAGCGATGCCCAGAATGTGACGTGCCTACAACTGGATGAGGTCGCATGTAATGGCGACTCTCGAGGGTTTCCTTGAATGTGTGGCCGAACGGACCAAGACCAGTCTCGCAAGGTCAGGGCACTCCCTATAGTCATCCCGCTATTGTGCTTGGGCGAAACGCCTTGGATTCCCGTCTGGCTTGAGGTGCGAAAGAGCGAGGATCTCTTCTCGGAGGGTCATGTTGCCCCAGGAACCTGCCTGCTCCTGCCCACGGAGGTGGCTGGTCCACGCGCCCCGTCGGTGTTGGATCGGCTGCTCTTTGGCTTCGGAATCTCTTGAAGAACACCGTCGCCCGGGGCGATGTGGCTCTAGGCACTCATTCCTGCAAGGCGACTCTTCTTTTGTGCATGAGCAAGCGAGGCCTTCCCCGCGGCCCGCGTCGCCTCCTGGGCTACCACGTCAGCAAGGGTGACAGCAGTATGGTCATCTATTCCAGGGATGCCATGGCCAGTCCATTGCGCCTCATGTGCTCGATGTTGAAAGAGGTTAAGAATGACCTTTTCTTTCCGGCCCGACGTTACTCGAAGTGGCATGCTCGTGAACCCTGGTGCAGCTCCCGGAAGAGGTCCCGGAAAGCCCCGAGCCTGTGCACAGCGACTCCAATGAGGGAGCCGATGCCGTGGCTGGCCCATGGGGTGATGATGACCCCTCAGATTCCGAGCCCCGCTTCCGGTTCTCTCGCTGCATCCACAAGGTTCTCGAAGAAGGAGGGAACAAGCTACGTTGCGGCCGTGTCCCACAACATGGAGCTCCTGAGTGAGAGGCCGGCTTTTCTGTGCCCCGTGTGCGCTACTTCTTTCAGTAGTCTTTAGGCCGCGATGTGCCAGTTTTGCAGTGAAGGCCGAGGAGGTGAACCAAAAGGTGTATGGGCGAGCTGGGAAACCGCTCTTGGTCACATACTCCCATGCACCGCATGTGTTGTATGCCCTTTAGGTTGTCCTGGTCACGTTTGCCGGCACATGAATGCGTCTTGTTCTCATGCCAATGTGGGCCGTGCCAAATGTGGGCACTCGGCATTCATCGCATGTGTTGTATGCCCTCAGATGTCTTGGTCCCATGTTCAGGATGATTGCGGAATGCTTTTCTCTCGGTCTTCGTCGCACGTGTTGTATGTCCCTAACTTATGCCTGTCCGGGCATGGTTCAGTGTGCAATGCTTGTTTCCGCACCCCCCCCTTTTACATCCCGTGCCAATGTGGGCCGTGCCAACGTGGGCACTTGGTGCTAGCAGCATGTGCTCTACGCCCTCTAGTTCTGAGCGTGCCGGCAAATGTGTGCCGCGGCTCATGTGAGCCTGGGTCATGTCCTGTGCTGCATGGCTTTCGCCTGAGTGCACGCATACACGACTGTCATGTTCATCGCTGGTGCTGTGCTCGTTGCAGTGTTGCTCAGGATGGCGGTAGCTGATAGCACTGCAGTGTTCAAGGCCCGGGCATTGGCCTGCGGCCTTGTAAGCGATGATTATGACAAGTTCAAATCTGCGGGCCTCGACACGATGGCGCTGTTCGCCTTCTCCTGCAACTATGCGCCAGGGGCCTCTGATGAAAAACCTCTCACTGATCTCATCGCCAAACTTTTGGGGGGTGTGCCCACTGTGAAGCAGCTGGCGCCCCCGCTGCGTCAGCCGACGCGCGAGGGTCTGCATGACTTGCGCCTTAAGCCCGTACCCCTAAGCCTCCACCCCCGCCCTGCCTAAGTTCCCTAAGCTCGACTTGCGCGCCCAGGAAGAGACGTTGCTGACGCACCATGCCCTCCACTTGCCCCCCGAGGGCCCTCTGTTCGTCGAGCTTTGTGCCGGCACCGCTCAGCTCAGCGCCTGTGCCGCCAAGCGGGGCTTCGTCCCCCTTGCTGTCGATACACCATGTTGTTCGGTTGCACATGTGCACATCCTCCTTGCGATACCTGCAGCCGAGTGCGTGGCTCCCTCTTCCCGATGGCCGCCCGGGCCCCCCACCGCTGCGCGACGCGCTCCATCTCTGGGGTCTGCCCGACCTCCCCGCCAAGGATCGGGCCAGACTCGACAAAGCCAATTCCTTGTATGCTCACATGGTTGATTTTGTCGGGTTCTTTGTTGCGGAAGGTATTCCTTGGACCATCGAGAACCCATCCCGTTCCTGGTTGTGGAAGCTACCCCCCGTTCATGCCCTAGTCGAGCAGCGTTTTCCTGGTTCACTGTGAAGCCTGTGCCTTCGGCAGCAAGCGTCGGAAGAAAACGGCTTTCCTCGCTTCACATGCAGAATTCCAGATTCTCGCCCGCTTGTGCCCCGGCTGCCAGTCACACGAGCCCTGGGGTGTGACGCCCGATGGCGAGTTCTGCGCCGCTCGTGAGGTGGCTTTCCCCGTCGCCATGTGCGAGACACTCTGCGACGCCGTGGAGGCCCTTTGTGTCAAGCGCGGCTGCGCTCCTGGCTCTGCAAAAACACTGGTTGCACGGGCCCCTACGTTGTGCAGATCGGGGGTCGGGTAAGTTCTTGTGTGTTTTTGGGGTTTATAGGTCCCCGTTGGCCTTTGCGAACCTCTCTCGCCCTCTGGCACCCTTATGACTCTCTTGTGCAACTGCCCGACCACCTTGCCCGGTCCTTGAATCAGCTCACCTTCTCGCCCCACGAGATAGATAGCAGAAAGCATACAGTGGCCCGACATGGCCATCTTCGATGAAATGTGCGAGGGCTTCAGGCTAGTGGGTCACACCAAGTCCGGACTCTTTAGGCCAGGCGTCAGGCTGGCATCGATGTCGGAAGGCGAACTCATGGAGTCGGCTCAACGTTTGCGGCCCCAGCTCCTGACGAAGGTGATGCAAGAGAAGCAAGATGATTTTTCGGAGGAGCTCCAGGAGACCACAATGAGGGAGGCGTCAGAGAAAGGGTGGCTCGAGGGGCCGTTCTCGCCTGCAGACATGGACAAGCGTTTCGGGAACTGGCTGCCAGTTCGAAGATTCGCAGTGGTTGACGCTCTTGGAAGTGCTTTGCAGATGGGATGCAAGACACAGAGTCACAGTGTATCATCCAGAGCATTGCGGGGAAACACTTTGAACATCAGCTTCGAGGAGACAACGTTGCCTCGATCTTGCAGCTGACTGATCCGGGGTACCACACTGAAGACCAAAGAACTCGGCGCTATGCCCTTCGGTGTGCATAGGTTCGGGATCATCTTGAAGCTTCCAAAAGACCAAGCTGAAACATTGTTCTGGAAAGGAGTTACCTGCAGATGGCTTGACGAAAGTGTTGGCTTGCACCGCTTTGGGCAAGGCTCGAGAGCTGTTGGGGATGTACGAAGCGAAGAAATCGAACGCCACTCCTTGATCAGCTTGTGTACATAGAGCCATGATGTTGCTCGATATCCCATGGTACCGAAGGAATAGTCCAGTATTAGGGTAAGGCAGTATCAAGGCGCAGTGATGTCAAGTCTACTGAGAACAAGAAACATCAAGACCTCGAAAAAAGAAACATCGTATGGCTCTTTCCGGGCAAGAGCATTTGTTGCAATAAGCTGTTGTTCCTGTCCTGAGAAAAGCGCCTAGTAGCTCACACTAGCTCGTGGTGTATGCCCGTGGTGTCATACACATTTTGGGGCAGCACATTTTGGAGCGAAAGAGATCTGGCATAGATGCAGTTCCAGTCCTCATGGGCTATGAACTCCTGGAGTGGAGGAGTGTTTGAAACGTGCCAGATACTCCATGTTCAGTCATGCGAAGACATGCGTTGGATGCATGAATTGGCTCAAGAACAGAAAGAGTGTGAGCGCGAGGGGTTCCTCTAAGTTTTTGGGTTCTCCTTGGAGTTTCGAGGGACTTGACATACAGTTGAGCAACAGCTTGGCATTCGCAGCTGCAGCAGCAACAGCAGGCAGTTTGCACATTCGGCATATTTGCATTTTGTTGCATCAAGGAGACCTTTTCGTTGCTGCACTTTGTCAGAAGCTGGCTATCTTGAGATTCAGCAGATTTTGGGATTGTCAGAAGCTGGCTATCTTGAGATTCAGAAGATTTTGGGATTCGTTGGAGGAGCTGCAGCAGCCACCGCAGCTGCAGCATCAGCATCAGCAGTAGCATCACGGAAGCATTTGCATTTCCATTTGACATCTCATTATCTGGACTCCATCATATAAACTTCATCTCGTTCTCCAGGTGGGACAAGACACGAAGGGTTGGGTTAACCTTAATCCCATCCTACTTGCTTGTCATCTGTTGTAGCCCAACACCCTACTGTTCGGGGCTTCAGGCGCCGGCCCAGCGTAGGACCCTGTGTGGGATTGGTTGTGTGGTTTCCTCTGTTCCCTATTAGGTTCAGGGTATGCAAGAGGTCTCGCCAGGACTTGAAGGCCTCTGGGGCCATGAACATAGATGAGGAGGAACTCCCATCTGTTTCGACCCCTAGAATAAGAACCATCACCTATCCCGATCATTTCAGTCCTGTCACCGACACCACAGGAAGTCCAGAACCACTCCACATACCAGCACATCCTAGAACACCAGCAACACTCACACCCTTCCCGGGTCTTAACCGACGCAATGCAAGAGGTGGACGCAACGAGCTAAGGATCTTGAGGCAGCGGAAAGAGAAAGCAAGGCAGACCTGCCACCACACATCCGTGAGCTGAGATTTACCAAGCCAGAACAGGCGGAGGCGGAGGAAGCCAGGTATGATTTTTATGAGTTTTGCGAAGGGTGCTAAAGGGGAGGGGGGGGGGGCTTGAATTTGAGGACGAAGAAGGGTGACTTGAGAAGGGGCTTGAAACCCCAGTCGGGAATTTATCAGCTTCAGAATTCTCAAATTCAATTTCAAGGAGGCTTCGAAGGGGCTTGAAGGGGGGCGAATTATTCTCGAAGGGGGCTTGAAAAAACCCCGAAGCTTTCCTTTTCTTCATGAGTGGAGAATGTGTTCTAAGTTCCACTTCCCTTCGTTTTTTGTTGTTCTTTTTGTGTTTCATCATCATAATTCGACAACCAGAGAAGTGAGACTTTAAATCATTTGAATTTACCTTTGAGAATGAGAGAGTGGAGAATGCATTCTAAATTCCAGCCCTGAAAGAAAAGGGAAGAAAAAACCCTTTCCTGCATCACCTTTGATGCATCTTCAGGAAAATTGAGACGGGATGGAGGATGACGGGAGGAGGGGCAATGGGGAGCGCGAGTCTCAAGCAGCCCAACAGCCGGCGCACTTACTGCCGTGTGCTTTCCAGGTTCTCTCTCTTTCTCTTTTTCTCTCTCATTCTTGCTCTGGCTCCCGGTCTTTCTCTCTCTCTCCCTCGCCCTTTCTCTGGTTTCCGGATCGCAAGGTTCGTTGGTACCTAGGACCTACGAGAATCTCGTTGGAGGGAGCACGGGGTGGGCTTGGCAGGCAGGATTTCCGGTCCTTTTCCAAGTTGTGAAGACGGTTTTCTTTCGTTTTCGTAAAGGACCTGGGAAACCGGATCTGGGCGCTGGAAGGGACCTTTCGAGACGTCAGAAGATGATGAAATGTTCCAGGTGGCCCCTTCTGCCCGTGCGTGCGCTGTGCAGCATGTTTGTACACTGTACAGCTGAGCCAATGGGCCAAGTTCCCTTCAAATTTGGTTGACTGCCATTGCAAGACGCAGGCCCTGGCTTCCTACACCCAGACCTGCTTCGCCAGATCCCCGGCTTGTTCCATTCTTCTATTGCTTTTATGTACGAGACGATGTGGCTAAGCTTGCGACCCGAAAGTGCATCAAGTCTAAAGCCTTTTCAAGCTGGGAGTTTTTGACCTGACTTGTTCGGGCCTTGCTCAGGCCATCAGCTGCTCCGTTGGTACATGTCTTGCAGTTGCAAGTAAGCTTGAGGCCGTTATCGTGTCGGTTTCAATTTCAGAACGTCAGAAATGCGGCAGTTCCTAGCTGCAGACTTAGCTCCGGAAACCACGGCCAGCGGCTCGTCCAGGCCTTGTTGCGCTCCAGGCGGAAGCTGTGTCGTTGTGCCATGAGTAGGACCCCCAGGATAGCTCAGAGTTGCCACAAAAAGATCGCCAGTTTACGGTTACAGTGTTTTGCAGGCGGGATTCGAGAGGCTGGTGACGTCCTAAGCCGCAGGTTGCAGGTCTGAACGTGCTTTCCGGCTCGCACAGCACGGAAGAGGAACAATCCGAAAAACAAGCCACGAGCAAGTCCCGAAGGCAGTGGGAACAGAAGCCTTGCTCGTGCTGCGACCCAATCTGATGAATTTGTGTGTCAGGAGATAATTACGTTCTCAGGCTTCGGCATGGCGGGCTGTATGCCGGAGGAGGCCGCGCGCATCGGCGAGGAGGAGATACTAGCTGCAGACTTGGTCACAGAGGCACCAAGCAGTGCCATCGGATCAGAAAACGCGGGCCGTCTCACAGCATTGGTGCAGGTCGATGTCTGCACGCTGGGTGGGGGGACGATAGCGCTGGAAGTTCCTGCTAGCAGCAGATTTGGATGGCCGGCGGCCCCGACGTTCTGCGACAAAAGCTGCTGATGGAAACTGCAGAGTTGGGAGACCGGACGAGCATTGCAGAAAGCGGCGGCGGGGGCAAGATCAACGTGACACTCGTTTCCCTGCCCATGGAAGGCGACTTGGCCAACCCGATCCGGGGCGTAGTGAGGTGCCGCCCATGCATGGGGTTGGGGGCTGAAACATGCATCAGCTTGGATGGGGCCCGCTGCTCCATCGAACGGCCAGGTGATGGCATCGGCCCCAAATCCTTCGAGTTCACAGCTGTTTTCGACGGCACTGCCTCACAGCAGCAGATGTACGATGATGTCGGGGCCGAGATGGTTCAGCACGTTCTCGAAGGCTTCAGTGCGACCGTGATGGCCTACGGACAGACCGGCTCAGGCAAGAGACATTCGCTCTTCGGACCTAAGCCAGAGCCAGATGCTACGTTCTCCGAGGATGGCAAATTAGGATTAGTGCCTCGTGCCGCAAAGAAGCTGATGCAGGCAGCCCAAAGCCGGGTCCGGGGAATGCGCTGGCAGATCGCTTGCTCTTATGTGCAGATTCGCAACGAGCAAATCTTCGACTTGTTGTCGCCGCAGCTGCGGGAGTGCGGCGTGCAAGATGTGCAGGGGAAGGCGGACATCAAAGGTTGTGCCGAAGTGGAGGTGACGACCAAGGCTGAGTTCAAGTCTTTGTACACCTTGGCGCTTTCTCGGAGCTATATCGAACCTTCAAACAGAACAGACCTCATCTTCAGGTTCAGGGTCCAGACCGTAGACTCTCTTGGATGCGTCGTATCGCGAATATTAACTTTCGTCAAATGCAAAGGCTCAGAAAGACAAAGCAAGGCCGGGGCTGAAGGCATGCGACTTCGGGAGGGGGTGCAAATCGGAATGTCATTGTCTGCCCTGGGCAATGTCATCAGCTCTCTCGCTGACAGGCGCTGCCGTTTCATTCCTTACAGGGACTCCAAGCTCACCCGCCTGCTGGAGGACTCGCTGGGTGGGCCGGCCAAGACGGTGTTCCTGGCCCACATTTCTCCGGAGTCATGCTGCTGCGAGGAGTCGCTGAGCACGTTGCGCTACGCGAACCGTGCAGCAACGATTGGCAACAGGCCACTGGCCATGAACTGTGAAAAGCACGAAATCGCGTTGCTGCCGTTTCAAGAATGGCTGGCTTCTGCCGAGCAAGGCCCCGGCCCCGAGATCTCGCCTGCGCCGCAGCGCTGAAGTGAGAGCGAAGAGGGTTTTCATATCGCCGAACTTGCGAGAGCACTGGGTTTACTCGGGCATCAGGGCTTCTAGGTTCAGTCGCTAGCCATTGCCACAAGGTCCAGTGTTTATCTTGTGACGAGAGGTCGGGATGGTTCCTTTTTGGTGCACTTCACGAGATCAGCATGTTGTCAACGACTTTAGCACCAGCCAAATCCGGAATTCCATATCCCTGGCCGGCGAATTGGCAATGTTGGCGCTCAAAACGTGTTCCTCTCCCGAGTTCGTGAAACCTATGCTACTGACCTACCCACACTCAACTGGAAGCTCAGGGTCGGCGAAGATGGGTTTTTGTTACGATGTGGGGTTCAGGTCTTAGATAAGCCCCGCTTAAGGGTTCCGATTTTTTGACGTTGAATTTTGATGCAGGGTTGTGGTTTCGGGTTCAGACCTTTCGAGAAGCTACCCTAAACCCTCAACCCGAAAATCCAGATTGGGGGGGGGGGGCAAGCCGGGCGTAGAGTTGTTTGTGGGGCAGGCAAACCGGGCGGCGCATTTCGTAAAGTAGTTTGCGGGGCGGGCAAACTGGGCGGCGCATTTCGTAAAGTAGTTTGCGGGGCGGGCAAACGGGGCGGCACATTTCATAAAGTAGTTTGCGGGGCGGGCAAACCGGGCGGCGCATTTCGTAAAGTAGTTTAATTGCGGGGCGAGCAAACCGGGCGGCGCATTTCGTACAGTAGTTTGCGGGGCGGGCAAACCAGGCGGCACTTTTCGTAGAGTAGTTTGTGGGGCGGGCAAACAGCGCGGCGCATTTCTTAAAGTAGTTTGGGGGCCAGCAAACCGGGTGGCACATTTCGTGATTACCCAGCACCGCTAGGTCTCTCAAGATGCGGTTTGGGCGTGCAAGGCATGATCTTGACACAAAAAGGCCATTGGGGGTGCGGCTGCTGTGGATTAACGTGTGCAACCAAGGGGTCCAAGCATCTGCGATAAGGTCGTGGCCCGTCGTTATGTTGAATCGTGATGATTGTTTGTCTGCCGGGCAGAAGACAACGATCATTCAGCGAAACGTGGCGTTGCCGTAACTAGCCACACCCGCTTCTGGCGATTTCCCAATTTGAAGCGGAATGTTCGGGGGGCCCATAGAGACAAGTCTGGACTCGCCAATGAAGGAAGCACAAGCACGTTGAACCGCATCTGTAGATCCTGCTTCCTCGGACCATAGAGTCTGGGCAACACGGGCCGAAACGACATGGTGTCAGGCCATTCAAGGTTACACATGGCCCAGAAGTGCTCGATTTGCTGTTGGGCGACGGCCGCGCCAGGGCTCGCCTGACCGCGTCTATGAAGTGCAGCAGGGGGTTGAAGCGGCGATACTGCTGCTCTCCCCAGAGACATGGAAGCAGTGAAGGGCACCCGAACAAACGCGTTGAGCTTGTACTTTCGAATCCACCCCCTCCGCTCCGGCCATTCCCTGTTGGTCCCTGGCCCATTCGTTGAGAACCTGGGGACTCGTGGCGCCGTGGACCAAGCATGTAAAGGGCTGCAGCAGTGGGTGTTGGCTTTGCGCGCTAATCGCGCGAAGCCCGCGAAGCGCATGAAGCGCGCGAGCGCGCGTAGGGCGGCCCCCAGGCGGACCATAGTACAAACATTGCTGCAAAAACGTGTGCTAAAGAAACCTGCGTGCCCGACTAGCATCCTCAAGTTTCCTATAGATTGAGACTGCCGCCAAAATGTATGCTGACGAAGCCAGCGTGCCCGACTAGCATCTTCAAGTTTCCTAGGTTGAGACTGCCGCCAAGATGTATGCTGACGAAGCCAGCGTGCCCGACTAGCATCTTCAAGTTTCCTAGATTGAGACTCGCCGCAAGTATGTGTGCTAAAGAAACCAGCGTGCCCAGCTAGCATCTTCAAATTTCCTAGTTTGAGACGTGCAAACATCGCTGCAAAAATGTGTGCTAAAGAAATCTGCATGCCCAGCTAGCATCCTCAGGTTTGGATTAAGAGGCGAGGTGGGGAAACACGGAATCCCGATGGGAACTTCTGACCGCTTCGGCCGGGGCCGAGGCGAATTCTGAGCACTCTTTTCTGGCTAGCCACGGTAGGAGAGGTCGAGCCGAATGCGTTTGGGGCTTTGACAAGTTCCACAAGAGAGCTGCTGTAAGTGCTTTTCGGGGTGTGGGGAGTTTCGGCCTGTTGGGGTTCTAGTACATTCTAGGGAGGAGTATTTACGGCGGCATATGTTGGATGCATGAGCTCGCCCGTACAACTTTGATTCCCCCGCATGCAACGCAGTCTTTGGGCTCGAATCAAGCCGTGTCTCTCCACGTGCAGCCCGAGCCTCAGAAGTAGAGTTCTCCAGGATCATATGGCTGATGTATTGGTTGCAGGGTGCTACATGGGTTTCTTCAGGCCTTTATGGTGTGCTTCACTTTATGAGGCGGGTTTATATAGGGCTTGTATAAGGCTTGAGGTTTGGCCTTAGGGCTTGGGGTCTTGGAGTTCCCGGACTCTGAGGCTGTAGGGTTCAAGGCTTCAGAGTTGAGGGCTTTCGGGATTGTTGATTCTCGTTTCTAGGCTGTAGTCTAAAGGGTTCGATGGTTTTACGAAGGGCTGCGTGGCTTTTAGGTTGTCGGGTGTAGAGCTTACCTATTCAGGGCTGAAGGGTTGCGGGATGGGAGGTTGAGTAACTAGGCTCTGGGCATACTTACGGAATTGACTTATGGATGTGCAACTTTGTGTACGTGAACCTACCCTTCTTTTTTGAGTTTTGTTTTAAAGTGCTTTGGAGGCCCAGTGTGAGCGTTTTGGGGTCCGAGGTGAAGGCCAGAAGCTGAAAGACACCTTAGTCAATTCGTTGCGTTTCGGGGAAGGGTTCGGGTCCGTAGTTGTTTGCGCCGGATTTTGGAAGCCCGAGCTTTCTGCAAATGCAAAGGGTTTGATATCGAGTCCAGAGTTCGGCATTTGGATTTGAAGGTTTAGGCTTCAAGATGTTAGGATGTAGGATTGGCGCTTTATTGTGTCGGTCGTCAGAGCTTCAGGGTTAGGACTTCGGGGAGATGCCGCATTCTTTGTTGTCAGACTGAGGATGGATTGGCAACTGAGGACAGATGTGGGGTTGGAATTCTCAAGGTTTCAAGAGCAGTCACCATCTCCAAATCTCTAGGGTTTTAGGGTTGAGGCATTCAACTAATGGTTGAACAGGCACTTCGCTGTTGTTAGATTTTGCACTTCGGAAAATGGTGGCTAGCTGTTATGAAATTCTGTCTGCATCATGAAGCCTACCCCTGAGCCCTGAACCCGACGAAACCGTAGTTCCTAAACCCCACGGAAATCCCACACCCACTTCAATAGTGGTTAGTTTTAGGGCGGGTTGGGGTTATGCAGGTTTGAAGGATGGTGAGGTTTAGGGTCAAAGGCCCTAGCGGCTTAGCCCTAAATCCACTAAACCGGTTAAGGGTCGAAGGAAGACAGAGGTGAGGGGTGAATGTGAAAGGTTTGGGATCCTGAGGCGTAAAGCTCCTAAACCCGTAAATCCCTGAACCCGAAACCCCCTCAAACCCTGAACTGGGTGCCTGAAGGAAGCGATGGTGGCAGCGCTTGCCAGAAACCCAGAATTCCCACGGGGTTGAAACCAACCCCTTTTCAGTTGCCAGAATCCCTGAAGATTCACGGTGCGGGGCTTAAGGGCTGGTTTGTGGTCACAAGGATTAGGGCTTTGGTTGTAGAGTTACAGTTTAGGATTCAGGGTTTAGGCTCTAAGATGCTTTGTTACAAGAACCTTGTTGGAAGCTTTCATAGTCAAAGATGGCATTGAAGAGCCCATGCAGGCCGAGAACCGTCTGTAAGAAGCTCGGAGTACTCATCTTCAGACTCCAAACCCTAGATTCTAGATTCTGCAGGCGGTAAATTCGGAGGGGCAGGGTCATGTATCGGCAAACTTCAAGGTCCCCGGCTCTTGGTTGCGAATTCTTGGGCGCTGCAGCTGAGGATCTCACTTGAATGCGAAATTGTTGGGATGTCTTTTTGAGGCCTCTACTGCAAGGTGGGTTAGTGCCAAGAACGTGGCCCATGCTAATGGCAATAGATATCAATGAAGACAGACAAGACCATGCGGAAGCCTGTTCTCTGTCATCGTTATTTTGTGCTGAGCTCTCTTTGTGGACAGTTCTTGGCATTTCACTATATTTCACCAGCGCACTTGCAACTGTGTGTGTTCTGCCAAGTCGAAAACATAGGACTTAGGCTGGCTTTAGCCTGTGCCACGTACAGTCATCGACTGGAATTTGAGAAATCACAATCAAGCTTCAGGTCAGCCAAACCAGGGCGATCGAAGCCGCCCTAGGCTCCAGATGCTTAGAGTTTGGGATTGAAAGAAAGGTCCTACTTCAGGGTTTCAGTCTTCTGGGTTTTGTTCTAGAGCCTTTGGAGATATCGGATGTACTGCTGGTGGGCCCGCGCAGATTCCAGACCACCTGCCAGGCGGCCAAACCCCGCCTGCTGCTGCTGGCCCTGCGCAGCTTCCCAAAAGCCAAAGGAAAGCATGGAAAGGGCAAAGCAAAGGGAAGCAAAGGAAAGGGGAAGGGGAAGCGTTGAAGCCCTTTCCCCACGAAGAGATGCGTGGCAGCTACGAGCAACTGCTTTGCATGTGCGTACAGAGTTCAGGGGGACATCTCGATTGTCCGCTTTGAATCCTGCGGTGAGCTCTTTGATCTCAACCATTGAATTCGGCGGCTGGGCACTTTGCAGAGCCACACAAGTGCCATAGGTCTCTGTGGGTCCCTGGTCGAGTTGCGCTTTAGTGCTGTTGCGTTGAAAGTTTGGGGTTTGGGGCTTGATTTGGGAATCAGTGTTTAATCGGGGTGTGACGGCCTTCGCCGCCTCGGCCTGACCCGCGTACATCCACTCCTGACCTAGGCTTTTTAGGTTCCGGGTTGAGCTTTGCGACGTTCTGGATTTCGGCTTTCTCAAGTTTTGGGTTCAGGCCCGAAGCTGCTCTCTGGGTTCGGGAAGTCAGGTTCTCGGTTATAGTATAAGCTTTAGGGTCGGGGTTGTGGGTTTTTAATCGGTGCGTCTGCATAAGGAATAAGATTTACTGGGACCTTCCATTCTAGGTTCTGTCTTGGGTGCAGAAGGCAACCCTCGTTTTATCGAGTTCGAGTTTTTGCAGCGTGGGGGAAAGATCAGCGAGGAATGTGCAAGGAAAATCAGCGGCTGCTCCACGTTCAGAAGCTTTGCGTGGAGAGTCCTCGAGCGTTAGTTGATGATCATGTAACCATGTATGTACGCATTACAGCAGTCTTCTATGCATTTCGACGTTTTCATGTGTTTTTCTTGGGGAGGGTAAAGCAGCTCTCATGTCGAACATTGTGGGGTGCCCGAAACTCAAACTCTAAGCCCTCAATCCGAGGAAGGGTCCCAATCAGAGAGCGTCCCAATCAGAGAGCGTTTCTCTGGGGTGCAGGGTGTGTTCGTTGGCTTGTGCACGCACTGCTGGACAACCGCATCAACGTCAAGCTCGCTTGGCAAATATTCTCAATTGTTGTAGCTGTTTAAGGGGGACGATGTATGGCAGTACAGCAAGCCCGAGCTTTTCTCCAGTTGTGCCCCTAGCCAGAAGCAGCAAGCAACAATCAGGCTGATCCTTGCTGGCATAACTACTCGTTCAAGTGCAACCGTGCAGACTTCGGTTCAAAGGAGCTCTAAACCCTGAACCGACATTGACCACGAATAATCGAGCGCTGGTCTGATGGCACTCCAGCCTTGGCATGGCGGGGTCAGCACTTCCAGAAGAGCAGACGCCAGACGCCCAGTTGCGCTCTTATTCCTGAGGGCTCCGTATCATTATATTCATACCCCAAACTCGACTCCAATTATTCAACTATTGAGGCCCCTAGAGGTACCCAGCACCTTAAGTCCCTGACACCCAAAACCTTCAATGATATCTTCAACCCGAAGCCCTAAACCCTAAGGCCCAAGACCCTGAGCTCGGAGCTCTACCCAGATCGCCAATAGGCATAATTATGAGAATATGATAAGAGTGCTACCGTGTATAGTATCAGAGCATTTTTATTACAGTATAATAAACTGTTGGTATAATCGTACTATAGTAGTATAGTATTAGAAAATTACAGTACGAGGGGTCGCAGTAATTCTTGGAAGGGGTGTATCATGCTTCGTTTAGAAGGGGTCATATCCCCAGTGTAGTCCTTATGTGAGGGTATCGTGATGGACCCCAACCCCCTACTCAAATTATCAAGGCCACAGCACTACTAGAATACAGGCATCACGTGCGAAGTACGGTTTTTCATTGAGTGAGCAGTGTGGGGAACCAGCCCCTCAACCGGCATGGCGATTTCGCTGAGAACTTGGGTTTAGTTAGGGTTTAGGGCTGTTTAGTAATATGGTTACTCAGCTTTGCTGTCATGTTGTTTGATTTGGCGAATCGTGGCGAGATGGACGTCGATTGTTGGCACCAGTTCAGCCAAGAACGCCTTCCAGCTTCCGCCTTTGAGTGTGCCGGTGTGTATGCCGGCTGCCGTGAAGCTCCTTTGGAGATGCAGGTCTACACGACTCGACTACAGGATCAACCAGCCAAGCTTCCAATTATTGCCTGGATTCTTTTGCTATTAGCTTTATAGCCCACTACAAACGCCCATAAAACCAACAAGAACAGTTAAATGCATTGTCAAGAAATCCTCAGGAAGCCAATTTTGTGAGCCCTGACACCACATATGTGTCCAAGTTCCTCAAGCCCCAGCACTCGGACATCAGCTTTCGAACCCTGAGGAACTTTAACTAAAGCTCCAAATCCTAAGCCCCCTTCAAGCCTTGTCTATAAACTCTACAAACCGTTCAAATCCTAAACCACCAAAACCCTACCCAAGGCCCCTCAACATTACCTCAAGCACCCTTAATGCCTAAACTGAGCAAGCATGGACATATTTGGTTAAGGCCCTCGAAGCGATGCGCACGGTCAGCCTCCCTCATTTGCTCGTAGCTTGGAATTGAAAATCTTGAAGGTTCAGGCCCCATCGACAGCGAGCACAGGAGAGAGCCACAAACCCGAAACAACGGGCTTAAGCGCTCAACCTCAAACATTCAAGCTCATAAAGTATCAGCCATAAACCCTAGAACCCGGAACCGCAAGGGCCATGCAAAACCCCCATGCCCTGGATTCCTACGCACTTAACCTGCACCCGCGAAGGCGTGTTGCCAGGACGCCGCAGTGCGCTGTCGCCGGCTGCGGGCTGGGTGGCAAAGGCCGTCAGCCAAGATGCTGCAGCCGGTTTTTGTGACCCCAAGCCCTCGACCCTACTTCCGATGTCCCCCGATCTCCCTGAATACTTCAAGGGGGTCCTTTTTGCACGAAACCCTCTTAAGCCCTAGACCAAACCCTTTGAACCCTCACCTCCCCCTAAACCCTTCAAAACCACGAAACCTAACTCATCCTAAACCCAACGTATAAGCCCTAGCTCCCCCCCCCAACCCCCACAAAAAAGATAGCAGCTCAGAGGACCTCCCGGCCAGTCTCGACCCTGCTGCTGCTGCTGCAGACGAGGCCCAGGGAGCCTCTCCGTTGCGAAGGGCCCTGAAAGCAACGTCCCAGTGCTACTATAAAAATACCAAATTTTAGAGCCTACTGTGCCACTTTGCTTCAAGACCAGATTCCATGTTTTCGGATTTCGTGCGCCTTCATCATTCATCCGCACGACAAAGATGTAAGACAAGCGAAAACCCAGATTCCTCAACAGCCTGTTTCACTGGAAGCATATGCACATGCTGTTCATCCTGCAAACGAGAGCAATGTTCTCCATGACACGCACTTTGCGATCTCCATTTGAATCCGAAGTGCCACTCTGCAGTCTCGGAGATGTCGTCAAGACCGGCTGCCTCAGAGTTCAGGGTGTCGGATTCAAGTTAAGGCTTTGGGTTGTTGTTTCAGATTTAAGGATCACTGCCTGCTTTCGGCATACCCCGAAACCCTGAAGCCCCAACCCTCAGCCCCTCAGCCCTAACGAACAAAATCCAAAATGCACATCGGTGACGTCTTTGTGCGTTTTGCTCTTGTCTGCATTAAGAAACAACAACCGGTTTGGTTTGGAAATCTGGCCAAATCCAAAACGCACATCGGTGATGTCTATGTGCGTTTTGCTCTTGTCTGCAAAGAAGCAAGAACTGGTTTGGGCTATAAATCTGGTCAAATCCAAAACAGACGTCGGTGACGTTTATGGGCGTTTTTCTTTTGTCTGCAAAGAAACAAGAATTGGTTTGGTTTAGAAGGTGACGTCTATGTGGGTTTTGCTTGTGTCTGCGCAGAAACAACAATTGGTTTGGTTTGGAAGTCTGGCCAAATCCAACACGCTCATCGGTGACGTCTCTGTGTGTTTTGCTCTTGTCTGCAAAGAAACAACAACTGGTTTGGTTTTGAAATCTGGCCAAATCCAAAAAGCACATCGGTGACGTCTATGTGTGTTTTGCTCTTGTCTGCAAAGCAACAACAGTTGGTTTGGTTTTGAAATCTGGCCAAATCCAAAAAGCACATCGGTGAAGTCTATGTGCGTTTTGCAATGTCTGCAAAGAAACGACAATTGGTTTGGTTTTGAAATCTGGCCCCAAAATGCGCATACGGTGTTGCTATGTGCGTTTTGCTCTTGTTTGCATTAAGAAACAACAATTGGTTTGGTTTAGAAATCTGGCCAATCCAAAACGCACATCGGTGACATCTATGTGCGTTTTGCCCTTGTCTGCAAAGAAACAGAAACTGGTTTGGTGTAGAAACCTGGCCAAATCCAAAACGCACATCGGTGACGTCTATGTGCGTTTTGCTCTTGGTTTGGCTTTTAATCTGGCCAAATCCAAACGCACATCGGTGACGTCTGTGTGCGTCTTGCTCTCGTTTGCACAGAAACAACAATTGGTTTGGTTTAGAAATCTGGCCAAAACGCACATTGGTGACGTCTGTGTGCGTTTTGCTCTTGTCTGCTTTAAGAAACAAGAATTGGTCTGGTTTTGAAATCTGGCCAAGAACGCACATTGGTTGACGTCTATGTGCGTTTTGCTCTTGCTTGTGGTGTGCATTAAGAAACAAGAATTGGTTTGGTTTAGAAATCTGGCCAAAACGCACATTGGTGACGTCTATGTGGGTTTTGCTCTTGTCTGCAAAGAAACAACAATTGGAATGGCTTCGAAATCTTGCCAAATCCAAAAAGCACATCGGTTGCGTCTATGTGCGTTTTGCTCATGTCTGCAAAGAAGCAGGTTTTGAAATCTGGCAGAATCCAAAATGCACATCGGTGATGCTATGTGCGTTTTGCTTCTGTCTGCAAAAGAAACAAGATTGGTTTTGTTTTGAAATCTGGCCAAATCCAGAGCGCACATCGGTGACGTCTATGTGCGTTTTTCTCTTTTCTGCAAAGAGACAAGAAATGGTTTGGTTCAGAGAGCTACGAAGCAAGGCCAGACCTAGACCTTCCCGCCATATTTTTGAATCTCAGAACTGCACAAGCCTGTCGGGTATTGCATGCAGTCCAAGTCCAACAAGGCTCCTGCGCTACACTCCTGTATCGGCGGGTTCTTGTGGAGGTTTCTTGTTGGTTTGGGTGTTTTTGTCGATAAAGGATCTGCAACAACGCATTTTGGCCTGCCTGCTAAGCGGAGTAGAGCCTAAGCCGTGCATCCGAAACCCGCGAAAGTGAAGGAGCCAACGTGCTTTGGAATCGTGAAGCGAGAGTTGAGCTTTGCGCCAGACACCCAGCTATATTGATGGCTGGCGATCCACGAAATCGTCGAGATATCGTGTAGGTTGTTCTAACTTTGAGGTAACGTCAAAGATCAACAGCGTGGAGCCCAACAACAATCGTTGATCATCATATTCTTATTCTTCCTCATCTTCATCGTCATCATCACCTTTACCAAAATCATCTCAACTAGAGTCACCTCATCCTGCAGCCCAGATGCTATGTTGCTGCTGAGCCATCAGCCCTAAGGAACTCGTGAATCCCCGCAGTCGTCATGATGCCTTCGATTTAGGGGCAGATATGTGCTTCTTCTTTGGCTAGCGTGTAGAGTCAGTCGCATCTTGGGTACGAAGTGTTGATAGGCTCACTCAACGTTGTTTATAGCATGATCCCTTATCCCTTTGCAGACTTCCTTCCCGGAGCTATCGTCGCTTTGCTTTTGTGAATAGGATTCGTACTGTTTGTGTTGGCGAGTTGTTTCGGCTTATCTTGTTTTTGACTTTGCGCTTTAGAGCCGTCATTTCAGTCCGTCTTGGGGGCCGTTGATCCAGGGCATGATCAGAGGAGATTGCGAGTCAGATCATGCCTTCCGAGCTGTATAGCCTCAACATCGGTAACATATTGTGCCCCCAAAGTGGGGACAGCCTTGTTGACTTTGCAACAGTTGTAGTCTGAAACTTTCAAGAAACAACAACGAAAGTCTTTCGACGCATCTTAACCCAGCAAGCGGCATGTAATGTTGGCATGAAGATGTCGTAGAACATTCCCCGGTCAAATTCCACAGTTAACTTAAACGTCATCGTCGTCGTCATCATCATCACCATCACCATCACCATCATCATCATCACCATCATCACCATCATCATAGGCATCGCATCAACATCATCATCATCATCATCGTCGTCATCATCATCATCATCACCATCATCACCATCATCATCGGCATCGCCGTCGTCATCGTGATTTCCAGCCAGGCAGTTTTCACGACCCAGCGAGGAGTCTGAGCTCTGGTGCCAAAGGTGAGCACAGATTTGGGATGTTGACTCCAATGTTCTTTGCGTTGCCTTGTTTCGGACTTTATGGTTCGAGGTTAGAGGATGACGCTGTAGGGCTCTGGAGTTAGGATGCATTTTAAGTAGGATCTAGATTGAGATCTCTGATTTTCAATGTAGCACGGGCTAAATGGCACACTGCCATGGCTTCTGGAACGTCTTTATGCCAGAGTATCATCAAACTGCAAACTTCGCAAACTGTGAGAAGATCAGAAACTCGACACAACACAGTACCCGGCCCGAAACCCTTAGGCCTTTGAAGGACAAAACCCGGACAAAACCCGGACAAAACCCTGTGAACCCTCAAGCCCTTTGCCTTAACGCCTGACATCCTTAGAGACCTCTCAATTTGTCCATCAACCTGTATAGCTTAACCCCTAGGCTCTAAGCCCTGAACCCTAGAAGTAATAAATCCTTTAAGCTCTTAATCCCTAACCCTTACACCCGAAATCCTTAAATCCCTTAAACCTTGAAACCAAACCCTAAGCAGTGTTCAGGAAGCCAGGGTGTTCCTGTGTCCCAAAGACTGCTCTCCGCAACACCGCCCAAAAAGTGCCAGCGGGTCGAGTTTTTGGGGTTTAGGGTTGGGGTTCGGGGCTTGTGGTTTAGGGCTCAGGGCTTCGGGCTTCCAAGGGGCTTGACGTCACTTGCATGTGCTGCCATGTCTGATTACCCTTCTTCTTTCGTTGCTGGTTGCTGCTGCTGGGAGCGCATAGGGTCCTGTATCGCACGCTTCCGGCTGATGCAACTTCGCACGTTGCTGGCTTCTTGAGTACGACGACCTTTGTTAATTCTCAGCTGATTGTCGGGTCCATTGAAGAGGTTATCAGGCGTGAGATTGTCTCCAGATTCGTGGTTCGAAACCAACCTGTTAGTCTCAGAGAACACGCCACCTTGTTCCTTTGTGATCAAGTTTAGGGCTCAGGGTTTGGGCTTAGGGTTCGGCCTTGTCTGGGGACTTGCGTGGTAGCTGACGACCGCCAATCCATGGTGCTGGCTCCGTTGCTCTGATGCTTGCGATCAGCTTCCGATCTGACACCGGTCGTTGGAGCCACAGTGTATGCTAAACGTTACCAAAAGCCTTAGAAGCACCACAATGCCAAAGAGCCCCAAGAGCCTTAAACCTAAATCCAAGATTCCACCTATTCTTTAAGAGCCCTAAGCCCTAACACCCTGAGTTTCTAGTTCAGTAACACGACCAGCAAGTTCGACCCACGTCCCAAGCCCGATAAACACTACCCATTTCCGCTTGACTTGTGTCCAACACGATGGCCTCGGCTCCTTTGCAGCATCTGCTGAATGGTCGAATAGTCTTGTGCATGATGAAAATGATGATGATGATGATGATGATGATGAGGATCATGCGATGCTGGTGATGATGAGGACGGTGATCTTTGGACGACGACGACGACTACTACTTACTACTACTATTACTACTATTACTACTACTGCTACTACTACTACGACTACTACTACTATTACTACTACTACTACTACTACTACTACTACTACTACTACTACTACTACTACTACTACTACTACCACTACTACTACTACTACTACTACCACCACTACTACTACTACTACTACTACTACTACTACTGCTACTGCTACTACTACTACTACTACTACTACTACTACTACTACTACTACTACTACTACTACTACTACTGCCTCCTCCTCCTCCTCCAGCTCCTATTTTACCGGTGCCTGCCCTGCGCCACATGATCCATTACTGAGGTTATTGAAATGATCGGCTGTGTGAAGATATCTGGACTTAGGTTGCCTGAAAAGCATCCGAAAATATCGCCAAAAAATGAAACAGGGTACATGGGAGGACTTAATCAGTTATTTGTACTACCTCCGTGGCCTTTTCGGGTCTCACTTACAAACAGTCGTTTTACCTACCGGTCCCTCATGTCATACTCAGAAGAGGATTCGCAAACACGTCGAGGACATACTGCTATGCCCCAGGCCAGCCCTAACTACTCGCAGCTCATCCGCGACACTGATACTTGGCCTGGGTTTGTGGGGTTGAAGCTTGCGCTAGCCATGGCATTGGAGGGCTAGCTTCGCTCGGGGTTGCAGTGTTTGGGTCTGGGTTGTAGGGAGCAGTAGCGGGAGCAGTACAGCGGAAGCGTTGCTTGACATTTCTTTAGGTCAGGTCAGATAGTTGGGTGTGGAGGATGCCAGGAACTCTAGATGTCTGCCGACGTCCAGGCCATAGGACCTAGGACTTAACTCATCTTGGGCTCACACGAGACCTGCGCCATGGATTCAAGTACTGCCGCTTGTTGAATCCGAACTCATCGAGTCGTAACAGTGCGCACGAGTCTATATGTCACGGTGTCCCTGATGGAATGAATATATTATGGGATTGTGATCATGGGCTCCCGAACTACCATCCGATCAGCCTGCCCTAAAGGCCCCCGGAATTTGTGTTCGCCCAGGATTTTCTGCTCAAAGAAGCGAGGAAGTTTCCATCAGATCATGTCCGGCGCCTCGCGCAAATGTTGAATGCCGAGGGCTCAGACAACGGGGCTTGAACTTGATGAACAGCCTAATCCCAGTATAGAAGTTCTTGGCGTACTTTTTCGTTGTCCCTAAGCTACTCTCGTTTTAGAGCTCGCCATGTCACACCACCAAGCAGTTTGTCAACCGTTGCATTCTTCTTCGTTATGTAGGCCCAGCCTAGAAGGACCCGAGACGAGCAAAGGGCTTCGGGGGGCGTGGGGGGGGGGGGGTTTTATTTTTTTTTTTTTTAAGGCTTATTTTTTTTTTTTTTATTTTTTTTTTTTATTTTTGTTTTTTTTTTTTTTTTTTTTTTTTTTTTTTTTAAGGCAGCTTTGGAAGCTTTTATTTTTTTTTTTTATATTTATTTTTTTTATTTTTTTTTTTTTTTTTTTTTTTTTTTTTTTTTTTTTTTTGTTTTTATTTTTTTTTTTTTTTTTTTTTTTTGTTTTTTTTTTTTTTTTCTTTTTTTGGTTTTGTTATTTTTAGTTTTTTTTAGTTTTTTTTTGTTTTTTTTTTTGTTTTTTTTTTTATTTTTTTTTTTTTTTTTTTTTTTTTTTTTTTTTTTTTTTTTTTTTTTTTTTTTTTTTTTTTTTTTTTTTTTTTTTTTTTTTTTTTTTTATTTTTTTTTTTTTTTTTTTTTTTTTTTTTTTTTTTTTTTTTTTTTTTTTTTTTTTTTTTTTTTTTTTTTTTTTTTTTTTTTTTTTATTATTTTTTTTTTTTTTTTTTTTTTTTTTTTTTTTTTTTTTTTTTTTTTTTTTTTTTTTTTTTTTTTTTTTTTTTTTTTTTTTTTTTTTTTTTTTTTTTTTTTTTTTTTTTTTTTTTTTTTTTTTTTTTTTTTTTTTTTTTTGTTTTTTTTTTTTATTTAGGACGCTTGGTTCTTGTCTTGGAATGGTTTTTGGAGACGCCCGGGAAAGATTGAGCGGATTACGAGGGTATTATCCGGGTGCTTTGGTTCACAGGCACCTCATGTTGCACATGATTAATACTTCCGCCTTCATTGCTTCTAATACATGTGGTTGCCATGTAGAATCAGGTTGACAAAGTACAAGTCATGGATTCGGGGGTCTGGGGCATTTTCCGTATCCACTAAAGCAGCCTTTCGCTACGGTACATGTCTTTTTTCTTTTGTTTTTTTTTTTTTTTTTTTTTTTTTTTTTTTTTTTTTTTTTTTTTTTTTTTTTTTTTTTTTTTTTCTTTTTTTGTATTGTCACCAATTGCAGACATGGTGTGCAGCACGTGTCAGGCTTAGACATTACATCCTTCCTCGCAGCATCAATGCGTTTGACGCGCTGATGTTACGTTACAGCATTCGCACTTAATGCGGTCAACACCGTCTACTCATCCTATCTGACTCCTTGTTGGTCACCCTGAGCACTTCAAGATGCAAGACCTCAGCAGTGGTCAAGATGTCATATTTCACCCTAGATTGTCCTCGACCTTCTGATGTGAAGGTAGTTGTCCTTAATCTTCCCTATTGCGTGTTTGTGACCGTCATATGACCCTCTTGTGCTGAGGGTTTTTGGCCCAAAACTTCCTTTGGCTTTGGGAAGCTTGGTCCCAACCTCGCGTTCTTTTGTAGCCGCAGTGCTGTGTCTTTACAAATCCGCTGTTGTAACTCGCTCCAAGATTATGTTGTGGCGTGGTGCAAACGGCACGAAGCTTGAGTTTGATTTGGAAGCTGGGCCATTTCCACCTTTGAAGACATGATCCTTTGCCCTTTCTTAATTTGCGCCTCACCGCTGAAACCAAAGGCAATGTTTCGCAAACATCATTTTGTCGATTCGCCATTGCTCTCTGGCAACCAGGGAAAGCTCGCGTTGCTCAAGGTGGGGCGTTGCAATATGCATCGTGTATACGGTTCAGGGGTCTGATAACACGGATCCCGAAACTTTTTTGACAGGAAGCCGTGATTCCGTAAGCGTGCCTAGTAACTATTCAGTGACTTGCCGTGTACAGGGCAAGAAGGCCCGGACGATATATACTTTCCATTCACAGCGGTTTCAGGATACGGATTCGCTACTTGTGTTTCGCATGTCTTGTCCAGTTAACCTAACTCTAAGGGAGCATTCCTCCTCGACGCCTCGCGCAGTGGAAGATCTCACCTTAATCAGCATCCCGCCCCGACGTCCTATTTCAAAGGATGTGATGCGCCAGTCTTTGTAGATAGCGCCCACAGTTTTTTGTCCATGAAGCTGCTTGGGTATTCAGGTTTAATGTTGACTTCGCATTAATAAACCCCCCCCCCCCTTCATTGATCAATCTCTCCGGCCAGGGCCTCCTCAATAATGTTCGCCTAAATCCTGGTAGGACGTACTATTAGTTTTAGTATTAGGTAGTAGCACCACGCCCGTAAAAACCGGATTTCCCGGGTCGGATTTTACAATTGTGGCGGGTTACAATATTGTGTTCCGGCAGCGGGATTTTACAATTGCGGCGGGAATCACTAATGTGAAGTCAACATTAGGTGACTTAGGTGCTAGGGTTGTCGTAAACGGATAGGGTTTAAGGATTTGTTGAGGCTCAGGGTTTGCGGCGGGAGTAGTGTGTGCTTCGGGTTTAGGGTGCATCGTATTGCATTGCTCAGGGTCGACGCTATGGTATTTTGGGCTTCGTACTCGTAGGAGATTATCAGGAGATAGGTCTGCAAGTTGCGTTTATGTTGCCACGTCCAAGCTAAGTCAAGAACCCTACATGTTCCGAGTGGTTTTAGGGCTTGGGAAGCTACAAGAATTACATTTGTTTATGGGGTGCATGTCTAATGTAGAAGCTTCACTAGGGTTCCTTATTGTAAGTACAGTATACCCTATTCCAACGATTAAGGCCCCCATGTTAGCTTGGAGCAATTGGGCAAGTTCTCTCTTAGAGTTGATTGCGAATCCGGGATTGCAGGCGTGCGGAACACTCTTCAGGGTTTAGGGGCTTAGGGTCGCTGATATAGGGTTTCCCAAGACTTGCAAGAATCCCAGTCCTCTGACTGGTGCATGGGATGTCTGGGTTGCATAGTGAACTTATGATTCTATAGGGCGGAAAAAGTTTTGGTACCTTTACGGCTTGGGCAGGTTGGTGAGGTGCTATTGTATGAAAAGCATAACTTCGCTGTGGCTGTCCGGGCTCACAGATCTGAGTGTGCCAGGCGGGCACACAGTCAGGAGCACCAGGAGGGTGCTAGTAGAAAGGAAGCCTGGAGGGGCTTCCTTTTTCTTCAGGTTGCCTACCTGTTGTAGGCCCCACCTTTCTGCCAGTCAGGCTGCATCCTTCGAGCCATGGACCTCAGACGTTTGGACGTGGCCAGACAGGAGGCTCTGGCGCTGGATACCTGGATGCAAAGCAATGGGCTCGAGGATGAATCCGACCTGGCGTTCTTCTTCGACAACTATGCCACCGCTCTGCAAGAAGGGGGTCGCCCTGTAGCAGAAGCCTGGCAGGCAGCCAGAGCTAGAGCAGAGGCCATGATGCCTGGAGTGGGCAGACGGATGGTCATGGTCGAAGATGCTTTGGTTACTCAGCAGATGGCCAGTCAGGCTGCCGCAGCCAGTCGGGCTGAGCGGTCTCAGCCCTCGAGGCCCCAACGTTCCAGGAGCCCGCGACGACGAGCACGGGAGCGTGAAGTTGGCAAGCCTCTTCGGTCACAGGAGGTGGAGCGGGAGGCAACTACTGGGGAGGTGGAAGACATGAGCAACCGCACCTTTGCCATGTTCTTGGCCTTGTCGAGGCACAGGCCCTCCTCTACCTTGTCCTTACCAAAGGGCGAGCAGAGGGCCAACCTGCAAGAACTTTGTTGGAGCGAACGGAACCGCCCACTTTGCGAAGAGCACTGCGAACTTACGATGAGCTGCGAATGTGGGCAGCTGGCCTTGGGGAGTCGCCCCTTGGCTTGTCTGCTCACCACTTTCCGTCTTTCACAAGGAGCAGCCAGGGGCCTAAGCGAGCGGCGGTGGCCTTGCGGTGGATCCGCAAGAACTTGGAGGTGGACTGGGACCTTGGCTTGCTCCCCAGGCCCAAGGCCAAGGGCGACAGGTATGGGCAGGGTGCGCGGCAGGCGGCCGTGCTTGTCCCCTTGCTCATCCGTTCCTTGAATACGTATTTGGGGGCCGAGGACCCAACCACGCCTGATTGGGCAGTGCTCTTCGGTGCCTATGCCATGGTCTTTGGCTGCGTCAGGTTCCGACACCTTCAGCGATCCAGGCTGGTTAGCTTCAGCGGCTCGGTCCTAAACTTCTGGTGTTCCAAGGGCAAGACCATCGGCCAGCGCAACGGCTTCCGATGGAGCCTGCCCCGCTACACCTCGCATGGGGTTGACCTGGCCGTAGTGTTCCAGAAGTCCCGAGCTAAGGTCCGCCAGGATAACGTCATGAACTTTGCACTGGTGGCAATGCCCTCTGGCAAGATTGGTGTCCACGCCTTCCAGATGAGGCTCCGCGCGGTGTTGCATGCCATGCTGAACAAGCCGGAGCAGTTGGTCACCTACAGCCTACGTAGAGTCAATGCCACGGCGGCCGGGATGGCCGAGCTGGGAGAGCCTGACAGGCTCGCGCTTGGGGGGTGGCAGGATGCCGGTAAGGTTAAGAGCACCCCCTTTCGGTACGATGCGGCAAGGGCGACGCGCGAAATCCACTTGAAGCTGGCTATGCACAACACCCTCCTGAGCACTGAAGCTGAGACATGGGAGGAGCTTCAGGCAACCGGCTATCCGCAGGTGTTTGCTGCTTCGTTGCGGGAGGCCCAGGGCAAGGACCAAACGCTGCAGTGGCGCGACCCTCAGTTCACATCTTCCCCGTTGCTCTCCGTGGCGGTAAAGGCGTCATGGCTGGCGCCAAGAAGAGGACGACGTGCTCTAACCGGGAGTCGCCCGGCTGAGCCTGCCGGAGTCACCGGCCAGCGAGTCTCCAGTCAGGAAATGCGTGACTACCAGCACAGGCCCGTCGCGCCGGCCACGACCGCCAAAAAGATGGCCAAGCAGAAGTCTAGGCCCCTGACCAAGCGGGCGCCCCAGAAGCCAGCCAGCCAGGCGGTCAACGTGGTTCTCAAGCAAGGGCCGGGCAGTCCGCGCGGCCCGCCGGAGGCTCCGGCAGAAGCAGCGCCAGTCAGGCGCGGGTCCAGTCAGGACCTTGACAAGGCGTTCGACGCACTGGCAGGCCGTCGTGAAGATGTAGTGCCGGCCACGGTTTGCTATGCCATCACGTCGACGCCTGGAACGCTGCTCTCAGAGGACTCTGTTGTGGAGGCGGTTCTCCTGTTGGGAGGCATGCCTGCTTCCAACGACCCTGCTCTACGCCAGCACCGAGTTCGCCTCTTCGTCAGTGCCATGGACAGACTTGCCGACACCGTGCCCAGCCAGGTTCACGCCATCAAGGTCACGGTAAGCCATCAGGGGCGAGAACGGGCGGCCGCTTGGAAGGCAGCCCTGCACACAATCCGTTCCACCTTGGCCAACGGCGAGTCTGTTTTGGTTCACTGTGTGGCAGGCAAACACCGCTCTCCCATCTTAATGGCCACCTTTCTCGCGCAGTTTCGCCGGGTTCCCTTCGAAGAGGCCTACAAGTACGTGCAGGAGACACGGCAGGGGGTGGAACCGTGGAGAGTCCCAGCCAAAGTACATGCGTGGGCCGAGTCCACCTCTCACTCTTGGGTTTTCGACCAGCCCAAGATCCCCGGTAAGCCCCAGCTCCTTCGCAGTCGGCGGGGACACCGAGCATGGCACATGAGTTTCCCGCCGTTGCAGGAGGGAGGCCAGCCAGAACCCGTCTGCCTCTGGCGGCAGCGACCGACCTCGCATCGCAGTTCATTCCAAAGTGGTGTAGATGCGGCGGTGGATCCCTTCGAGGCGGCGGCCTACGGTGATACTGGGACGCTTGCGCTTTGCCCAACTTGCGCTTCGCTTTTCCCTGCATCTTGGATAGTGGCCCTCAAGGACATCACCGTGGTCGATAGCTGATGGGCTGGCGTTGTTTGCGCCGACAAGGTCCTGCCAAGGCCTAGCCTAGCCTTAGCCTGGTCAGGGCGGGCTTTTCTTTTGGGCCTGAATGGCCCCGCTGAGATCCGTCAGTCAGATGGAAAACAGGTCAGTGTGTGCGTGTTGTCAGATACCGCAGAACTGAGTTGTAGGGCATGGCATGCCTGCTGTCAGCTGGGTAGAGGGGCCTGTGTCGTAGGTCGTACACGCGCGCTGCCAGGCAGGTAGTAGGGCATGAGTCATAGGCTTTGACTTGCATGAGCTTCTCTCTCTGTGGCTTTTGCAGGTAGGAGACCTGTAGGACTGCAAGCTACACCTTCTCTTTCGACCCCCCCCACTTTCCTTCTCAGCTGCGCAGAGCTCAAACTGGTTAGCCCTTTTTCGTCTGGCCAGTGCCATGGACGCCAATAGCTTGGACGTCGCCAGCATGGACTTGGCCCAGCTCATGGCCTTGCTGCTTGCGGTCGTGCAGGAAGTCCATCGACGTCTTCAACTGCGTGGTTTCGGGGAGTCTCCTCGAGCGCTTCCAGCCTCGACTCCCCCGCCGTGCACTTGGCTATGTTGGTGCGGCCTCCCTTGTTGCAGAAATCCCTACGAAGACCACACTCATCACCGGTGTGAAGGGCACGAGGCCGAGAGATATCAACAACGCAGAGCTCTGAGACGGGGCGGCCGTTAGGAAGTAGCAGCTTCCAAGCGCTGTCTGCGCAAGCTAAAACAACGTAAGGCTGCGTGAGCGGTTGCCTGCCCGATGCCACGCTGCCAGCTGTTTGTTAAGTGTTTGTACAGTTTGGCTTGCTTGCCTAGACCTTGCAGTATGCCGGCCCCCCCTGCTCCTTTCACAGCCATGCAACGACCAGTCCCAGTCGAGAAGGAAACGGCCCAGGCCACCTTTGAGGAGCTGGGAAGGCAGTTCAAACTAGAAGAGCAGGTAGTCAAAAAGATCCTTGATGTGGGCATGACCTCCCTCGCCGAGTTTGCGCACTCCGTCAACAACGAAGAAGAGCTCAGCGGGGTCTACCATCAAGGCCTCACCCTCACCAACGAGCGAGTGCAGGTCTCCAGACTGAAGTATGCGTGGAACACGGTCAAAGCATACGAGAAGGTGATCGCCGACCAGGCAGTGTCCAAGGCGGTGACGCCTGACACAGCCGAGGAGGAGGACGCCCTCCTCCCCGCCAAAGACCTCCAGGGCCTCAAAGAGCAGTTTTGGCGTCGCCATAAGTTCTGCTTCGTGGCGGACCTGCAGCCCGCAGACCGCCTGGTCTCGCGGTGCTTCCGGGCGATGTCCAAGAGGCAGATGGAGGTCCTTGACTTGTCTAAGGTTCGCTCGCTCACCAACCAGCAGACTGTTGTCTCCAGGAAGCGCAAGGTGGGTGACAACCTGTACTTGGACGAAATGTTGGACCCCGACGCCAAGCTCACGGACATGGCCAGCTACCTCTTCAGCCTTGAAGTCTACCTCAACGCGCTGGCCATTGTGGGTGCCGGGGCGGTCCCGAGCCCTCCTACAGACCCGGAAGACATGGGTAGCGACCCCGCTCGCTATGTCATGGTTCCCTGGCAGCTCTTGGTCAAGTACCTTTACCGGGCCAAAGACCTGTCCACCAAGAACGGCATTTCCTTGACTTTCCTCCGCGATCTGGACCTCAAAGAACGAGCAGAATGGGCTTCCCGCTTCAACGGCCGCACGGACGCAAGCCTCGGGGTCGTCATCGGTGAGGTCTACGCTGAGAGGGCCCCGTTCTGGCAGGCGCCGGTCCACGTTCCCGCCCAGCATGGAGGCCAGAGCACGGGCGGGCCCCCTGCCAAGCAACCACGTGCAGGCGGCGGTTACAAGCTGGCGGCTACCCTTCGTGACGGCACCGCCCTCTGCCAGCAGTACCAAACCGGCGCCTGCCAGTACAAGGGTCGCGAGTGCCAGTCGGGCGCTCATCGCTGCGGGGTGTTGGCTACATCCGGGCGGGTGTGCGGAAGTTTCCAGCACATCCCGTCCAAGTGCGACATGAAGAACAAGGCTTGAAAGAGGGTGCCCCCCTCGCGCCACGCTCCAAAGGAGCCAGGAGCGGGGGAGGCGCCCCGCCATGCCACGGAGTCGCCGGGCAGGGGAGAGTTGCTCCCACACCACTGCTCGGAGTCGCCAACACCTTGTTTTTCCTTTTTACAGGGGCTGGACGGGCTGGAGGCCTGTCGTGAGCGCCCCTCGCCTGGAGATCCTGAAGGGATGCGGCGAGCAAACTCTGGTAGCCATGTAGCCAGTGTTGCTAAGTCGTTCGAGCCATGCCTTGAAGAGGTTGCACAGGGCTCGCTCACTCAATTTTCTCCTCTACTCCGTCTGGATTCGTTGCGCACGCAGTGTCAAAAGTCCTTCGCTTACAGCTCAAAACCTTTTTCCCAAGTGCCTGACTCTCAACCTGTGCTTTTACTTTTTGGCCAGCCCTTGTCGTCTTTCTGTGCTCAAGTTTTCAGGAGATGCGGGTGGGAGGTTGTTGGGCCCCCGCCCTGCCTTGTACAGGCCATCTCCTGCGCCCAGCCGGGGCCGGCGGTCATTGAGTCGCTTATGGAGTTTATCGGGGAGGTCACCTGCTCATTGGCCTGGATGGAAGACAGCACTTTTCAGCGTCCGTCCAGGTATCGGTCCGACTCGTGCCCGATCGACAACCCCATGGCCATGGGCAACCGGGCTTGGCAGGCCCGCGAGGCAGACAGCTTCACAGCTCAGGTTTTGCTGGTTCACGACCTCCTTTGCGCTCAGGGAAAGATCGTCTTCCGTGACGGCGTACACAATTCCATCAGATGGATGCTGCCGTGGGAAGCCAGCGACATCCGCGACAAATTTTTCGTGGACTTGATGTACGACCCCTGCGCCCTGTTCAGTGCCTGTGGCCGCAGGCGACGGCGACTGCGGAGTAATGCCCGGCAAATTCTGGCTCACCGTGGACTTCTTTGTGGCCACCTCCAGTCCACCTGCGACTTTTTGGATGAGGAGCCCGCGCCTGGGTGGTGCATACTCATGGCAAGGCTAGCCAGCCAGGCTACGCCAAAGCTGGCCACATGCCCAAGGATGCCTTGGACGGATACCTCCTCGGACAGGAGGTGGCTCACCGATGACACCTGTGGAACAACATCGACGCTCATGGCAGAGGCAGTCAGCCTCTATTCCGGGGTGCCAAGCAGCAGGTCAGACGTACCCGTCCGAGCGCAAGCCGACCAGGTCTACCGCAACTCAGATGACCTGCCCCATGACCACATCTATGTCGGTGCAGGGCACTTCTCTCACAGGTGGTTAACTACTTGCTGGCGGAACCCCTTCCTCCTGGGCAGGCACGGCAGCCACGCCGAGATTGCCATTCAATTTGCGTACGCCCTGCCCAGCCTGGGCCTCATTCCTGATCTGCATCAGCTCCGAGGCAAGACTTTGGTTTGCGACTGCCCGACAAACATCATTTGCCATGCGGATGTCCTTCGCGCAGCCTATGCCTTCTATGTCGTCGGAGGTAACAGCCGGGAGGCGCCCGGCTCGGAAGCGGCAAAGTTACTGGCAATGGCAGCTGGAGCTCGAGTGCTTGGACAAGCCCCCCTGTTTCTTTCGCAACAAACCATACAGGGCACCTTCATGAAAATGGCCTGGAGGGCCAACCCAGCGTCGCTTCCCTTTCCATTCATTGAGGACATCGTGAACTCGCCTTGTCTCACGCTCTGGCGTGGCTGGCGGATGAAGCAGAGCCCGTGGACATGGGGCCAGTGCCCGCCGAGATTTGTGTCGGCAGCAGAAAGGCCGGCTCTGCAGACGGCGTTAGGCTTCCAGGCGGGTGCAGGGCCGCACAGGGCGGCTAACCCCCCGCTCATCCCTTTCCACCTTGGCAAGTCAGGACACTTCGATCATGCCCTGCGACTCCGTCATGAGCCGACCCCTTTAGAGTGGGAACACATGATTGACCATGATCTTTATTTTGCGTCCGACTACATAGGGGCACACCTGGACACGGTTTCTGCAGTCCGTGCTGAAGTCATTAGCGCAATCAAGGAACTGGTCCATCGTTTGTCGGATGTGGACCGGCTTCTCAGGTCCAGGCAGGCCCCGGAAGTATATTCCGTGGTCAAGAACCGAAGCATTGCCATGGTGCCCATTCTCATGATGCTCGTGGAGTGGCCGGACGCTCAGTTTTTGGATTGCCTGCTCACGGGCTTCCCTGCAGTCGGGCTTTCGCCACAGGTCCCCGTCTTCGGGTTTCGAGACGCAATCCCGGCGGAACCCAGCGCCTCTGCTTGGCAGCAGCAGGTGCGACAGGTAGTCGCACGTGTGGCGCCTGGGCCGGATGACGATGTCATCCTGGAGGCTGGCCGCCATGATGAGGCAGCTGGTTTCTGCTCCCCGAGTTTCTCAGCAGGGGAACTGCTGGTTGGGGATCAGCCAGCCAGGCTGATACCGCGATTCTGCATCACGCAGGGGACGGGCAAGAAGCGAGTCATAGACGATGCAGCAGCAGGTGGACAAAGCGCAGCCAGCGAGGACCACAACAAGCTCGATCTCTGCACAGCTCTGCAACCGGGAGTCCATGCCCGCCTGCTGTGCTCGTCTTTGATGCGCAACGGTCACGACCCAGGAGAAGTCCGTATCCTCACAGGCGGTGAGGACCTGCCGGAGGCTTACAGGTTCACACCAATGGACCCGAAGGAGAGTTGGCAAACAGTGGTCGCCTATTGGGACCACGAAAAAGGCGAAGTGCGACTTCGCCGCTACTTCGGCCACCTCTTTGGATTGCCCAACGCTGTTACCAGCTTCAATCGGTATAGCAGATTCCTGCAGGCTGTCCTTAGGCGTCTCCTCATCATTTGTGGGAGCTTCTATTTTGATGATCTGTCTCTGCAAGACCCAGCACCCTCAGCTACCTCGGCACAGTCATCAGCCGGGGAACTGCTGCGCCTGCTCGGAACGCCTTTTGCAGCCGCCAAACGACAGCACATGGCAGAGGTTGGAGAATTTCTGGGGCTACATCACGACCTTTCCAGATTGGAAAGTGGCAAAGTCACCTTCTGGGCGAGGCAAAGGCTCGTTGATAAGGTAGCCGCGATGGTCGCCCAAGCTCGTGAATCCGGCCGGCTGGGCCATGGTCAAGCAGCCAAACTATACGGGTGCCTCAACTTTCTGGCGCACGGAGCCTTTGGCAAAGTCGGCCGCGCTGGCCTGCAATCCCTCAGCTCACACCAGTACAACAAACTCGGAGGGGATATCCTGTCCCCAGAGCTGCGGCAGTCCTTGGAGTTGGTGCAGGCCTTCTTGGCTACAAAGCCGCGCAGAGAGCTCAAGCTGATGGGGGAGCCTCCCCCGCGGTTCTGCGTAGCCTCAGATGCATCTCAAGACCAGCCTGGCCAAGGAGGAGCAGGTGCGCTCCTGGTGGACCCTCAAGGCCGTCGGCACGGAGTGGTCCTCGAAATTGATGCGAGCCTCTTCGAGATGTGGAGCAGCCACCCGACTAAGATAGCCCAATTAGAACTTTGCGTCGTTCTC
>CAJNDS010002583.1:295000-352913 GCA_905221605.1 Symbiodinium natans | reverse complement strand
AAACCCTAAACCCTAAACCCTAAACCCTAAACCCTAAACCCTAAACCCTAAACCCTAAACCCTAAACCCTAAACCCTACCTAAACCCTAAACCCTAAACCCTAAACCCTAAACCCTAAACCCTAAACCCTAAACCCTAAACCCTAAACCCTAAACCCTAAACCCTAAACCCTAAACCCACCCACTCTTCCCAGGCTGCCGGCCTTCGACTCCCAAAGGTTGGAGTCGCCAAGGAGCCCTGCACCGTCGGTGTGAGAAAAGCGTGCAGGAGTAGCCAGGGTTTAGGGTTTATGGTTTAGGGTTTAGGGTTTAGGGTTCAGCATTCAGGGTTCAGGGTTCAGGGTTCAGGGTTTAGGGTTTAGGGTTTAGGGTTTAGGGGCTTGGTGCAATTCTGGATAGGCCCGCGGGGTACTGAGATCTTGCCCTTATCATGTTGAGGAATTCTGCTCAGAGGGAGGTTTTAGTTTTAGGGCCAACCTAGAACTGTTACAGGGCAGTTATAGTGCTTGTTCGGCTTGATGGAGGAATTTAGTGTATGATCTAAGAAACGCCGGTTTTGTCGATGGGTTCTGTCAGGCGTCTGCATGTTCAAAAATAGGGGGTTCATGTGCGAGATGCTACATGCAGAGCATCCGAGGATGAGCCTTCAGGGATGGTACCTAGTAAGAGTTGAGCCTTTTTCTGCGGCATCGGCCTGCCTTTTTTGGACATTCCTGGCTCTGGCATAAGTCTTGGGAGCCCCAGCAAGTGAGTCGCCACAGTTCCTCCGTCTTCCTAACCATGTGGCAAGCTGGTGGCCCCTTGGCTGCAATCGGAGGCACCGTCTGGCCGCATCAGCTGTCATTGTCCAGTGCCCTTGTAGTTTAGGGTTTAGGGCTTAGGATTTCGGATGCAGGGTTTAGGGTTTAGGGTTATCAGATCCTGAAAAATCCCCAACGCCCTTCACTTACAGACCCCAAAGCCCTTCCGGAGGCCCAGTGGCCCGCCGATTGTGGCAACGCCATGCTACGGGCAGCGTGCGCGGCGTTTCAGGCGCTCCTCGGGAAGGTTGTCTTGGGGTGCTCCAAATGGTGGGCTCAGGGGTTGCTTAGGGGCTGTTTCAATGTTAGGGGTTGGGAGTTAGGGTGTCCCAAGAGAGGCTCTAGTATAAGAGGTAGCCTTCATGGGGCTACATGAGGGCCAGGGGTCTATGCAGGGCTTGGGTGAGTTTAAGGATTCGGACTAAGCACAGATATCCCACCACCGATGCCGCCCTGCACAGCTGTGAAGGTGTCATTGTCGGGGGAGGCGTCACAGGCTGTGCCATGCTCTACAACCTTGCACAGCGGGGCGTCAAGTGCGTCCTTTTTGAAAAGGCGCGGGGGGCTCTTGCAAAGAAATTCTACATGGGTTGGGATGTTCCCCCTTATACTAGCAGTCGTTAATCGGGATTGCAATAGGGGCACTATCATCCCTATTAAGGACTGTTAGAACAAGGGAGAGCGTCCTAATGAGTGGGTTTTGTCGCGGAACATGTGCGAAATTGTTTGTTAGCCAGGGTTCTGGGTAACATAGGGGTCGAAGGGTATTCCCTCATGGTCCCTCTACAATTATACTGTAATTCCTCCCAACACCTTTTTCTAATTATTGAGGCCCCTGGTATTTTTCCCCTGCCAGGGCGAGCTAACCTGTGGAGCCACGTGGCATGCAGCGGGTTTGGTGACCCGCTTCCATGGGGGCAACAACTTTCGCCTGTGGCATGATGAGGGCGTGAACCTCTTCACCCAGTGGCAGAATGAAGGCGGGCACTTTTATTCTAGACATCTTTGGCTTGAACAGATACGGGCTTGGGGGGTTTGTTCTCAGCTTCCGTCTCTCTCTGTCTCTATATATGTATGTATATATATATATAGATATATATTCTAAAAAATATGTTGATATACCCAAACCTGAAGTCTTTTGAAGCAACTCTTCGGTCCCCAATTGTGAAGTCCTCTAGAGGTGGTCGCCCTGAGCCCAAAAAGCAAGCCTTCGAACAAAAGTCAGGGTTTAGGGTTTCGGTTTTAGGGTTTTGGGGTTTAGGGTTTATGCTTCGCCCCCGGAGGCACCCCCCTGAGCTTTCACACGCCGGGCTCGATCCGACTGATCCCCGATGAGCCGCGCGTCTTGCAACTGGTACTTGGAGGTTCATATGGGCACTTAGAAGTAGGGTTATTAGTGATAAGTATGGTAGCTATGGTTACTTATAACCCTACCTATAGGTGCGCATGAACCTCCAAGTAGGGGGAGCTGTGCATGAACATAGGGCCACTGCATGAAGAGGCCGAACGCAGCGCTGGAGAAGCGCTTCTGTGACGTGAGTAGATTGAGTGAGTGAGGGCCGTTCTGCCCTAAGCCCTAAACCCTAAACCTCAAACCGCAAACCCTAAACCCTAAACCCTAAACCCTAAACCCTAAACCCTAAAACGCATCATAGTCTAGGAGTCTGGCATGCAGTCAGCTCAGGCAGTCTTACATCGAAGAGGCAAAATGAGGGCAGGGCATGTGGGCCTGGCGGACGATGCGCTTTCTGGTTTAGGGTTTTGCGTCCTTGGCGTTTTTCAGTTAGCATGTTTGAGCAGACTGGCCCAGCTTCTTGTATCGTTCAGCATCTCAGAAGTCCTTGTACGGGTTTGTTCCAATAACGTAATTCAAGCTGCAGGACGCGCTCAAGCCCCAAACCCCAGGCTCCAAATGCCAAGTCGAAAAGTCCCGAAAGACCGAAAGCTTAGGTTCAGCTGGAATGCTGTGTGGTTCTGAGAAGTAAAGCCGCTACGGAGGTATTTTAGGGCTTGGAGGCTTTGGGTTAGGATCGTGGGTCTGTAGCCTTGAAGGCTTCAACTCTTGAAGGTTTTAGGGCTTTGGGCTGCAGCCTTGAAGGCTGAAGTGTTTAGGGTTTAGGGTTTAGGGTTTCAGATTTGTAATGGGGCGTGCTTATCATTTTGTTACCTTCGAACCAGTTTGTACTCTAGAGTTTGAGCTGCATTTAGCTCATTTGCGAGTCACATTCCTAACGGGAACTCAACGCTATGGCACATGAAGATCCCTACTTGGAGGTTCATGGGCGCTTACAAGTAGGGTTAGAAGTACCCCAAAAAACACGGTACTAACCATAGTTCCCATACTTCTAACCCTTCTCATAAGTGCCCATGAACCTCCAAGTATAGGCCCAAAAAGCCCCTTGAGCTGCCCCTTCAAAACCCTGGAAGAGGCCAGATACCAAGTGGGGAAAGCGAAGATCTTCTCCTCACTCTTCGGATGCGCCGAGCACCACATGATCTCGCCCGACGAGATCAAGGCCCCAGGGCTCTGGGACCCAAAGTTGGCCCTGAGGCCCCCACTTTTTCAGGGGTTTAGGGTTTGGGGTTTAGGGTTTCGGGTTTCGGGTTTAGGGTTTAGGGCTTACATGTCGGGGTTTAGGGTTTAGGGTTCTGACTCCCAAGCCCTAAAATCTGAGAAGCCTTTTGATATTCCTGGGTTGTTGTTCAGGTATTCTGGGCCCAGGGCGTTACCCCCGCCCTCGCAGCCCTATTATGTAGATTCTGGGCATGGGTCAATCGCAGGGATGCTTGTTTAGGATTTAGGGTTTCGGGTTTGGGGTTTATAGGGTTCAGGATGGGTATATGGGTTTGCGGTTTGGGCATGCTTGGGGCTTCGGAACTTTGTGCTTAGGGACTTGGGGTGCCGTCGGAGGCTTGAGGGTAGTGCTAAACCCTAAACCCTAAACCCTAAACCCTAAACCCTAAACCCTAAACCCTAAACCCTAAACCCTAAACCCTAAACCCTAAACCCTGCAGGAGAGGCATCCCTTGGTGAACCTCGACGACACTGGGATCTATGCCGGCATCCTCACCGAGGGGGATGGCCACATCGACCCCAGCAGCGTGACGAACGCCTTCGCAGACCGGGCAAAAGGCCCCCGAGGGTGTAGGGTTTAGGGTTTAGGCTTCGGGGTTTAGGATTTGGGGTTTAGGGTTTAGTGCCAACGTAGAAGGGTACTGTAGGTGTCGGAATAATTACTAGTACTATTCCCTTATGGTCCCTATATCTGGCTAGGCTTTATTATTCCCTTTTTAGGGTGTAGGTTCCCTGTTTTTCCCCATGAAACCAAACAGGGCGCCCTTTTCATTCCTAGGCTACTCTTGGTTCCAGCTTAGGGTGCAAAGTGAGAGGGTCAGCTTGGGCCAGAAGTAGCGGATCGACAACCATACTGAGCAAGAGGGGGCAAACTTGCGACAGGATTCCTTTTTGGATTTTGGGACCCTTCTGCTGCCCAGGTTCGAGGTCCAGGAGTTTTGGGTGTCCTTGGATGTTTTTCTTTCTTTCCCTTTGTGCTTCTGGGTTACCGAGAATTAGGAGGACTGGACAAGCTTGCCGCAGCTGTTGGAGGTACCGGAATCCAGACTCCCCGCAGGGGCCTAGACTTGAAGGGGTATAAGGAGGGACCTCTGGAAGGGACCCTTAATCTTATCCCTATATAACCCCCATTTTTACCGAAGCCCCTAAGGTCCCTTGTAAGGGGCCCTCCTTTAGTCCCTTGAAGACTCCTCGACCCTAAACCCTAAACCCTAAACCCTAAACCCTAAACCCTAAACCTTGTAGGCCCTTGATTCCTGCACCCTGAATCACCTGCAAACCCCGAAGATCCACCATGGAGGCCTTGGTGGCATCATCGAGCAGAAGACCGAGGTGACATCCTTGTGTGGCGTTTAGGGTTTGGGGTTTAGGGCTAAGGGTATAGGGTATAGCACAGGGTTTAGGGTTTTGGGATTGTGTACGGTGTAGGGGGTATGAGTTTAAGGTTCCGCCTCCTGGGTTTGGGGCTCCGGGCCTATATTGTTCTAGGGTTTCGGCTCAGAGCAGCTCTCTGCGTTGTCCTTTTTGGGGGCTGCAACCCCAAGACGCTACGCCCTTCGCCACTAACATGTCCACTCCAAAACCTTCTTCCAAGCCCTGAACCCCGAAGCCCTGAGCCCGGAATCCTGAAGCCCTTAAGCCTTGGAATGTTCCCCCTTGTACTGACAGTCCTTAATAGGGATTATCGTCCCTAACAGTCCTTCTTTCAGGGGGCAAGACAATCCCTCTTAAGGACTGTTAGTTTCGGGGGAACATCCCAACCTAAGCCCTAGAAAGGTGGTGGCGCTGAACCTGCTCCCTAGCAAGCAGTGGGAAGTCATCACCCGCACGGCTGCAGGAGGGGAGGGGGAAGCTATGGGGGTTTTTGTGCACAGGGCTCTGGTTTTGTTTGGAAATTAGGTATTCCGTTTTCTCTAGCTGTCGCCTCCTTTCTCCCGGTCGAGCATTTGTTTGTGGCTTTTGCAGTGAGGGTTCAAAGTCAGAAGAATCCCATCGACCTTGTTTTTGGGGAGGTTTAGGGTTCAGGTTCCAAGTTTGAGGCTATGAAAAGTTCGAGTTTTGGTCCTCTCCCCCTCTCCCCCCCCATGGTCCCAAACCTGTGCCAGGTGAGGAGAAGCGCACAGTGGCCGACTTTGTGATCAACGCGGCGGGCCTGTGGTGTGACCCTGCACCGAGAAAGATTGTTCGGCAGCCCCGCCCCTTAAGGCCGCAACCCCCTGTTGACATATCTGTACAGTCCAAAGCATGTTGACAGCGAAGTTCGCGGTTGTCATATGCACAATTGCAGTGCTCGCTCAGGCCTTCAAAAGGGCCCTTTCGATGTCTGTAGCTTGTTTAGCAACGCATCGGGTTCCGTTGTTTCTGGACAGCAATGCAACCTCCTGTGCCCTCAACTCTGCAGCCTAAACCCTAAACCCTAAACCCTAAACCCTAAACCCTAAACCCTAAACCCTAAACCCTAAACCCTCAACCCTAAACCCTCAACCCTAAACCCTCAACCCTAAAACCCTAAACCCTAAAACCCTGAAAACCCCCAAACCGCTGAGGTGACAAAGTCGGCGCCATGGCTGGTGTGCGCGTGCCCTCGGTCGTGCTACAGCACCAGTGCCTCGTCGCAGTAGGCCCTTGAGGGTACCCTACAGAATCCCGAAGAAGGGTATTCTATATGTATATATATATATATATAAACCCTTATTGAGGGTATTGTCGGATTTGGGCTGAAAAGAGTATGGTATGGGGCTTAGGGTTTCATACACTTTCCTTTCTTGAGGGGAGGCTGGGGTGGGGAGAGGGGGGGGGTTAGGGCTCAGGATGCTGCGTCCATACTTGCATGTTGGTTTGCACATGCCTGCAAGTTTGCACTGCTTTTCAAGACAGCATGAAGGTTCATGATCCTCGTTCGTGAGGGTCCGGCGGTGGGCACAGAGTGTTCTTTTCTGCAGGTTACCTCTGGTCGATTGGCACCTGAGGTACTGCATTACCGAGGCCATCCCGGAAGTGAAGGACCACGCAGTCGTGGGAATTACAGGGTTCTGTGGACTTGGTTTGAGGCGGCCTCCTTGTGTCCTATTGCCCTTGAGGAGTCTGTACGTGCAGTGGCACAGGGCAAAGCTGCTTTTTTGTTGTTGGCAGAGGGCTGGTGATGTGTTCTGGGCCCTGCGCTGGCAGGAATATCATGACAAGCATGGTCACCAGCTACCTGTGCTCCGGGATTTGAAGGGCTCCTTCTACTTGCGAGACGAGCGGGATGGCATTCTGCGCCTCGGATTGCATAGCAAGAGCCAATGTTCGTGTGTCCTGGAGTTTACATTTTTTTAAGGGTCATTGAGGGTTCGGGGGCCCGGGTTGTGGGGCACACGGTTTAGGTCTTAGGGGGTTGTTGCAGTTTCTTCGGGAGTCCGGTTCCAGCCCTCACCCCCGCCCCACGATAAGGAAAGCAAAAAGAGCAACGCTCAACAAGAAGAAGAGATACACCACCACAGCAAGTGCATTAACGGCGGTTTGTGCAAGACACCCTCGCGCAAGACCCCCTCGGCTGGCCCAACTCAGACCCTCTCACCCCTCCGCAAGAGTCTGGAACATTGTACGCTGCAACAGAATTTAAGAGATGTACAAACACAAAAAGCTTTATATGTATTCAAATATATATATATATATATATATGTATATATATATATAGATGTACCTAGCATATATGTGTATGTCATATATGTATATGCATCTACATATATATATATATATAGAGATTTTATGTATTTTTCTTTGCATTTATTCATTTAGGTTTATGTCTACGTACATACACACAGTGCAATCTGATTGTTGCGCTCCCCCCCCAGGATCGGCCCCTACGAGTACTCCGAGGCCATGGAGTTGGCTCCCACGGAGTGGCGCGAGACGGGCATGCCCAATGAGCCAGGGGCTTGGACTGGGAATGCCACCCTTTTGGTTTAGGGTATGTTTAGGGCTTAGGGTTTAGGGTTTAGGGTTTAGGGTTAGAGGGTTTAGGCGTTTAGGGTTTGGGATGTTGTGGTGTTGTGGTGTTGCGGTGTTGGGCTGTTAGGGAGTTAGATTCCCACACAAAAGGCCTGTACATAAACAGCACAGTCGTAGTGACAAGAGCATCAGGAGCTGCAGCTGCGATCAGGTACGCCAACTTCCTCTTCGAGGGCGACGTGGAGCGGCTGATGCCTCACCTGGAGCGTGCCATGGAGATCGTGCCGCAGTTTGGGGAAGTAGGCCAGGCGGCCTCCCAAACAGTCACCGTGCCGTCATCTTCCTGTCTGCGGCTAGCCGTAACATCACTACTTGGAGATTCCTGGGTAGTTAGAAGTAGGGCTACAAAGCGCCCTAATTCAGGGCATTTTTAGACGTTATACCTTACTTCAGACCCTACCTTAGAGCTACAAAAATGAGCCTGGAAGGCATGAAGACCGTGCTGAACGGACCGACGATGTGGCCCGCGGATGGCAACCACCTCGTCGGCCCTGCACCCGAGTGGGACGTGGCACCCAACTTTTGGCTGGCATGCGCGGAGTCTGGGGCCCAGACCTTACCTGAAGTATACAATATACAATTCTAATAATAATAGAAACAATAATAATAATAGTAATAATAATAATAGTAATAGTAATAATAATTATAATGGTAACAGTAATAATACAAGTAAGAAGAATAAACATAATAGATGTTACCTTGCTTAGAACCATGGACCTACAAGTAAGTGTCCTTCATGGGACTCGATGGGTGCCCACAGGTCCTAGAAGCTAGGGAACCTATATTTTTAATTGTTGCTACTATTATTATTTTTGAAGTTGACGTACAGTCCGTTCACGGTATGGCCTCGAAAAACTATTATTCTCCTTCAGGTCCTACGGCATCGCGCACAGCGCCGGGCTCAGCCGCTACCTCTCCGAATGGATTGCCAACGGGGAGCCGCCCTACGAGCCCCGGCTTGCCAGCAGCGATACGGTTGCTTTGATGCCGCCTACCTTGTACAAGTTTAGGGTTTAGGGCTTATAGGGTGTAGGGTTCAGGTTGCGCGGTTTATGAGATTACCAGGATTGGGATTTCAGAGGGGTTGGGCAAGGTCGCACATCACCATTCCATGGTTTCAGACTGAGTCTACTTGTCTACTGGGGATTCCTGGAAGATGCCCAAAATCCTACGGCCGAGGTGCCTAACACCTCCATGAAGGCGCACAGTAACTCAATCTCCCCCTACATCCTGAACCTCGAACCCCCTTGACCCTCAACGTGCCTGAAAAGCCCAACCGCAAGTCCCCCCCCCCCCTCCCCATTCCCAGTTTTTTTTTTTGAGAGGTTCCTGAATCCCTTCCCCCAAACATGAACCTCCCTTCTCCTAACCCTCTAAACCCTAAAACCCTAAAACCCTAAAACCCTAAAACCCTAAAACCCTAAAAACCCTAAAAACCCTAAAACCCTAAAACCCTAAAACCCTAAAACCCTAAAACCCTAAAACCCTAAAAACCCTAAAACCCTAAAACCCTAAAAACCCTAAAACCCCCCTCCCCCCCCCAACTTGCTTCGTCTTGAGGGGCGGAAGCCCTAAACCCTAAACCCTAAAGCCTAAACCCTAAATCCACTGCCCAGGAGCTCAAGGAGGCCGACCCCGCCAGGCCACGGAGAGGGAAGTTCCGACACAGAGATTTTCCTCCTTGGAGGTTTATGGTACTTCCTAAACCCGAAACCCTAAACCCTAAACCCTAAACCCTAAATCCACTGTACTGCTAACTGTACTTATAGCCATACCAGGGCTTATAAGTGGGTTACAAGTACAGTTAGAATTGGTGAAGAAGTACCATGAACCTCCAAGTACTTGAAGGTTCATGGGTAGTTATAGGTAGGCTTGTAAGTAGCTTCATAACCTGAATTAAGCTTCTTATAACCCTACGTATATGTACCCATGAAGCCCCCCATCTCATTCAACAAAAGGGCCTTGGCGACTGTGCGGTGGTCCAGATAAGGTTTTAGGGTTTAGGGTGTAGGGTTTAGGCTTAGGCTTGTATGGGCCCATTTGACCACCCCAACCCAAAATTCTCGGCGAGGGCCAGGGCGGAAATCCTGGTGCTTTCGGCCTGACTCTGAAGGAAGTAAGTGGCTATACTGAGCAAACATGTCTTATGGCTTATCCCTTGTATATCTGCATACCCTCTTTTTTTTAATGGAATCTCGGTTTTGAGCTCCCTAGCCAGGTATGGGGCGTGGGCCACGAAGGACTGGGTGGCCTCGAAGGCATGGCGTCCTGGGGCTGCCTGGGCGGGTTGTTCAGGGATATGAAGCAGAGGGTTTAGGGTCTAGGGTTTAGGGTTTAATGTTTAGGGTTTAGGGTATAGGTTTACATTACTGTTTTTGGTGAGTGTATATAAGGTGAGTGTATACCTTGGGTGTCCATTTGGGGGTACAAGAAATCTGAGCCCTACTTCATATAGGGTGCGACAGGTTGTGGAGAAAGGTCCAGGGGGGGGGCGTGGGGAGGAGGGTAGGGTTTCCCCTAGAGTAGGGTCCGTTCGGGTACCTAGCATACTCTGAGAGAAGGCCGTGCCCCTGCTCTGAGCGCGCTGAAGTCTTCAACCGTTTCGCTGCGAGCCAGGGAAGGGTAATCTCGAGGTGCCCTAAACCCTAAACCCTAAACCCTAAACCTTAAACCCTAAACCCTAAACCCAAGAACCTATATCCCAAAACGTCCAAACACCCAAACATAAGACACCCTTCACACTTCACCCTAAGTCCCAAGCCGCCAAAACACCCTGAGCCCCAGACACCAAAACAAAACACGCACAAACCCTACACACTAAACTCAACCCAAACCCCCCCGCGCCCCTCCAAAGCCCACCTCCAAAAAACCTAAACCCTAAACCCTAAACCCTAAACCCTAAACCCTAAACCCTAAACCCTAAACCCTAAACCCTAAACCCTAAACCCTAAACCCTAAGCCCAAGCCATGGAGGTGCGAGAAACCTATGGCATGAACAACCACGTGCACTTTCCCAACGAGAACCTGCTGGGTGCCAGGCCGGGCAGCCAGGGCTTACTTGGGGCTTCCGGGTTTGGGGGTTTAGGGTTTATGGTTTGGGGGTTTAGGGTTTAGGGTTGGGTTGAGGGTTTTGGGTTTGGGGTTGGGTTTTGGGGTCTAGGGGAGGTGGGGGTTTTAGGGTTTGGGATTTAGGGTTTGGAGGAGTTTAGGGTGGATCTGGGGCTAAGTAAGATTAGGTTTAGGGATTAGAAAGCCAGCCCTGAACACCAAAGCATGGGAGGTTGAGGGTACTTGACCGGTGCGGTCGGTCTGAGATTGAGGGTTTGCGAGTTTGGGTCTTGTCCTTCTTTCGTTCCCTTCTTGGTTGTCGGGCTTTTGGAGTGGGCGAAGGATTCCCAGAGCACCTAAACCTTCCCTCAACCCCGCACCCTAGTGGGAAGTGGAGGGTCCACGGTACCTCAAGTTGAAGGCAAGGTTTTTCGAGTCTTGAAGCCGAGTTCTGAGCCCCAAACGAGTTCTTAAAGGCAGGGTGAGTTTCTGATTTGGGCTGTGCTTCGGGATGGTGACCGGATTGTTTGGTACAAGAGAACCTGTTCGTCAATGCACAACAACTCAGCGCGTTCGAGCCTGCAAACGGAGCAGAGCCACCCAGGCCGGTGGAACCGATTCCCAACAGCGACATCTATGTGACTGGGATGCAGTCAAGATGTGGCTTTCATGTTCTAACTTTAGCTTGCGGACAAGGGTTTCTGGGCTTGCCCGAGATGTGGGAAGGTGGGTGCCGTGATGGTTCACCTATCGCCTGTGAGGTAGGCTGACCGCAAGGTCACTTAAAGCGGGGTCAGCAACCAGAAATTTCTGACAAGACCCTCAAAAGAGTGCTGCAAACGAGAACATGAAAGACTCGAACGTGAAGGTCTAGACTATATAGTTCTCCTGGCGAAGCATCACGCAGCTATTCGTAGCGTGAAGGGCATTTGCAGCTATTCGTACTTGAGGGCTGAAAGACACATGGGCTTCCAGGGGACACAAAAGCGACGTCAGCCGTGGTCAGTCACCGTGTCTTTTTGCGGAGGAGGGGTTGCTAAACCCTAAACTCCAAACCCTAAACCCTAAAACCCTAAACCCTAAACCCTAAAACCCTAAACCCTAAAGCCTAAACCTTCGGTGGACTCTGTGACGCAGCACATTGGGTGGTCATGTTTTTCCGCCCGGGGGTTTCTCATCGCCAATCCTCAAGCCCCTACAGCCGTCCGCCGAACCCCTCCCCCCTCCCTGAGGGTTTAGGGTTTGGGGTTTGGGTTTGGGGGTTTAGGGTTCACCTGAACCCTAAACTACCCCCAAACCCTAGAGCCTATAAACCCCACACCCTCAATCCTAAACCCTTCATCCTAAGCCCTAAGCCCCAAACCTTGTGCCCCTAAACCCTGCTCAGTAAGGATGTGCTGAAGTCCCAGGGCTGTCAGTTCGGCTTCCACAACGGACCGGATGCTTTCGGCTGCAACCCTAAGCCTAGAAACCACCAGAAATCCCTGTGCCCCCACACCCTTTTTCCATCAACCCCTTTCCGCCCTTAGAAACCCTGAGCCCCTACACCCCTAAACCTGAAACCCTACACCCTAAACCCTAAACCCTAAACCCTAAACTCTAAACCCTAAACCCTAAACCCCCTCAGCCTGCCCACCCTATTTCGCTGCCTCTTTTAAAAAAGCAGCGCAGGATGGGAGTGCGCCAACTACTTCGACCCGGCCTCTCAAGGCCTGGGCGAGAGCATTTTCGCGGGCTTAGGGTTTAGGGTTTAGGGTTTAGGGTTTAGGGTTTAGGGTTTAGGGGTTGAGGTGTTTAGGGGTTGAGGTGTTTAAGTAATCCGGTGGAAGGTAAAGCTCGGGTGTTGTCTGTTTGAGAGGTGGATCTGAGGTATCGGGCTGCGGATTTGGGGGGGAAATCCCTAAACCCTAAACCCTAAACCCTAAACCCTAAACCCTAAACCCTAAACCCTAAACCCATCAAGTCCGATTGCTTGGACCCCTCAAGGCGAGCAGCATGGCAACTCCCGGGGCTCCTTCCGACGGCCGGCCTACAAGGACCCTACTTGAAGATTCATGGGTAGTCATAAATAGGAACCCTAAACCCTAAACCCCTAAACCCTAAACCCTAAACCCGGTAACCTGGACCCTAAGTCCAGATACTGGTAGCGGCTGCAGCAGTTTCCCAAACCCTAAGCCTTAAACTCTTTTTTGATCTTCGTTGGGAGTTTATTGGGCTTGCTTTAGGGCTTCCAGGACATTTGGGGGCTCTAGGGTTGCATGTCTGGGGTGGTCGTTGAGATTAGGGTTTAGGGTTTATTTGCACGGGTTCAGGGCCTACCGTTTTCGGGGATTGCGGGTTTCATTTCGTTTGTCCTTTCTGGTTTCTTCTTTCTGCAGGAGTAGGTTGAGCCTGAAAAGGGTTTGGGTTTGAAGGTTTAGGTCACGTCGTAGCCCTTGAGAAAGGCAGGGACGTGCGATCCGTCTTTGAAGCCTCCATTCCAAGGCAGACTGCTCACAGCCTAACCCTAAAATCGTAAAGCCTACTTGAAGGTTCATGGGCGCCTACAAGTAGGGTTTTACAAGCAAGATACCCTTTATTATAAGCTAGGTGTTTATAAACCTACTTCTACCTTTCCATGAACCTCCAAGTATACACCCTAAACCCTAAACCCTAAACCCTAAACCCTAAACCCTAAACCCTAAACCCTAAACCCTAAACCCTACACCCCAACCGCGAAAGCCTTTGGTGCCCCCGGGAGTGCAACAGGATCTGGTCGAGAAGGAGTGCCGCGAGATGGCAGGCTTCGGTGGCATTTGCTGCTTGCTGGAGTTTTGGGGACCTAAACCCTAAACCCTAAACCCTAAACCCCAAACCCCAAACCCTAAACCCTAAACCCTAAACCCTAAACCCTAAACCCTAAACCCTAAACCCCCTAAACCCTAAACCCTAAACCCTAAACCCTAAACCCTAAACCCTAAACCCTAAACCCTAAACCCTAAACCCTAAACCCTAAACCCTAAACCCTAAACCCTAATCCCTAAACCCTAAACCCTACCCTGACAGCAATCTGCCCGAAGCCCTGAAAAGCCCCTCCGAACCTCCAATCCTCAAGCCCTTATTTGTAGCATCTTATGGCATATTGTTGCATTTTTAGCTTGTTTTCATTTTTGCGCAAACTCATAACATATTGTAGTATATTAACGGGAGCAGCTCAAAGGAAAACTTTCGGACAGTATATTAATGGGAAATTGTAGCGTATGAAAAGTAGATTAAAGGCAAAATAATACGGTATATGATAGGCCCCTACGCCTTCAAATGACCCAACATGCCCAGGCTACTGGCCTTTTGCCAAGTACCACGTCTCGGGGCCTGGCGCAGAGGCTTTTTTGGACCGGCTGGTGCCGAACAGGTGCCGTGAGAGCATGGGAACTCAGGGTTCAGGCTGAAGACTTGGTGTTTGGGGGTTCGGTGATTCAGGGCTGAGTTGTGCCGGTTTTTGGGGATTGCGAGGTTTTGTTCGGGGTTGGAGGGCTAGGCTTTCATTAAGGGCCTACACCTGTGTGTTGATCTCGGGCCACTTCAAGTGGGGATAGAACTCTTTTGGAAATAGGTTGAGGACCTCTTGCTCGCTGTAGTTGTGGTCGCCTCATCCGGCCTTGCAGCACATCCTAGACCCCAAGCCCCAATCAGGTCATCGCAGCCACCATTCTTTCAAGACCACGGCCTGTGAATACCTCTGGAACTGCCACTAAAGCGGCTCACCAAGCTTGTCTATGAAGTCTGAACAGCCTCTGGTTCCCCACACAAGCAGCTGCAAGCCTCGGGGGCCTTTCTCGGAGGCTGCCTAAAGTGGGCCGCTGCGCCCTCTCGTACTTCCTGACGCCGCAGGTGGCCATCCCCAAAGCCCGAAGTGTTTATCCTTGCTCTTGTTACGCCTAGGTAGGCCCTTGGGACATTTTATATTTTCCCTTATTGGGTTTAAGAGAATAATATTTAAGAACATTTTTCAGATGGTCCTAAGGGCCATACTAGACACTGATGACCCGCAGTGGACGGTTATTCCCTTTCTAGGCTTCGGTTCCCTCAGAAATCCAGCAAAGTACACCGATAGCTAGGTTGCTCCACTTTTCTCAGCATCATTTGTACAGTCGCCGCTGTCTCTTGGCTTGTCAGGCCCCTATAAACTCCAAGCCCCGAACCCTTAAACCCTAAACCCTAAACCCCTAAACCCCTAAACCCCTGAACCCCAGAACCCCTAAACCCCTGAACCCGCAACCCTGAGGGCAAGATCAGCAGCGAAGTCATGCTGGTGCGGCTGGCGGAGGACAAGTTCTACGTGGTCAGCTACCCCGAGCAGGAGCCCCTAGGCTTTAGGATTTAGGGTTTAGGGTTTAGGGTTTAGGGTTCAGGGTTCAGGGTTTAGGGTTTAGGCTTTCGGGTTTGTCAGCGGCATTGGCTTCAGGGCTTCTAGCAGATCTGCTTCATTCCCCCGAAATATATAAGGAACATTCCCGAACTTGTAGTGGGATCCTTCATAGGATTTTAAGGCTGAACCCAAAAGCCTCAACCCGCAAATCCTGAATCGCATGACGGCAGGAGCTCTTTGACTGGCGCTGGCTGCATATGAACAAGCCGGCCGAGGGCGTGGAGATCGAGAATGTTACCGCCGAATTCGGCACGTTCCGGGGCCCAAAAAATTAGGGGGGGGCCGCGGTAAGCAGGCTCTTGACCAAGCCCTAAACCCCAAACCCCAAACCCCAAACCCTAAACCCCCAAACCCTAAACCCCAAACCCTAAACCCTAAACCCCAAACCCTAAACCCTAAACCCTAAACCCAAAAACCCTAAACCCTAAACCCAAGGCTCATGGTCTCCGGCCCCGAAAGCCGCCGAGTCCTGGCGCAGCTGGACGGCGACGAGGCGAACTGGTCCAAGGACCACAGGTTTAGGGTTTAGGGTTTAGGGTTTAGGGTTTAGGGTGTAGGGTTTAGGGTTTAGGGTTTGGGGTTTGGGGTTTAGGGTTCAGGGTTTAGGGTTTAGGGTTTGGGGTTCAGGGTTTAGGGCAGGGTTCAGGGTGTAGAGTTTAAGGTAGTTCGGGTTTCGGTTTTGGGGTTTGGGGTTCAGGGTTCAGGGTTTAGGGTTTGGGGTGGGGTTTGGGTTCAGGGTTTACGGTTTAGGGTTCATTCAGGGTGTACGGTCTGAGGTTTAGGGTTTGGGGTTTGGGATTCAGGGTTTACGGTTTAGGGTTCAGGGTTTAGGGTTTGGGGTTTGGGGTTTCGTGTTTAGGGTGTAGGGTTTGGGGTGTGGGGTCTGGGGGTTGGGGTTTAGGGTGTAGGGGTTTAGGGTTTGGGGTTTTGGGATTTAGGGCCTGCTCCCAAGGGTTGTGGTGTAGGGTTTTGGTTTCGGGTTGATTGTTCGAGGAAGAGAGGGGGGGGGGGGTACATGGTGTTTTCAGGCATGACTCGGGAGCTTGCGGGTCTTAGGCTTTGTAGGGCTTTGGGGGGTCTAACGCCGCACATCTTCCACGCGGTGCCAGTTTTGTGCTCTACAGCTTGGAGGACTCGACATCAACCCGAACCCAAAAACCAAACAAACCCTATAAGCCCCATAAACTAAATGAACCCATTAAATTAAACCCAAGGACCCAATAATTCAACCCGCACAAGGCCTATAAACCCCATAACCCCGCACCCGAACAGCTTTCCGAAGTGTGTGCAGCCCCAAAGGCCAAGACTCCGCTAAGTTCTTATCAGGGATCCCACTATGATGCAGGGAATATTCCTTATTTAAAGACCCTACGAGACTTTCTCCGATAAAAGATTTTTCGGACCTGGATGTATTTTGAATTTAGGGTTTCAGGCTTGCGGTTTCAGATCCGCGGCTCAAGGCTCCCTACCCCCTGAAAAGGCTCCACGCGGGCCCCAGACACGACAAAAAACCCGAAGAGTTCTCTGCACCCGAAATCCTAAACCCTCAACCCTAAACCCTAAACCCTAAACCCTAAATCCCTAAACCCCAACCCCCAAGGACCCTATAAGTTGCCGAGTTGTCGAAGGACAACTTCAAGTTCTACGCCTGGAAGCAGGTGGAGCTCGCGGGCATCCCTTGTCAGAACCCCAGCACCAGCAGAAGCCCAAAAACTTCAAGGGCCATCCCCTTAAATGCTGAACCGCAAGCCGGGTTTAGGGTGAAGGGTTCCTTGGAAGCCTACATACAAATCCAGGGATACTCAGTATGACCCCCCCCCCCCCGCTTCACCCCAAGATGTTAGAACGACAGCGCCTGGGGACCTGAATAGCCGAAGATTGTGTAATCTAGCGATTTCTCCTTGCCTGGGGCCTTAGGGACCTCCTTGAGAATCTTCAAACCCTATTATACACCCTAAACCCTACACCCTAAACCCTAAACCCTAAACCCTAAACCCTAGACCCTAAACCCTAAACCCTAAACCCTAAACCCTGAACCCTACTGGACTTGAGGGGGGTTCTTGCTCGCCCCGACCTCGATGGCCTTTTGTAACCCAGGCCGGGCCCTGCGCGTCAGCTTCACCGGTGAGCTGGGTGCGGGACCACGGCTGGCTGGAGGGGTTTAGGGGGGTACCGGGTTTAGGGTTTGGGGGTTTAGGGTTTAGGGTTTAGGGTTGGGGGGTTTAGGGTTTAGGGTTTGGGGGTTCAGGGATTTAGGGTTTGGGGGTTCAGGGGTTTAGGGTGTGATTCGCCGACCTTGGGGGTTTAGGGCTGAGTCTAGGGGTTGAGGGCCTCTTGTTTTAGGTCTGCAGGGGGTTGGGGGCTCTAGGCTCTCGGTGTTTATGGTTTAGGGTTTAGGGCTTTAGGGTTTAGGGTTTAGGGTTTAGGGGCTGTAGAGCTTGGGGCAGTCAGGTTGAGGACACTGCGAAAGGAGGAGCTTGGTGGGACTTTGCCTTCTGGGGAGCCCCAGCAGCCCCAAGTAAGAGGCCTAACGTTCTACACCTTCAAGCTTTAGCCCTAAGCATCTATACCCCACATCCCCTAAACCTCTAAAACCCTGAAGCCCTAAACGCGCTGTGCGCCTCTGAACACTTTAAAATCCGAAACTTCCAAAATCCTCAGCCCAGAAATGGCCGCTGTTAGGTTGGGAGCTCCACCCGGCCACGGGCGACGTCGCCCCGCTGTGCCTGGGCTTGGCGGATTCAGGGTTTAGGGTGCTTTTTAAGGCTTTGGGGTTTTAGTGCTTAGCTTCTGCTTCGGGGGCGAAGGCTTGGGGGCTTGGGTTCAACAGTATGTCATCTACCAGATGAACACCCCGAGGCATCGTTGGGGGTTCATGGCCTTACTTGGGGCCCTTTGGAGACTCTCACTCTCCCTCTCACTCTCACTCTCACTCTCACTCTCACTCTCACTCGCACTCGCACTCGCACTCGCACTCGCACTCGCACTCGCACTCTCTCTCTCACTCACTCACTCACTCACTCACTCACTCTCTCTCTCTCTCTCTCTCTCTCGCGCTGCTAAACCCTATCTGCGTACAACATTTACATGTATGTATGTACATACATAAAATCTCTCTCTTTTTTCTACACATTCGTGTATGCTTGCTCTAAAGCCGAGGTACCGCGCCCTGAAGGCCGCGGAGCCGCGACTGAACGCGCCTGCGGCAGCAGGGTGATTGGGGTGCATTAGGGTTTAGGGTTTAGGGTTGAAGGTTTAGGGTTTAGGGTTTAGGGTTTAGGGTTTAGGGTTAGGGTTTAGGGTTTAGGGTTTAGGCCTGCAGGGTTTCGAGTTGCTGGGTTTAGGGTTTAAGGGAGAGGATCGCGGGGTTTAGGGTTTAGGGAGAGGATCGGGGAACGTAGCAAGTAGGTATGAAACAGGCTTCTAAGTAGGACCCTAGTTGGGGCTATCCTACTTAATCACTACTAACTCGATTCAATAACTTCCGAAGGCTCGCGATCTTCCAAATAGGCTCCCAGTGAGGCATAGGAGTTCAGGCTAGGGTTGAAGGTTTAGGGTTGAGGGGTTAAGGTTTTTGAGGTTTGGGCTTTCAACGTGGGATTTTAGGGTTTAGGATTAGGGTTCCGGTGGGCATATGGGAGATTCTTGTGGCCCTGCGGGAGCTGAAACCTCAGCTGAACCCAAAACCCTCAGCTGTTGATGTCTCCACCCAAAAACCCACAAAGCCGAAACCCTGGACGTTGCACCCTCCATTCATCCTAAACCCTAATAAACCCTATAAAACCCATGAGCCCAGAACCAAGCCCTCTAACCCTATACCCCTCTACTTGAAGGTTCATGAGTAGTTACAAGTAGGGTCACATGGCTATCAGTATGGTAACCTGGTATTATAACCGTTAGAACCATTAGGCTACCTTATAGCCTTACTTCCCGCTTTGCTGCCCATGAAACCCTAAGCCCTAAGCCCTAAGCCCTAAACCCTAAACCCTAAACCCTAAACCCTAAACCCTATGTAGGACTGGGGCGGATACGCCATGGGCTCCTTCCGCCGCGGCCCCGGGAGAGGTTGCAGCTGCTTGTTGGCCTCCTGTTGGCCTGTTTGTTTTAGGGTTTAGGGTTTAGGGTTTAGGGTTTAGGGTTTAGGGTTTAGGGTTTAGGGTTTAGGGTTTAGGGTTTAGGGTTTAGGGGTTTGGGCGTTTTGGGGTTTTAGGGCTGAAAGGGTTCTGAGGGTTTTGTAAGGGTTTTAAGGGCTTGAAGGGTTTGAAAGGTTTTTTTACAGGGGTTTGGGGTTTTAGGGCGTAGGGGTGTCGAAGAGTAGAGATGAGCTGTGCTCAACAACATGTAGCAGTTATGCAGGGATGTGGGGTCAGAGGAGCGCAGGTATAGTTGGAGCCTCAGGAAGGCTTGGCAGACTCAGGAGTAGGCCTTCAAAGCAAAGCACAAGCACCTGCACCTGCTCAACCAGTCCAGGAATCCAGGCCCTTTTATTGCAGAAGCTCACCCCCCGAAACTTATGGCAAGCAAGCACCGAAACGATTTCTTTTTCTATCTTCACCGACCTAAAGCCTCAAAGAACTTACTGAACCCCCATAACCTCCTCAACCGCCTCCCCTCTGGGCACCCTCCCCCCCCGCTCTCCCCCCCTCCACTTTTCCCCCCCTTCTACTCCGCCTACTTGAAGGTTCATGGGTAGTTATAAGTAGGGTTATAAGTAAGGTATGAATCAAGGCACTTGTAGCCCTACTTCCAACCACCCACAAGTAGGATTATAAGTAAGGTAGCCTATACTATAACCTGAATTCAGGTACTTATAACCCTACTTATAGCTACCAATGAACCTCCAAGTAAGCCCTGAACCCTAAACCCCAAACCCTCAACCCTAAACCCTAAACTGAAATCCCCTGAACCTCCAAGTAAGCGAGCTACACGCCAGATTTTGGGGACCAAACGCACCCTGAAATTGGGGTCATATACCTGGTACTACCATAACTTAAGGTAGTTTGAACCATGAAAACCCTTGTGCCAGCATCCTGGTGGAACGAGGCCTTGAGAAAGGCTTCAAGGCCTTCGGTTCCGCCGCCTGGGCAAGATGAGAGCGGGGTCTTGAAACCCTAAACCCTTAAAACCTAACCCTTAAGCCCTAAACCGCAAAGCGCAAACCCCAAACCCCAAACCCTAAACCCTAAACCCTACAGTTGTCAGGAAACACAGGGCTTCCATTGCGTGGTCGGTTTGTTCTAACTGACCAAGTAGTAGACCTTGTCGTGACGTAAAAACAAACTTGAAGGGGATCTTCAACCGAGCCAAACCCCCCCTCCATGTCTGGAAGATTACAAGATCCTCAATGCCTCGCCCTCAAGATCCCCAACCCAACAGAATGCCGGAGACCCTGCCATAGACCCTAAACCCTAAACCCTAAACCCTAAACCCTAAACCCTAAACCCTAAACCCTAAACCCTAAACCCTAAACCCTAAACCCTAAACCCTAAACCCTAAACCCTAAACCAGGACATGACCCGGGACCACCAGGCCCTGGAAGCGGGTATCAGCCGCCCGGCCACATGCAGAGTTTCAGGACGGGGGGTGGGGGGGGGGGGATGGGGATGGGGGGTTTAGGGTTTAGGGTTTAGGGTTTAGGGTTTAGGGTTTAGGGTTTAGGGGGGGAGAGAGGGGAGGTTCAGGGGATTTCAATTTAGGGGTTAGGGTTTAGGGTTTGAGGTTTAGGGTTTGAGCTTCGGGTTTGGGGGTGTACGTAGTTCCAGACCTCTGGACTGGAGCCACGCATCTGATTTTCTACCAGCACTCTTCAACCTTGCCCAGGGCTATCAGAACCTTGGGGCACACCATCGCTTAAATGCCCAGACGTCAGCCCCACAGGCCCTGACCCCGCGAATAGTTCAAGCCCCACGGAGCTTGGGGTATAGGTCTCCGGTCGAGCCGGACTACTCGAGCACTTTCATCCTCGGAGACAGGTCACTGGATGGTCACGACTTCGACAAGATTTCTGAGGGGATTTCGTCTTCGAAAAACCCTGGGCTGTAGAAACCTTCACTGGCGGAACGTAGTCGAAAGCTCACCCTCCCGAGTCGCCAGAATCCATGCTTGGCCAAGGTGGAAAGTTTTTGCGCATGGAGTGATGCCGGCGCAGCTTCCCATGAGCGTAGGTTAGTCAAGTCTAAGTTCTGCCGTGAGTTCTGTTGTCAGGGATTCGCTGAAGTAGAAGCTGCCAAGATTTCAGAACTGTCGCTGGGTTGCTTCCTGATTACCGGCTGCTGCCGCCGTGGTGCTGCCGCTGCGGTTGCAAACGGCATGTGGCCTCACACCCCTGATCCCGAATCCCTAAACCCTAATGCCTAAACCCTAAACCCTGAAGAAGACCGACTTGCCAGGAAGGACTTCATCGGTAGAGACGCCCTGGCTGCGAGCCCTGAGCCCGCTCAGCCCTCAGGGGAGGAAGAAGGCTCGGGTTTAAGAGTTTTTTGCGGGTTGTTTAGCATTGTTTATAGCATTGTTTAGCTTTTCTAGTCCGGTTGCTTTGGTTCGTCAACAGGTGGCTTCGGTTGAAAAGTTTGGCACTCCCGGTTTTTTGTTCATGTATCTCACGGGTGCAAGCAGAATGGCACATGCGAGAATGTCGTAAACGATGCATCAGTGCATCATCCAGCAAGTCTGTCGACACACGGCCATAAGGAAGGCGTATTGGACAAAGGTATCCATGAGAGGACAGAAACACAAAGCACCCCCTCCCCACCAGTGTGCACCAGCTCATGCAGTTTGCCTTCCATGCGTTGCAAGACTCAGTTCATGGGTTCCCCTACTACCTCCCTCTATACTAACCCCCCCCCCAGGTTCCTAGAGGGGTGGTATAGAGGGGGGTCGTAGGGAAACCCATGATCAGTGATCGGCTCCGTGGCACCCTGGGATGGTGGTCGTACACGTGCTCGATCTTAGTGGGCAGAGCCTTCTCTGCGAAGATGTGCCCACGCCTACTTCTGCAGAGCTCTTGCGGAGGCTAAGCTGCGCCAACCTTGACCAGCTTGTGCTGGATGGCCAAGCCATCGTAGGTGAGATCCAGCCCAAGGACGGAGAGGACTGCGTCACCCTCACACTGGTTCGGGTGCGCTGCAACCTTCGCGAAGGTCTCTCAGAGCACCTTCTGAGAAACCTTGCCCATGCAGGTGCCCTGAAACTTCCTCCTGGGGGCCCAGAAAAAGAGGAGGAGGGATGCCTTTCCTTCCGGGTATCATACACAGACGGCAGCTACGTATGGGGGCCCTGCGAGCGCACGATGTCATGGCACGTGCTTCTTCTCCAGGATGGTCGCATCCTAGCGAAGCAAAGGTTGAGTGTCAACGATGGGGAAACCCGTCAGAGGAGGCGGCGCCACTCAATTGCAGAGGGCACCTTCCGGCCGGATGAGTCGCCTGGCATGCTGCTGGTGACGTGGGCAGGCTACGCGACCATCGATGCAACTGAGTCTCGGAGCCTACCTCACTCCCATCTGGAAGCCGGCCGTGCTGAGCCTCTAGATCCAGGAGCTGCATCTTGGGAGAAGAGGCTTCCTCTCGATATTCTACCTGTGTTACTTGAGGCGGGCCGTCTGAACTTACAAGAGCTGTGCAGCAGCTGGGCCTCAGCCAATGCACCCACCAGCCACTCCGTGCCCTGTCTCACGGAAGGCACACTCTCAAATCTGGGTATGGAGCCCGCGAATTTATGGTTCTGGTGCCCACCGGTGGCAGCATAGGTCCAGAAATTGGGGCGCTATCCGAACCACAACGAGGGTTGACGTGACCTGCACCCCGACGCCCTGCCTATGCCGACAGAAGGGTGCTCAAGAGGCGAGTGTGCAGAACTGGCGCAGTACATCGATGCCGATCCCTTGATGCCAGTGTTGCGGCAGAAGTCCAGCCCGTGCGATCCTTCGTGAGCAAGTTCGCGAAAGCGCAGCGCGCTGTAAACAAGCCTTGGACATGTACGACACGCAGCGTGCAGAGCCCTGACTGGAGTGGAGTGTGCGCCACTAGCAAGCTAGAGCGAGAACGACCCAGTTACCGTGATGTGCTGGCAAATGTGTGGACCGACAGCCATGGCAGCGATAATAACAAGTTCGCACACGCCAAGTGTGGATCATTGTTGTTCTCGTTATCATCACCGTCATCATAGCAGCCAGCCATGAGCTTGTGCAGTTGTGCAAGAAGAGCCAGTGGAGGGTCCCCAGTTCCGAAGCACCCTAAACCCTAAACCTTAAGCCCTAAACCCTAAACCCTAAACCCTAAGCCCTAAGCCCTAAACCCTTTTCAAGTCGCCCCTTTACACCTTGTGCTCTGCAGTGTCGCGCTGAAGTCAGGCGAGGAAGCTGGTGCACCTGGCCGTCACCACCCCCGAAGGCCGGGTTTAGGGCTCAGGGTTTAGGGCTTAGGGCTTAGGGTTTAGGGTTTAGGGTTTAGGGTTTAGGATTTAGGGTTTAGGGTTTAGGGTTTAGGGCTTCGGGCTTGGGGCTTGGGACCTAGGAGCGCGGTGGCGCCTGCAAGGCCCCGGTGTAGAGCATCGGGACTACTTGAAGGTTCATGGGTAGTTATAAGTAGGGTTATAAGCAAGGTAACCTATATTAGGTAGGCCCGTGGGATATGTAATGATTTCTGATGTTAGGTTTAAGATGGCCATGGTTTCGGAATATTGTTCAGAGGGGTTTAAGGGCCATTCTAGTAACTAGTATATTACAACGTGAATGAAGGTACTTATAACCCCACTTACAGCCACCCATGAACCTCCAAGCATACCCAGAATCTCCATGTTCTGCGCCATTGCTGATCATGCGGCAGGTGTTGACTGCGTCGGGAACGAGTCCATCTTCAACTCTGTCACAGGAGCCTTGGCACACGGAGGGTTGAGGCTTAGGGGTGCGAGATCCTGAGTTGGTCTCGATGATTCACCATACTTGAAGGTTCGCGGGTAGCTTGTATTTAAGTAGGGTTATAAGTAAGGTAAGCTTATAGTAGTTAAAGTACTTACAACCCTACTACGACTAGCAACTCATGAACCTTCAAGTGCAGGAGAAGTTGTGGGCTTCACAACCAGCGGTGGGCCCAAGCCTGAGATGGTACACGGTCTTGGGTACCCCAAAATACCCTAACTCCCAAGATGCCCAAGCACAGTATCCCAAGGACCCAATGATAACCGCAGTTTCATAGGGCCCCCACCCCGGGCCCTAAATTCTCGTCGCTTCTCTTCACCCTGGCCTGGATAGTACACATGCGCTGACGAGGTATGGCTACCTTGCGCAGCAAAGCATCGCCTTCGGCTATGTGCGGAACTTAACAAAGACGGCCCCGAAGCGCAAATTGAGCTTTCTCACTGCTCTAACACCGTCGATCTCGCGCCTCAACCAACCGTACACAGCTTGCTGCGAGCAGTACGGACACACGCACACCTTGCATCATGGGGTCCTGGAGCATTGTGCAAGAGGAAGATGACCCACGACCTCCACCTCCACAAGGGGCCATATCCAGCGCCCACATGCCACAGAACCAGCAACCCCGAACACCTAGGTAAACGGCACAACCCGAGACACAAGATCCCTAGACTCCGAAACGCCCTGAAATGGCACTTACAACACAAAACACGCCCCTAGACCACGAAGGCGACCCTAAACCCTAAACCCTAAACCCTAAACCCCAAACCCCAAACCCTAAACCCTAAACCCTAAACCCATAAAACCCTAAAACCCGAACAACGAGCCTGCGAAAGCGCAGCAGGGAGCTGGGCCCCGAGGTGTCCTCCGCAGAGATCGAAGCCGGCGCGCCGCTGGCCATCGAGGCGGGGGACACTGCGCGAGGTTTAGGGTTTAGGGTTTAGGGTTTAGGGTTTAGGGTTTAGGGTTTAGGGTTTAGGGTTCAGAGGGGTTTAGACGGGCTTAGAGGGGTTTAGAGGGGTTTAGCGGGGTTTAGAGGGGTTTAGAGGGGTTTAGAGGGGTTTAGAGGGGTTTAGAGGCGCTTGGGGGGAGTGTAGTTGTTTTTCTGGAGGGGAGGGGGCTGAGGGGGAGTTTAGGGAGTTTAGGGGTTTCGGTTGTTTGGTCTGGTGATCCTTTGAGGGTTTAGTAGTGGATGCCGGAAAATTTCCTGTGTGGTTTCTCATAAGCTAGAAGGGCTTGCGTGCTAGAGGACGGACATCTGCCACGTTCAGGTCATCGGCCAGCTTTGCGAAGCCCGCGTGCAAGAAGGGCCGACCTGGCTATTTAAGACGGCATTCTTTTGCATCAGGATCTCAGAGACTCCAAAACCAAACCCTAAACCCTAAACCCTAAACCCCTTAATTAAGGAATATACCTTAAATCATGCTAGGAACCCTAACTGGGATGGTCAGAGAACGGTTGAATTTCTCTTTCGGTCGCGGCTCCGCTCCGGCACCATTCACATCGTCCTTCTTCGGTTCACCCATAGGGTATTCCTCCTGCTTCTCCGCTCCTGTGCCCCTCAGACAGAAAGGATGCGGGTAAATGCATGAAAGACGAGGACCCGCAGAAGGCCCTTATTCCCTTGACTCAGGGTTTAAGTCCAAACCCCCTGTAAACCAAAAAAAGGGCCACCCTTTTTTATTCCTAGGTCAATCTTAAGGCTCTAGAAGACAAGCCTGCGCCCCTTGCCTCAAGTTCCAGAATGCTCGAGCAGCACCCCTAAACCCTAAACCCTAAACCCTAAACCCCTAAACCCTAAACCCTAAACCCTAAACCCCTAAACCCTAAACCCTAAACCCTAAACCCTAAACCCTAAACCCTAAAACGTGATTTTTTACAGCCTTAAGGCCTTAAGCCCGTACTCTCCAAGCGGTGGCCAGGGCCTTTCCGGTGAAGGAGGCGCCCCTTTTTTTTTTTTTGGGGGGGGGGGGGGGGGGGGGGGGTTAGGGTTTAGGGTTTAGGGTTTAGGGTTTAGGGTTTAGGGTTTAGGGTTTAGGGTTTAGGGTTTAGGGTTTAGGGTTTAGGGTTTAGGGTTTAGGGTTTAGGGTTTAGGGTTTGCCAGCCCTCTCCGCACACTGCCTCTAAAAATCCTTCTTTGAGCCTTTGAGTACGCCCTCAGCCCGACCTCGTTGGTAAGGTGTACTGAAATTACTGAAAAGAATCCATGTGTATGTATATACATTATATGTATATAGCTGGCTCTCTCTCTCTGTCTCTTTCTCCCTCCCTCCCTTTGTCTCAAGTAGGCGGCTGGTGATTCGCGGCCACGTGGGCAGGCCGGCAGCTTTTTGTTGGGTCTTCTGGAGACGGCGGGGTGTACAAGGGCAAGTGGTGGAATTTAGGGTTTAGGATTAAGGTAGCCTGGTAGAGGTTGTATTCGTGATAGAGGTGGTGATCTGATGGCGGTGGCGGAGGCTGCTGTCGCAGTAACCGTCTTATTCGTCGCCTCCCCTGCCATCGTCAGCAGCAGTAGCAGTCGTCGTCGTCGTCCTGGTAGTGGTAGTGGTCGAGGTCGAGGTAGAGGCGGAGGCAGAGGCAGAGGCAGAGGGATGAATAAGAGGAGTAGGAGGAGAGGGAGTGGCGGTAGGAGTAGGAGTAGTAGGAGCAGCAGGACAGTAGGAGTAGCAGGACGAGCACCAGAAGTTGCGGAAGAAAATCTCAGAAGCCTCGAGACATGTCTTCAAGCCATCGGCAGGCGTCGGGCGAAACAGCCAGGCGCGAGCTGGAGCTGTGAAGCCATTGAGTTGGCACATGCAGTCACAATAGAATATTTTAATGTAGTGTTATAATGAATCATTGTACAATGCAGCCCTGGTTTGGGATCCAAGCAAGCTCACGAGTGAGTCGACTCCCCACTTGACTCCCGATTGCTTCCCCAGCTACAGCGATGGCCTTTAGAATTTTCATCCGTGATTGTTCTATGATCCCTAAACTCTGAACCCTAAACCGTAAAGCCTAAACCCCCTAAGCCGTGCACAGGCCCAGCCTCTGACCCTCTCTCGATTAAAGCTGCTTGGCCGCAGCTTTACATCCGCAAGGCTTCGTGCGCCCAGTCGCTTGAAATCCGAAAGCTTAGTTCTTGCAGTCACCAAAGCCCGCAGCAGTTGCAGTAGACCCGAAACCATAGCCATGCACGCATGAAGGAGTTTCTGGAGCCCCTTTCCCTGATGTGCAGAGGCAGAACTAAGGATCGATCTCGGGAGTACATCAAGGGTTCGCGTTGGGCACATGTCACATTTCCCTTCTTGGCTCTTAAGACAGGACTCTTTCCCAGAGGGTTTTCAGGGCCATGCTAGTTTAGGGTTTGCAGTCACATCCTCACGAGCATGGCTTTGGGGCCATCCTAAGAATCTCCACCTCTCCGCATCGGAACGCCTTGAACCCCCCTCTGATGCGGTCCCTTGCGCCCTAAAGCATAGACCCCGGAGTCCTAAGCGAACCGAACCGAAGCCGAACCTGCCTCAGGACATGACTGAAACAATCTGTAAATATCTGTACATACCGGAAAAAATTCACTCGGCGCAGCTTCCTTTTTCTTGGGCATGGCGGCCCCCAAAGTGATTGAGACTATACTCCAGGGCTTAAGTCGCGTCTCTGCTTTCGGCCACAGCTGGTTCCAGACAATTCCAGCGAGGCCCCGTCTGCCAATATATGTCCGAACACAAGAAATTGCATACCTTATTTCTTGCATATCTTTTGCCTTAACTTTTGAGGTCAAGGGTTGCTGATAGGTAAGGTTTAGGGTTTAGGGTTTATGGTTTAAAGGCCCTACGCCATAAGTTTCGAGAGACGCGGCTTTAGGTCTGATATCTCGGCATTTCAATGGCCGGAAGGATCCTGTTGCCGATGCTGCCCGAAGCTGGTCCAGAAGACGCGACACCAATGTGAAAAGAATCCGAAACCCTACGGGTTTGGGGTTTAGGATTTAGGGTTTAGGGTTTAGGGTTTAGGAAACCCTGAACACAGAGTTGAGCTGATTGCACGCCGCCCAGCCGAGCCCGATGTCAGGTTCGCAATTTGGCGGCTGCCAAAGTAGATGCCATCGACATCTGTCGCTGGAGATAGCTATAGGCGAAGCCTAAGAGATAGCTAGAGGCGAAGCCTAAAGAAGCGGTTGGAATGATGCGAAGTGAAAACTGTGCTTTGGGCTTCCTGCTAGTTTTGGCTTGGGTTTGTCACCAGCGCCGCCTGTGTCAGCTGCCAGTCTTTTGAAAATGGTGCTGCGGTGGCTTGCGCTGGTGCTAGCTACAGGTGCTGCGGGGGCGGACGAAGCTTTCCCGTCAGTGCATGCGCTGATTGGGCGCGTGGCTGGCTCAGAAGCTGCCCTGCACTTCACGTTGGAGGAGGTGCCAGCGGACACGAAGGGCCGAGAGCAGATGTCGCTCAGAAGCGATGGGCAGCGGGTGGTTGTGGGTGGGACGAGCCCCGTTGCGGCTGCGTCGGCCTTCAACTGGTACCTCAATGATTTTCTGAACACCACATATGACTGGTCGACGTACCAGGTTATCCTGCCGCAGGGGTCGCTGCCGCTGCCGGCATCACGGCTCACCCGGCCACGGCTTGTGAAGTGGTCTTATCACCTGCTCCTTGCAGTGTCCTTCGGAAATGTTTTTGCATTGCTGTTTGCCGGCAAGCCCTCAGAGAGTTCTACCAACTTGTTTATGTTTGCAATGTTGCTGCAGGAACGTGTGCACGTATGGCTACAGTCTGGCTTTCGTGGATTGGGAGTATTGGCAGAAACACATCGACTGGATGGCGATGCAGGGCATCAACCTTCCCCTGGCCTTCCTCGGCCAGGAGAAGGTTCTTCAACAGGCCTTCGCTCGCTTCAACATCACGTTCCAGGAGCTCCAGCATTTCATCTCCGGGCCGGCCTTCTTGCCGTGGTTCCGCATGGGCAACATGCAAGCTTGGGGCGGCCCGATTTCGCAGGCGTGGATCGACGATAGAGTCCAGCTGCAGAAGCAGGTGCCGGACAAACAATCTTGTGGATGTAAGTTTGGACTGAGTGATGTATGCATGCGTGCATGTACTTAATCATGCAGGTATGTGTGTATGTATGTATGTATGCATGTATGTATGTTTGTTTGTATGTGTGTATGTTTGTATGTGTACATATATATATATATGTATGCATGTATGCATGCGTGTATGTAAGTACGTACTTTTGACATGCATGTATGTATGTATGTAGGTATGTATGTATCCAAGCTGATTAAGCAAAGCAACAGACAGGCGCCAGGAATTGAAAGCCTTAAATAGACGTTACACCATGCCAACCCTGATTGTAAGACTCAAGGTAGTTCAGAGACTCGAGTTAAAAAAACTAACTTTACTCCCCAAAGTCGGTACTATTTGTACTTGCAGGCACCGGAGCCGGTCTGAGTTGTATGCTTGGAGCCTGCACCCCGAAAGCCCAAAGGCTCATTTCACCCCCCCCCCCCCCCCCCCCCCCCCTTGCCGGAAAGTCTGAGCTAACCAGCACGAGACATCCCGTAAGCTGGAATCTAGAGCCTAGTATGAGCCCCTTGGTTCTTGTAGTGGAACTTAAAACAAGAAACCATAGTTGGGGGAATAGTGAAAATAGATTGTCCTGATTGTTCCTGCAACAGGAACGCAGTATCCCTGAGCTAAAGACTTGATACCTTTGGCTGTAAGGTCCACCTTCAACCGTATCTCATTCCTTCATAAGCCTAACCCCCCAAGTCTTTTATAGGTTTTAGGGCTTAGGGCTATTGGCCCTACACCCAAAGTCTTAAGGGTTTAACTTGCGCCCCTAGGGTTTCGGGTTCAGGGCTTAGGGCTTGACACTAACGTCTGAGTTTGTGCATACGGCTGCCCTAGTCACCGTTGCGTGTAAGTCGAACCTTCCAGCAACCCTAGACTTTGCCGTAAACTCTTCAGCCCAGACTCCAAGCCCCAAACCCTAAACCCTATACCCTGAACCCTATACCCTGAACCCTAAACCCTAAACCCTAAACCCTCAATCAGTTTCATGAAGCCCGCCCCAAACCTGGAATCGAGAGAGGTGTGGCTCCAAGCATGACAAAGTCTGTAGGAGCATAGTCTCTAGGGCCTGTTTTTGATTCTTGCTTCATACCCTAAATCCTAAACCCTAAACCCTAAACCCTAAACACCCTAAACCCTAAACCCCCGATGCCTGCCTTTTTTGTCTGACCTGAGCTCCAGGTGCTCGGCAGAATGCGCGAGCTCGGTATGAAGGCGGCGTTGCCCGCCTTCGCAGGCTTCGTGCCGCCTGCGTTTGCGACCAAGTTCCCGAAAGCGAGCCTTGGGTAGCCCAGTTTAGGGTTTAGGGTTTAGGGTTTGGGGTTTAGGGTTTAGGGTTTAGGAGCCCAGTGGTACCCTTTTGCTTCCGCTTTTTTTGGTTCAAGGTTCCCACGTATGAAGTACCCAAACCAAAAAAAGGGTACCCTTATCATAGTATGCTTGTACCCTTATTGTAGTATGGTTGTACCCTAAACCCTAAACCCTAAACCCTAAACCCTAAACCCTAAACCCTAAACCCTAAACCCTAAACCCTAAACCCTAAACTTATTATCGCATGGGCTACTGAGGAACCTCACGCACTCGGCGGACTGGAACCGGTTCCCAGACCCATATGGCAGCGTGTCCTTACTGGAGCCCACGGACCCGTTGTTCAAGCAGATTGGACGCTTAGCAGTAGAGTAGGAAACCTTGAACCTTTTGAGGGCATTATATTCCCTGTCAAATCCCCAAGGTTAAGCTTTAGTTCCTTAACCCTAAACCCGAAACCCTAAACCCTAAACCTTAAATACTGGAAAACTAAGGACAGGCATGGGTTGAGGAACAGACGAGGCTGTATGGAACTGACCACGTCTACCAGACCGACACCTACAACGAGATGAACCCCAGGTCTGTGGGATGTTCCCCGGGATTTAGGGCTTAGGGTTTAGGGTGGTTTAGGGTTTAGGGTTTTTGGGTTTTAGTGTTTTAGGGTTTAGGGTTGGGATGTTCCCCCGTATACCAACAGTCCTTCATAGGGATTCTAGTACCTCCCCCCCCCCCTAGTATAGTCCGTACAAAGGACTCTTGGTATAAGGGGGGGAACTTGAAAGGGATTATAGTTCCCCCCCCCCCCCCCCATATTAAGGACTGTTAGTACAAGGGTAACTTGATAGGGATTATAGTACCCCGCCTATTATAGTCCCTAGTAAGGACTTTTGGTATAAGGGGAAACATCCCAGCCGCAGGTCAACGGACCTCAGCTACTTGGCCTCCTCATCCAAGGCCGTGATTGATGCGATGCAGGCGGGAGACAAGGACGCCGTGTGGTTGATGCAGGGCTGGCTCTTCCTCTCGGGCTTTTGGTCGAACGATCGGACTCTCAATCGTGAAAAACGCAACCTTTATGTTGGTAGCAAAATACCTCTAGAGCCCCAAAGTTCGAGCCTTTCTTCCCTTAGGCACTGCGGGGCTAGGTTCGAACATTTTTCTATATTTCCCTTCATCTTCTATATAGTCCTTATGAAGCCATCCACATTTGACTTTTTTTATGGGCCCCCAAACCTGCCCCAGACTGGGCAGAGTAAGGGCCAAAGCCTACCTGAGCGGAGTGCCAAACGACAAGATGATCATCTTGGACTTGGACTCTTCCGACAGACCTATTTGGACGAAGACGAGCTCTTACTTCGGGAAGCCTTTTGTGTTCAACACGCTGCAGCTCCGGGATTCTTGAGAATTTTTTTGAGCACTGTCATTTCTCAGAAACAGCTAAGTTTATGATTGTTGCTAGGGTTCCAAGTTCAGTATAGGCAGAACTATGGCGGTCAGCAAGGCGTCACCGGCAATCTGCCGCGGATCGGCGACGCATTCAAGAAGGCGGGAGCATGCTTAGCTGCAGCTGTTTGTGCTTTTTGTCGGCTACTGTGCCCGTAGTATCTTCTGCAGGGTGTATTGTGCAATGGTTGAGATTCCGTTCCCCTCACAGCATGACACCCTACCTGCCAAATCCTGCACCCCAAAACCCTCAGAACCCAACCAAGCCCTACATCCCTAACCAGAAAACGCTTAGCAGCCCTAAACCCCAAAAAGGCCCAATGTGTAGCCGGCTGAAAAGGCGGTAGGTTCCAGCTAGAGCACGTTTCCCGAGAAGGCGTTGGCCGAGTCTGCGGCACTAAATGGCGTCGGAGTCACGATGGAGGGGATGTGGACGAACTACATCACGTATGACTTTACCCTCTTGCGACTTCTACTGAAAATTTGGCACCTTTGCTCCCCCCCCCCCCCCTACTTCACCCTTTAAAAGGAAACCCTGTAGTAACCCGAGGCCTCCTACCCCAAAATCCTAGACCCTTAATATAGGGGTCGGAATGGTTACTAATATTATTCCCTTATGGTCCCTTTATAATTATACTATACTGCCCCCCCCCCAAAACCCTATTCTAATTCTTAAGGCCCCTATGTTATATAGCCAGTAAGGCAAGCCTGGGGCCGAGCCGGGGATGCTCCAGAGTTCGCCCGCACCTTCGGCGCGCGGCGGTACGGCGCGGCTGCGTCGGCAGATGGGGCGAGCTTGTGGCTGGACCGCGGGTTGAGAATCACTTTGTTTCAATGTCTTAATTATTGGTTCGCTTTTTTTGTTCAGCTATTTAGGGATTACAAAGCAGGGAGTTCCGCTTCATGGTGTGAATCGGGCCCTTCTAGAAGAGGAGCCGCGAAACATTTTCCTAGATGTGCTCTCCAAGAACAGCCAAGGTGGGCCGACTTGTACAACTTGGCGTACGCAGCCAGCGGCTTGGTAAGCCCAGTGGTATACCCTTTTCCCTTCTTTTTTTTTGGGGGGGGGGGGTTCAAGGTTCCCTTGCAGAAAGTAACCCACCCCAAAAAAAGGCTGCCCTCACTAGAAGATGTTCATTGGACTATACCAAGGCGGTGAGCCCCGGTCCGGCACACTGGCGAGGCGCCCCTCGCTGCCTCAGGGCGCGCTGGCGGCGCACGCGGAGCTGCCCATCTCGATGCAACTGCGAGTCAGTGCTGCCTTAGAGCCCAACCAGGATGGGCTATTAGGCCCAAGAATCCCCACAACCAACCCTATAAAGCCTGCAAAGGGCCTTTTGTTACAGGGTTATAGGGTATAGTAGCCCATAGTAGCCCGTCCTGGAAGATTCAGGAGACCATGGTTTCGATGACAGGCCCGTTCCGCTTCGGCTCCATATGGTCGAGGATGCTGTCGCAGTTGGCGCCGAAGGCTGCGTCGGTGAAGGCCTTCCGATTCGACTTGGTCGATGTGGGACGCGAAGTTCTCACTGAGGCTTTCGACCGCCAGCTTGCGAGCCTGAAAGCAGCAGAGGTCGCCAAGGATGTGAGCAAGGCACAAACAGCACAGCAGGGAATGTTGGAGGTACTAGACGACCTGGACTCCTTGCTGTCGACGGACGAGAACTTCATGCTTGGGCGTTGGTTGGCATGGGCGGAGCAGTGGGCGCACACAGATGCTGAGCGCCAGCTGCTGCTCTTCAACGCAAGGAACCAGCTCACCCTCTGGGGCCCCACGGGACAGATCCTGGACTACGCCACAAAGTCATGGGGGGGCTTGGTCAAGGGCTTCTTCCGACCGCGCTGGGCCTTGTTCTGTGAGCAGGTCATCGACGCCATCAAGAGTGGGAAGTCCTTCGATCAGGCGGCCTTCAACGCGGACGTGCTGGCGAAGGTCGAGCTCCCCTGGCAAAACAGCACGGAGAAGTACCCGAGCGAGCCGACCCAGGATGCCATCGAGGTGTCCAAGGCCTTGTACCAGAAGTATGTCGCCACAGCGACACTTCAGGCTGTTGTGGTGTGATGGCGCCTTCTTGGAGTGTCATGTGCCGGCGCTACGAAGCTGTGGTGATGGTTTCAAAAGTCAGGCCATGTTCATCCAAGAACCTTCTGGGACCGGGGGCGAGCAATGTGCATAAGTGGGATAAGCAATACTAATTCTAACCATATCTAGCAATGATAGAGGCTGCAAATCCAGCCTTGAGCCCCGCCAAGGTGCTAACTGAGACTTAGGCACCCAAGCGCTTTCCCCTCTTTCCTGTACTGCCAATGAAATGTCTGTGGTTTATTGTAACGTTCATCTTTCTGATAGCTTCATCAGTCCAAGTACCTTGTCATGTTTTCGGGCATGTTCAGCTTTGGGAGAAGGTAGGTGAAGACATTGGATGACAAGTCCTTGGCGGCTTTGCTGACTGCACGAAGTGAGCAGTGCCCCTAAATGAGAAAAAACCGGTGTTGCAAGCGACTTAGAGACAAAGACAAGTCAAGTGGTTGGCACCATCTGATATAATATACTAGGCAAGCCCTTGAGATATTTTGTAGAGTTGAACATATATTGTTTGGGAATGTTGTTTGAGGAGGTTATGCTTCGGACAGCTTCTTGTGCGACAACCTCCATGCCTCCAGGACGTTATGCCAGGTTGCCATTCTCTCGTTTCATTCCCAGCGCAAGGCTCAAAGTCTCCAAGGGTGTATCTGCGCACATCCCTTGCAACATCCCGGAGCCACATGAAGGCCGACATGCAATACGTGTGGTTCAACACTCACTTGTAATGGCCCTACCGAAGCAATCGCATACAGTCTCAACACAGCTCTTGCAGCATTTAGTTTTTTCATTCCAAGCCGCCTCGGCTGGGCTTGGGGCCCCAGAGTGGTGCAAGATTGCAGGTAAGGTTGTGCGAGCGTTGGCGTGCTGCGGCCGGAACACGTGGTTTGATCGTGGCTTGCAGAACATCTGTGCAAATCACTGAGGTCAAAGGATCTAGTATGCCAGAGGGGAACATCGCCCCGGAGAAGTTCGCTCGAAATGGAGCAGAGGCCTGATTGACAACCGGCAGGCGTATCAGTTCATACTTGACTTAGTAGTTGAGTAGGTAACCCTTCGGGGTACATATATTCCTACCAGAATTGAGAGGTTAATCTGTTGTGGCCCAAGGAAAGCAACTAGGCTTATGTTCTGGTTGCGTGTTTCGTGTTCTGTTGAAGCGAGTGCCGTATCACACCTAAGATCAAAATGATGCACTGCCCCAGGATCAAGCACCTCCTCGTGCCAACATGTACCGGTATCCCCAGCTTTCGCATGACATGGCATGGGGGTTGCGCATCCCCGCATGCAAGAGAGCCTGATCCTCAAGTAGGCATCCCCGTAGCTCTCTTGCCCTCAACCCTCAACCCTAAACCCGAAAACCTATAACCCTTAACCTTTAACCCTTAACCCTTAACCCTTAACCCTAAACCCTGAACCCTAAACCCTCAACCCTAAACCCTTAACCCTTAACCCTTAACCCTTAACCCTTAACCCTTAACCCTTAACCCTTAACCCTTAACCCTTAACCCTTAACCCTACCCGGCTCCCACCTGCAGGAAGTGCTCTACCGGAACGAGATGCGCAACACCAAGCAGGAGGGCTTTGCTTCGGTGTTCCCAGCCCTCGGGATTCGACTCGAAGGTTCATGGGTACAAGTTTAGGGTTTAGGGTTTAGGGTTTAGGGTTTAGGGTTTAGGGTTTAGGGTTTAGGGTTTACCCCTTACCATACGAACTATAGTTAAGGGACTTATAACTAAAAATTAAGGATCCTTAGAGCCCAATTTAGGGTCCTTATAACTTTACTTATAACTAGGGGGGCCCCTCTTACAAGTAAAGAAACTTGCAGCATATCACAAACATCTAATTCAGCATCTATGACCTCGATTTATTACGACAGCGCAAACCCCACACAGCGAAAGACCATATGAGGACACGAAGAGCATGTCTAGCCAGTATGCAACTTCAGGGGAGTACACTTCATGGGGTCGCGAAAGAACGACTTTGATGCCACTGCAGCCCCAGACGTCCTCCGCGTGCTACCTTAAGTACTACGAAAGTCGATCTTCGAGCCGCTGGACATCCGGACGTCCCCGACGCACTACGTTTGTACTACAAAGTCGACTTTTGAGCCACCAGAGCTCCAGAAGTGCTCCAGATGTCCTCCAAAACACCAAAAGCGACAGTTTCGCATCACCCCAGACGTCCAAAAGCGTCGACAGCTACCAAGATTGCGACGTCGATGCGCGCGGCGCCTAGGTGGGAGCGCGATGTCCAACATCGCAACTTGAAAATCCTCTCAGAACGGCCACGCGAAGCCATGCAGCGGCCCAACCGCAGGAAACTGTGCACATGCCACGTTTTGAATGCAATCGAAAAGTGCACGAGACTTAGGCAGAGAGCACGGTTTCCACCTGCAAACACCAGAAGATGCGCACGGGATCCACGAAGCCTAAACATGTAATTTACGATGTTTGAAGGGACCACCGCTCGAGGAATAGCGTCCGGCGCATCGTGGGGCGCCATGCAGCCAAGCATCAATCTATATAGGACCTTTTTAAGTACTCTGAAGGTAAGAACCTCTAGTGTTAGCACTCTGTTTGGGGAATAATTGCCCATGATCCTCAAACAGGTTTAAGGCCTTGAGACCGGTTGAGAGGGGCCTTTGTCTTCGGTTTGCTCGGCTAAGGCCCTCGACCCGCGACTAGCCTCCAAGATGTCTCGAGCTATACCCTGACAGTGGGTTTAGGGTTTAGGGTTTAGGGTTTAGGGTTTAGGGTTTGGGGTTTAGGGTTCAGGGAACATCCCTAGATTAAAACCTCATAGAAGCCAGAAGAAGCCTCCAGGATCCGGACCGACTGCCACGTTGGAGGCGAAAAACTTCAGCCGCGTGCGGGCGCCAGCTGCTCCGGAGAGACGGTTTTTGGGTTCAGGGTTTAGGGTTTAGGGTTCAGGGTTCAGGGTTGTCGGGGTTGAGGAGTTCAGGAATTCGGGTTTGGGGTTGAGTTTAAGTCGCGCGAAGCCCTGACAGCATCTAGACACTGTAACCTTATCGAACTTATCAGGAGCCTGTGCCTACAGCGATCACCTGGTTACCTAAGCAAGGTTCCTCCCTTGGTGCGGGGGGGAGGGCATGTAATGACCTGGTTCAAGGGAAGCCAAGGCTCGAAGATATTCCTAGTCATGAAAGAACCCCCTATGCTGGGTTGGAGAATTACAACCACAGGTGCCAGTTCTTTGGTTCGTCCATGGTACGGCCAGCCTTGCTTAGACCTCTGCGGCAGCTAGCCCACAATTGGCATCCTGCGAGAAGGGTTTTGCAATTTGTGAGCGGGGCTTCTCGGAGTGCAGCATGCCTTGCAGCAAAGTTGCTCAGAGTTGACTTTCTGAGCACGTTCAACAGGGTGCTAGGCGGTCTCCTTCAATTGCTGCTTCTGCCACTGATGCCAGTGCTCATGTCGAAGCACTCGCAGCACACAGAAACCGTGACAACCGTTTCGCAGAGGCCACAACTACTTGTGTTTTGTGGGCACAGTTAAGCCATGGCGCTGTCGGGCTATTCCCCGTCTGTGGGCACTGCTGTGCTTGAGGCAGGGTGGTCAGCCTGAATCACTCCCAACTGTGCATAAAGTCTCGTAAGCGGCACAATGAGCCTCGCATAGCCTCGCTATGGTCTGGCCTTTCCCAAGTTGATACAACCTGCAGCAAGTCGTTCACCGAGTCTCCTGAAGATCATGATCCGTCGAAGATACTTTGACGTTGCAAGTAATTCAGATGGCATACTGACGGCATACTGACGGCAGCTTCATGAAGAATGCTGGGTTCTGCCAAACCCGGCCTCACACCCTAACCTCGAACCATGAACTCTGAACCCCATAACCTGAAGCCCGAAAACAAGAAATTTCTCATGACAAACCCTAAACCCTAAACCCTAAACCCTAAACATGAGCCCTGATGCCCTAAACTCTGTAGGCCGCTGCACACCGGCAGCCCAAGATCGACCGCGCCCGGCCGGATGCCGGTGATCGGAAGGATGGCTGAGGGTTTAGGGTGCTTCGGGTTTGGGTTCGAGGGTTTGGGGGTTTGGGGGTTTAGGGAGGTTGTCGGAGACTGGGCTATCCCCTACTACGGGAGTATCCGAAGTATTCCTTAAGTCCCCTCAGGAACCCTATTCAAAGTTATCACCTCTTGCCGGAGGAAGGGCCCTCAAGCCCCATAAACCCTAAAGCCTAAACCAGAAACCTAAGGGGGGGGTTCAGGGTGTATTGCAGTCGCAAGCCCCCAAGCTCTGAGCCCTTGCGTTTAAGGATTTAGGGATTTGGGGATGTGGGCCTTCGGATGTAGGGTTCAGAGCTCTAAGAGGTGGGATGAGGGCTGCGGCTACAAGTTGTTTGGGACAGCGCGTGGAAGTCTCGTTCAGGTTCGGCTGGCTATGCCTTTCTCTATCTGAACTCTAAGCCCCGCATTGCCTTGGTCGGCGCTCATTCTCCTCCAAAAAACCGAATTCTTACGAATTGACCCTAAGACCGCCAGACCCCAAGTGTTAAGGAACTTGAAAACTTTGTGAACATAGCGACTTATCTGTATATATATATATATATATTGTATTATATATATATAATGTTCGCATTACCTTAATGCAAGAGCTGAAAACTGTTTAGTTGCAGCTATTTTCCCTTGTATGAGTCGGCAGTATAATGAGAATATTCCGGCTACCTATTCGATTTACCCTAAACCCTAAACCCGAAACCCTAAACCCTAAACCCTAAACCCTAAACACTAAACCCTAAACCCTAAACCCTAAACCCTGCGCCCCGACATTAGCAGGAGCCCGGTCTGCGCTCAGCGCTGGCTGCAGCGTTGCTCGCGAGCGGCGCGGTGGCGGCGCAGCGCCGCAGCCGCATGAGCCGCCGCTTCCGAGACGAGGCGTTTTGCTTGTTTTTGGGGCTTAGGGTTTAGGGCTTAGGGTTTAGGGTTTAGGGTTTAGGGTTTAGGGTTTAGGGTTTAGGGTTTAGGCCGGGGGGGGGGGTTTGGGGTTTGAGGCTTTTGGAATTTAGGGGGTTTAGGATTGGTGGGGTTTCGTGGTTTTCGTGGGTTTGGGGTCAGGTATATAGGGTTTTTTGGGCTAAGGGCTTCAGACTTGTTTTTTGCGGTTTAGGGGTTTAGGGTTTAGGGGTGTAGGGTTGATGATTGAGGGCAGCTTGCCTGCAATTCCGGGGCCTGTGGGGACTCGTTGTTGATTTTGTTTGGGGTCTATTTGGGGGTTTATGAAAATGAGGAACACCTAATATAGATCCCCAGGTCCCCAAACAGTAGGATCCCCTGATAAAAAAGGACCCTAATAAGGTACTCCCAAATTTCGGAAACCCCCATTTTGGGGGCTGCTGGTTTAACGAGAGACTGCTGGAGCGCGCTGGAGGAGGGCTGGTGCGGGGGCTAGCGCCGATCTTGTCTTTCTTTGTTGAAGCTGCATATAGCCTTGAAAGGTATACTGTAGTGCTTGAGAGTCTTACGTGTGCTTAAAAGAGCGGGCAATACTCTAGGTCTCCACTTTCCCACCGACTTCAGGAGTGCGAACCGCCCCTGTAATCTGCGAACCCTAAACCCTAAACCCTGAACCCTAAACCCGAAACCCTAAGCCCTAAACCCTAAACCCTAAACCCTAAACTAAACTTTTAAACCCTAAACACTCAGCCCTTCAGAGATTGGTCGCGATGGCCCGGTGGCCTGTCAGGAGCAGATGCCCGCCGACCCCGACTTGCAGGATGAAGCATCTTGGGCTGTGTAGGGTTTAGGGTTTGGGGTTTGGGGTTTAGGGTTTAGGGTTTAGGTTTAGGGTTTAGGGCTTATGGTTTAGGGCTTAGGGCTGAGGGCTTAGGGCTTAGGAGTGAGGGTTTAGGGTTCAGGAATTAGGTGGGCTCAGAGTTTGGGCATTCGGCTGTAGGGACTGTAGGGTTCGGGGGCATCTTGTGCGAAGCTTGCTTGGCTTGATATGGGTCCGGCACCGCTTCGACCTGCCAACTCGCCTGCGCAAGTTCCCTAACCCCCTAAGACCCTAAACCTTTGCCATAGTTGGGTTTTGAAGGGTACTTAAACTCCCACAGGAATAGAAACTCAAATCTTTAATACTATCCCAGCCATGAACTAGAAGCCATGTATCGAGGCCTGGTCCTCTTTCCGGAAGATCATGAGCAAGACCTCAAAGGAGGACGCTGAAGATGCGGAAGCCCTAGGACGCCAATTAGCTTTGCACGGCGCAGGGTTGATTGTTCAGCGTTGAGGGCTTTGGGTCAATAATTATGATCTCCTTTGGGCTTATTTAGGGTTCAGGGTTTAGGGCTTAGGGCTTAGGGCTTAGGGCTTAGGGCTTAGGGCTTAGGGCTTAGGGCTTAGGGCTTAGGGGCTTAGGGTTGAAAGTACCAGCATGGGCTATTACATAACCCCTTAAAAAGGGTTGTTTATGGGGATCGTAGCCCATCCTGGTAGAGCAGGGAAGAATCCTTCGTCGCTGAGTAGGCATCCTTTACAGTAACCTTTTGGGACACATATAACCCTAACCATAATTGAAAGGTTAACCTTCTCATGCAAAAACATATAATCCTTCCATAATTGAAAGGTTAAACCCTAAACCCTAAACCCTAAACCCGTTTTGGCCCAGGGTACTCAGCAACTAGGATAACAGGGAGACCCCCCAGTCGAAACCATGCTTGAGAATCGACCAGGTGACCGTTTTCTGAAGACGAGTAAAATCTTTATAGCACCCTAAACCCTAAACCCTAAACCCTAAACCCTAAACCCTAAACCCTAAACCCTAAACCCTAAACCCTAAACCCTAAACCCTAAACCCTAAACCCTAAACCCTAAACCCTAAACCCTAAACCCTAATCAACATGTCTTCAGCTTCTCAGGTCGAGCTTAGCCTTCCCGTGCATCAGCCCACAGGCTTGTCGAGATTGAAGAGCCACCGGCAAAGTATGCCGAACCTGAACTGGGTAGCCCAGTGGGGTTTAGGGTTTAGGGTTTAGGGTTTAGGGTTTAGGGCTAGTGGTGCCCTTTTGGCCTTTTTGTTGGTTCAAGGTTCCCTGAGAAAAGTAACCAACCCCAAAGAGGGCACCCTTTCGGTAATGTGGCTACTGTGCTACCAAGTGAACACCCCAAGCTTTGGAAGAGTTTATCGCCCGACTGTACCGCCTTGAAACCTTTTGTCAAAACCTACATCATTGCCAATCTTTTCCCCTTGTAAACTCTATATGGTTTCCATACAGCCTACCCTGGATACCCTTCTACAGTTAAATTCCCCAAGCCCCAATCCCCAAACCCCAAACTTCCCAAACCCCCCAAACCCCCCAAACCCCCCAAACCCCCCAAAGCCCCCAAACCCCCCAAACCCCCCAAACCCCCCAAACCCCCCAAACCCCCCAAACCCTAAACCCTTGCACCCTGCAGCTACAAGCTCTTGGAGTTTCAGACTTCGGGGGATGGTTCGGGATGCGTCAGATCGATCGCAGTGGCAGATCTTCTGTTTCAACACCGGATGCCGCAACTATAATGGCAACATTAAAAAAAGTCATACTGTATGTATATTCATATAGTCATAGCTTTATTCAGACCGTAAGATAGTCAGATAATCAACATAGATATCAACAAGAATAAAACCTCACAGCTCTAGAGACAGCTGGCGGAACCATAGCTTGGGCAGGTTCCATCTCAACCTAACTCTGCGGCTGCATGCGAAGCACCACGCTAGCCTGCAAAGCTACCCTAAACCCTAAACCCTAAACCCTAAACCCTAAACCCTATACCCTGTGTACTACAGCCGGTAAAACCCCAAGCCGGAAGCTTCATCAGCAAGCACCGCCGGAGGTTGGAGCGCTTTTCGCCCCGTGAGCGTGGTGGCGGCGAAGATTTCCGGAAAGTTGAAGCTGGGCTTCAGTCGCGGAGTAGTCCCTTATTCCCCTTTTTTAGGGCTCAAATTCCTTATGATCCCCTTTAAACCAAACGCGGTACCCTTTTTACTCCTATGTCACTCCTGGGTCTAGGTTGCTCTCCGGCGTTTGAGTGAAAGGCAACAAAACAGCCTGCACAGAGACAGGACTTTGCAGTGCAATGCAACGTCAGACAGCCTTCCATGATATCGATGGCCCCTGGTGCCATGCCGAAGACATCCGAAAAAACCCAAACCCCAAACCCCAAACTCCTAACCCCAAACCCCAAACCCCAAACCCTAAACCCTAAACCCTAAACCCTAAACCCTAAACCCTAAACCCCAAACCCTAAACCCTAAACCCTAAACCCTACATGATAGAAACCTCCTTCCACTTGTTCATGCCCCTGCCCGGCCACGATTCCACTAAGATAAGGCCGCAAAATCATTTCAGAAAAGAAGAACATGGTAATATAATACTCTGGTAGTAGAAGTACCGCAGAACATCGTAATATAATGATACCATCATATTGTAAGATATTTATGTGCTTATTTCGTAATGATACATAATGGTACAACCATATAATGATATAGTGGTGCAAAGTTGTACACTGAAACAAATGACATAATGAGATACTGATATGATGATGTAATTATACATAGTGTAATGGTATAACGGCATAATGATACAATGATACAATGCAATAATGATATCATGATGTCATCATATCATAATATCATCATACCATAATATTAAAACATCAGAGTCAAGGTATCCGAGTATCACAATATCGAAATATAGTAAGAGTGACAACTATTTTTCATACCTTTCTCACATACAAAAATAGACTTGTAACAGTAAAATATCATAGTTATATTAACATATGTATTTTCAGAAATATGCTATCATGAAAGTATACTATTTTTACATATAGAAATTTCGTATACGATTATGACAATATATTAATATAAACATATAACAACTTTTGGTATATCAATTTCAATCTAGCCATCCAACCATCAAACATATTGATATAATGCTATCATAGTACAATAATAGATTAGTAAAGATATACCCTCTTACAGTTATCAAACAGTATCAATCAAAAGTTAAGATGTTGTGATCTAGTATTATGGTAATATACCGATGTAATGTTGCACTAGTATGATAGCCCAACGGTATACTCATGCGATGATACACTAGTATGCTTAGAAATAGATATAATGAGACAATGTTATGATAGCATAATGATACAACATTATGATAGTTGAACGATATAGTGATATAATAGTTATGATCAAATATCGATATATTGAGAACATAGCGATATAGCGATCGAGATGTCGGCAGTTTCTGAGGAACGCAGAGCTCGCCAACGGCCGCCTGGCGCTGCTGTCGGCCTCCCGGGAGCCTCGGCCAGGCTTTGTGAGCGGAGCTTTAGGGGTTTAGAAGGTTTCGGGTTTAGGGTTGAGGTGGTTCGGGGTTTAGGGTTTAGGGTGGAGGGTTGAGGGTTTAGGGTTTGGGGTCTAGGGTTTAGGGTCTAGGACAGTCAGTGGATTCAATTCACGACACTCCGTAAGCTTGAGCCGAATGTGGCCTTGGTTCCGGCCAGCAGGCTGTCACAGGTGAATTGCCTAGTTGAACTTCCCACTTTGGTTGTGGGAGGGGATGGAGGACGCACCTCTCTCGGCTCAGTGTCGTGCTGTGCTGGTGAAGCGACACGTCCACAGCACACACCATATCTTTCAAACATGTTTCGAAGTATGTCCGAGTTCCCGCAATTATAACCTTGAAGCCCCAAGGCCCCAAAACCACAATCCCCCTCCCAAAAGCCGAGGACCTTCAGGTGGAGGTGCGCGCTAAGCCCACCGAGGCCGTTGTTTTTGTTTGGGAGGGGAGGACAGGGTTTAGGGTTGAGGGTTTAGGGTTTCGGGATGTTTCGGGTTTAGGGTTTAGGGCTTGGGGGGGTTGGGAAGTGTGCCGTGGCCCGTGGGCTCTAAGCGCTTAAAGCCAAGAGTCGGGGTTGGAGGCAAAGGCGGGATCGTCGGACTCCAGGGCTATTTCCGTCTGAGGGCTTGAACGGGTTCAGGGCTTACCTGGCTGCAAACTTCTGGGTTTAGGATTTCGAGTTTATGGTTTAGGATTGAACGCTGTGAGCCTGCGAATTCTAATTCTGAAGGACATCAGGGACTGTCTCCAGGGTTTGCAGGTTACATGTCGGTGCTTGGACATTGCAACCCCAAGCCCGACACCCTGAATCCCATCAGCCCTGAGGCAGGAGCCCCTAGACCGAAATCCTAAACCCTAAGCCTTGAACCCTAAACCCTAAACCCTAAACCCTAAACTCTAAACCCGCACGTAGACCTCTGATATCTTCTGCGCGGACCAGGAGGAGATACAAGCCGCCCGGGAGGCGCGGAAGAAGTTCGACCTGCCACTCGCCTTCCGCACGGCTGGGAGGGCTTAGGGTTTAGGGTTTGGGGTTTAGGGTTTAGGGTTTAGGGTTTAGGATGTAGGGTTTCGGGTTTAGGGTTTGTTTAGCGCTCAAGGTTGGGATGTTCCCCCCTGTATTTTAACAGTCCTTAGTAGTAGGGATTAAAGTAGGGGCGCAAGGCTTCAAAACTCTGATGCCTCACCCTGAACTTTCCTTCCCTAAGCTCCACCCCTTAAGCACCAAATTCCCCCTAAACCTTCAACCCGAACCCTAAACCCTAAACCCTGAACCCTGAACCCTAAACCCTAAACCCCCTAAACCAAACCCCCAAAGCCCCTGAGCCCAAGGAAGGAGCTGCCAAGCGACGAGGGGTACGGCTGGGACCCTGACCAGGTCGATCAGGAGAAGCCGCCGCCGAGAAGCAAGTAGCATGCTTGCTTGCTTAGGGTTTAGGGTTTAGGGTTTAGGGCTTAGGGTTTAGGGTCTTTCTCTGCTTCTCTTCTCTCCTTTTCTCTTTCTCTCCGACGTTTTCAGGGTTTCAGACTGCAGGGTTGAGGTGTCGGTTTTCGACCCTACACCCCAACACGAAATACAGCAAGGAAACGTCAAGTGAACATGCCATACTGCCATGAACAGATAAGTCATTTGTTTGTCATAAAATCAGAAGCCAGCAATAGCAACCCTTAAATGAAATTCTCCTAAACCCTAAACCCTAAACCCTAAACCCTAAACCCTAAACCCTAAACGCATCAGACCCGTCCGCGCAGCCCAGGTTCGATCCCTCCGAAGAGGTGGGGGTCACTGAGCCCCTGGGCTTCTTCGACCCAGCGGGCTTTGCCCAGGTCGGCGATGCTGAGGGGCCTGGGCCTTAAGGGCAGAGTTGGGGTTTGTGGTTTAGGGTTTAGGATTTAGGGTTTAGGGTTTAGGGTTCAGGGTTCAGGGTTTAGGGTTGTTTAGGATTTAGGGTCTAGGGTTTAGGGTTGGGGTTTGGGGTTTAGGGTTTAGGATTTAGGGTTTAGGGTTCAGGGTTTAGGGTTGTTTAGGATTTAGGGTTTAGGGTTTAGGGTTCAGGGTTCAGGGTTTAGGGTTTTAGGATTTAGGGTTTAGGGTTACGGTTCAGGGTTTAGGGTTGTTTAGGGTTTAGGGTTTAGGGAGGCTTCAGGGTTTCGGTTTTAAGGGGTTAGGGACCGTATTATGCTGTATTTTCTTCGACGATTTGCTGCCAAAAAGCAGACAGAAGATAGCTGCAACATCAACAGACAGGCTTGAGAATTGCCGAGCTTTCAATTTCAAAACTCAGCCCGTCGGGTTTGTGTCCTCTTGAACAGGAGGTCTAAACCTGTCTGAACCCTAAGGGTCCATGTACCTATATAGTATATACTTGACCCCTAAAGCCACTATATGGTAACCCCTTCAAACCCGAAGTATATACTATTCAGGCACATCGACCCTTGGGGTAAAGGCTCAATCCCTAAACCCCAATCCCTAAACCCTAAACCCTAAAACCTCAACCCTAAACCCCAAACCCCAAACCCCAAACCCGAAGCCCCCTGCTTGCTCTTCCCAGGTTCCGCTTCAAGCGAGCAGCAGAGATTAAGCACGGTCGCGTGGCCATGATGGTGGCGCAGCTGCGTTCAAGACCACAGGGGCTTGGCTTTGGGGTTTGGGGTTTGGGGTTTAGGGTTTAGGGTTTAGGGTTTAGGGTTTAGGGTTAGGGTTTAGGGTTTAGGCTTTGGGGTCTTTGGGGCGCTATCATAAGAGGGCTTGAGGCAACTCTATTGTGCATCTTCCTTGCCAGTAGAGGTTGCGGCCGGAAATCCCTTCCTAGGCGCTTTCCAACCGTGGCGTAAACGCTGCACATGTCTCCCGGACTCGTACTTGTACTCGTACTCGTAGGGGTTTGGCCTGTAGAGACCCCCTGCGTGGCTCCTGCACTAAAACAAGAGAATCCCAAGGCAACACCCCTAAATCCCTCAACCCTTAAACCCTTAAACCCTTAAACCCTTAAACCCTTAAACCCTTAAACCCTTAAACCCTTAAACCCTTAAACCCTTAAACCCTTAAACCCTTAAACCCTTAAACCCTTAAACCCTAAACCCTGAACCCTAACCCCTAAACCCCTAAACCCCTAAACCCTAAACCCTTAACTGTAGGCCACAAAGGATGGAGGTTCCCGTTTCCGGCTCGCGGCTCTAACACGGCTCTTTGTCTTCAGTGGGGGTACCCAAAAAGGACCGCATAACTCGTGTGAAGAAAAGCCTCCTAACCCTTGAAGCCTAATCCCTAGTTCATCCCTAATCCCCGCAAGCCCTTAAAACCCTACAAACCCTAAACCCCAAACCCCAAACCCCAAACCCCAAACCCCAAACCCCAAACCCCAAACCCTAAACCCTAAACCCCAAACCCCAAACCCCAAACCCCAAACCCCAAACCCCAAAACCCCAAAACCCCAAACCCCAAACCCCAAACCCCAAACCCTAAACCCCAAACCCCAAACCCCAAACCCCAAACCCCCAAACCCCAAACCCCAAACAGCCGAAACAACAGCAGCCAACCCGGCCTCCGCGAGGCTTCGGTGGGCCTGGTGATCACTCACTGGGTGCGACTGCCGGGATTCGAGATGGCAGGGACACCGGCAGCCCCTACGAAACCTCTTAGGGTTTAGGGTTTAGGGTTTAGGGTTTAGGGTCTACGATTTAGGGGTTTAGGGTCTTGCACCATGTTTTTTTGAGGTGAGTGTGGTATCTTTGGGTTCCGTATAGAACAGATTGGTGAGTGTATGTCTGGGGTTGCCTCTTGGGGATAGGAGTAGTCTAGGGTTTGGGGAGATATATGGTACTTCATTCCCCCATTCCCGTCTCAGCAGCAGACTTCATGTGAAGGCTTGCCCAGGTGTACCTTGATAGGGTTTTTAAAGGGAAGGCACGAGCAGTCTGCACACACATGCTGGATGGTGGACCCGAAACCTAAACCGAAACCCTAAACCCTAGACGAGGTATCTTTTCTGAAACGTCCTTCGCGAGGAACTCTTGGTCTAGCCAGTTCAACACAATCGTCACGCTGCCGGCGCTCTACTTTTTCAGCAGCCTGGATTGAACAGCTTCTACTTTAAGAACCCAGCACCTACTTTTATGCAGATATAGGAACCGCGTATCATACACAAAAAACAGGTTTTGGGTTCTTAAGGTATGGCCTTCAACACACAATGGCACCCGATGAAGTCCAAGCTCCCAAGTTAAGATGCTGGCCCTTGGGATGGTAAGATCTCTTCCGCCCGACACAGGTTCGCTCCAAAAGGGTGCTGGGGTTTTCAGAAGTGAAGGGTCTACCTCAACCCAAGACCCTCAACCCTAACCCCGGCTAGGCCGGTAAACCGGCAAACCCCAAGCCAGTTCCTAAAACGGCCCAAACCCAGGCGTGTTCATTGTCATCATCCTGTGGTTGGAGCTCAGCATCTGGGCACAGGACCTGCCACAAGCAGGGCTTAGGGTTTGGGGTTTAGGGTTTCGGGTTTAGGGTAGAGGGTTGAGGGTTTAGGGTTTCGGGGTTTGGGGGGGGGGGGGGGGGGGAGGCTAAGTAGCATGTAGAACCCCTGCAGTGCATACAACCCCCACTTTGAACTCTCCATGCCCCCCTTCAATCCTTCAAGTACAGCGGCAGCTGCTCACAATCTAAGTTATGGTGGGGCTCCTTCTTATATGCCGGCCCCCTGCTTTTGAGTGTACCCCAAAAAGGGACCCCAATTTAGTGAACTGACTAAATATTATGCTCAGTAAGGGTCTCTCGACCTGGTCCATCCCCTCAAAGGACTTTTGGAAGAACCCCGTATATTGGGAGGATAGTTCCCCCTTGTTCTAATCCCTATTAAGGTCTGGTAGTATAAGGGGGAAGATTGACATCCCCACTCTTATATAGCGTTGTTTAAAACAATGCCAGGCGTTTGAAATTGCAGGCGCCCGGTCCCCTGTAGACTCTAGAGCCGCAACCTTAAGCTTGAGAACCCGAAGCCCTAAACCCAAACTCTACATGCTAAACTCTAAACCTTTAAACCTTTAAACCTTTAAACCTTTAAACCTTTAACCCTAAAACCCTAAACCCTAAACCCTAAACCCATCAACGCCGAACAGGAGGATGACCGCGAGGCTGGCAACTTCGGAGACCCGCAGCTGGGCCCAACCTCTGGGTGGTCAAAAACCCATTGCTGGTTAGGGTTTAAGGGTTTAAGGGGTTAGGGTTCAGGGTTTAGGGTTACTGCCTTCAAGGCTTAGGGTTTTGGGCGTTTGGCTGGTCAGGCGCTAGGGTTTTTAAAGTCTTCGGATTTAAGGTTTTTTGGCTGCTAGGCTTTTAGGGGCTTCCGGGTATGTGGCGCTTCAGGGCCTTAGGGTTCAGAGGTTCAGGATTTTCAGGAGGGGATCCAGCGTGTCGTTTGGGGTTTGGGCTCCTTGTTGTTAGGGGATCAGGATGTCCCACATGTTGGGGTTTGGGGGCCGCCTAGGGTGTCTGTCACATTTGGGTTAGCTGCTCATTGTGCATGGAACTGCTCTTTTCCAAGGGTCCAAAAGCACTGGCAGCGCACTGGAGGGGCGTAGATGTCAACCCTAAACCCCGAAGCTATAAATCCCAAGCGCCGCCGAAGCGATGAATCTGGAAAGGTGAGCCTGTTCCTTTCATGAGCCAACTGCAGTACAGAAGTAAGAGTCTTATAAAGTTAGGCAGTTCTCTCCTGCTCATGCCAGCCAATCTGGTGTTGACCATGGGGTTTAGGGTTCTACTCTTGAACCAGGCAGTCCCGGCAGAAGATAGGGTACCCGCCCCTAAACCTTAAACCCTAAGCCCAAATCTTGCCGCAGGGCTTTGTGAGGAGGTCTAGCGAGGTGTTCCGCCTGAAGTGCAGAGCTGTTGTCGCTTTTGGGCCTTGGGACGTGCTCCCAGAGTGACCTTTGCTGTGAGATCTACACCGGCATTCATCGCCCCTTGGGCAAAGGATTTCTAATAATACAGGTATATCAAAAATCACAGCTTGTTATGCTGGGACCCCTATTCACACCACGCCTCTCGTCAGGTTGGGACTTGGCATGTACACCACCGAGTGGCGCAATCGCTGCCCGACTGTGTTCTCATGTGTTTTGATGTTGGGTTTTCGGGCCCAGGGCTTGTTTGGAGGTTCATGGGTAGGTATATATAAGTAGGGTCATAAGTACCTGTTTTAGGTTACCTTACTTACAACCCTACTTCTGCCGAACCCCCCCCCCAGGTTTAGGGTTTAGGGTTTAGGGTTTAGGGTTGGAGCTGTCGTGAATCCCCTCACAACTAGAGCAGAATGCAATATAGCTGGCATTGGAACAGCAAGCGCCTGAGAAACAAAGCCAACATTGCCGTCCCTAAACTCTAAACCCTGAGACCCTGAAACCCTGAAACCCTGAAACCCTGAAACCCTTAAACCCTTAAACCCTTAAACCCTTAAACCCTTAAACCCTTAAACCCTTCAACCCTTCAACCCTTTAACCCTTAAACCCTTAAACCCTTAACCCTAAGCATGCCGTGACTCGAAATCTTGCATCAAGGGGCCCTTGCTAAAGATCCCCCAAAGGAACCATAGGGGCCAATTTCACTCGAGGTGATTGGGTTTAGGGTTTAGGGTTTAGGGTTTAGGGTTTAGGGTTTAGGGTTTAGGGTTTAGGGTTTAGGGTTCAGGGTTCAGGGTTCAGGGTTCAGGGTTCAGGGTTCAGGGTTCAGGGTTCTTGTTCAGGGTTCAGGGTTCAGGGTTCAGGGTTTAGGGTCACAACCTTTAAGGTTGCGAGTTTGGACCCCTTGATTGCAAGGAGAAATCAACAACGGCCGCTTCGCGATGCAGCTTGGCAACGGATGCAGAGTCGTGGTTTAGGGTTTCGGGTTCAGGGTTTAGGGTTTAGGGTTGTTTAGGGTGTTGCACTGGACTTGGGGGCGATTCCAGCGTATGTCCTTGGCTTTCAGCGCCGAATCTCCCCCTGCCTGAGTCTAGGCAGCCCCAAGAAGGCCACCTTACCAAACCCTGAACCCTAAGCCCTAAACCCGAAGCCGTAAACCCGGAACCCATACACCTAACCCTGAACTCTACACCGGCCGCATCCTTCTCGGACCTCCCAGCTCTCTCACCAGCCATAAGAGTAAAACCACCTGATGCCCGGGCTGCAGCAGTTGCTTTCCCAGAAGCTTTGAAGCCGTCTTAAGCCGAAGCCTCAACCATATATGGGGGGTCTGAAATGCGGGGTACCTTATTGGGTTACAATGGGAATCCTACTATTTGGGGGAGTCCCTGATTTCGTCAACCCCCCAATTGCCCCAAACACAGATTTTTGAGGTTCGCCACTACTGGCATCATCCTGGCCCAGACCCTCACGGGGAAGGATCGAAGATCGATGCCATGAGTTTCTGGGGTTCAGAACTTGAGGTTCCTCTTGGAAGGCCTGAGAGTTCCTCTTCTTACTCAACATCTGTCACCAGTCTGGGGAACATGCAACTCCGATTTCCTGCCATGAAGGCCTCCTGGTTGTAGGACATTTCCGGCAAGAAACGTGCAGAACGTTGAGCAACAAAACGCTTGTGAACCGCTTTGCTTTGCCTTCGAGCCATGTGATTTAGGTACGAAACCCTATAGACCCTTAATCCTTAACCGATGCCAGCGGCAGTAACTTCAGGGAGCTCCCTTGGCCCTTAGCCGCGAGGATGGTGTCGAACAGCTTGGCCTTTGAGCTCAAAAGGCCAGAGTTGACTCGAGTTGACTTTCAGTTTGTGGCAGTGCATTGCAATTATCTTCAGCATCATCTTGGATATTCTGGGAGGCAACTTCTGCATGGTCCGGTTTGTGGCTGTTTGAGAAGGGCGGCGACAAACAGTGATGGTAGACTTCTGGCGCGGCTGAGCTGCATGTGCCTTTGAAGAGCGCGCGCGGCTGCAACGGCCTCGGCTTTTAAGCAGTTGGGGGGCTGCTTAAAAGGCGGATACCTCTGATTACGACATATATAGGTTCTAACTCAAGTTGTGAATTCGGGCCAGGCATATCCCCCAAAAGACACGAGACCAGCAGCTGCCTGTCCTGTCCGTGTGCGGGGTCAAGGAGGTCCTCCTGGCACCCATGAGGTCTAAGACACTAATCTTCCGAATTCGAGGAAGGTTGCTTGCAAATGTGACGCATGCCGGTGTTGCGTATCTGTTTACATCCACGACTCCACTGTGCTCAGACCAGGTAAGATCCCCCCTTGCAAGCCTTGGAGCTCAAAGTCCGGCTTGAGATGAAGGCTTCACGTAGTAGTCATGTGTGTGTGTGTGTGCGCGTTCCAGTGAAAGGTTAATGCTCCAAGCAAGTGCTTTCACATGTTTGAAGGGTTATCTCTCGGACATGATCCAGCATAATTAGTAGCAAGGTTCTTCATCTGGCTATCCCCTCCCAGTCCTTACAGCGTGTGCGTTGCGGATGTTCCAGACGTTCCTAGTGCCCTTACTGCAACGCCCCAAGTCCCTTAACCCGACATCCCTAAACCCTAAACCCTAAACCCTCAACCCTAAACCCTAAACCCTAAATGATCCGTTCATCCGGGTGCGGCTGCAACGTCTGCCCCGGGGCATCCGGCAACCTCGAGGTCAATATGATTGGTTCAAAATTCGGTACAAGTAGGGCCCTTGTACTACGTCCTAGGCATCTTACGTCGTATCAGGGAGACCCCTTAAAAGGGGACCCTTCTGAACCCTCTGCTGGCCCTCTTAAACAGGGATCTTATTCAGAGGGTCTATCTCCCCAAGGGTCCCCCTAATCGTATCCCCTTTTACCACACTACACCCTAAACCCTAAACCCTAGACCCTAGACCCTAAACTTATAAACCCTAAACCCTAAACCCTAAGCCCTAAACCCTAAACCCTAAACCCTAAACCCTAACCCCTAACCCCTAACCCCTAAACCCTAAACCCTAAGGCGGGCCTTTTACCACTGCAAGGGCCCAGCTTGCAGCTCCTTCCTTGGGCAGCAAGGGGGGAGCCAAAACGAGCGAAATTTTCAGATCAGCTGTCCGCTGATTGCCGCTGCTTTTCGCCGGTTCTCCTGGAGCCTGGCCTAACAGGTCGCAGCATATGGGTAGTTTCCTATATTAGGGTCCCTTTTTTGGGTACCGGAGATAAGAAGAGAGCCCAAGAAGGAACCCTAATTTTGAGTAATTTGGAGAAACCACCCATATCACTCTCCAAGTATCATTTACCCAGCATGATCTAATGCATGCATCAACAGCAAGGTATTCTGACCCAGAGTTGAGAACTTGCGAGCTTTGCCTTTGGGTCCAGGTCTGCAGCTAGAACTTGCGGAGTGATGTATCCAACCGAGCTTGACAGATCTTCAAGTATGCAACTTTTAGGTAGGGCCTTGGGATATGTCATATTTTCCCCTTTGAAGAGGCTCACGTCTCGGAATCCTTTCAGAGGGTTTTGCATGCCATCCTCGAGCTATCACCCGGCTCCACGCCCCATATCATCAGCCAAAGTTCTCCACATTCGGGTCGCATATATAGTAGCGGCACCCAAAAGACCCCAAATAAATCAAAAGAACCCTCAGTATCCTGAGATAGGGCCACCCCTTATATGGTCCCCCCAAAGGCTCTAATCCTGATCATCGGAACCCTGGTGCGGATCTGCAGTGTGGTCTAGGATGACATGCTTGAAGGTTTATATGGAGGTGGTTATAAGTAGGCAATGAGCTACACGAGACCCTGAATTCAGGCACTTGTAACACTACTTCTGCGCTACCCATGACTCTTCAAGTGGGGGCTCCTTAAAACTGGTCTTGACAGCTGGCACCAATTCTTAGGAAGACAGCCGCGGACTCTCCCTCGCAAGCAGAGTGGTGCTGTCGCTTGATATACGGCCTTTCTTGATATGGGCGGGGCTTGTAGATGCTTAATCTAGAGCTTATGGGGCTTATTGTGCAAAAGTGCAAACTTTTGAAAGGTCCACTTGCTCCCCTTTACAACGTAATGGACAGCTGGTGACTCTGACCTCTTTGTCGACTCTGGCGTGTGGGGAGGGCGGCTTTGCTTCCATTGGCGCGTGGAGAGGCTGCGTTCACTAAGTCATGCCTAGTCAAGGGCATGTTCCTGCTTCTCTCCCCGCTGCCAACATTCTCTTGCCTAGTCGCACTGGAAGTGCGCTGTTTCGAACTCCGAGAGACTTTGCCGATTGGATGTGCTTCTCCGCTGCCCCTCTCTGAGAGGGCGGGGACTTGCCATACAGGAAAAGGGTTTGGGGTTTGGGGTTTAGTGTTCAGCGACACTGCATCGCCCTTTGCTGACGGCTGCACTTCCAGATTCCTAAACCTGAGTATATGGGAGAACATCCTAAACCCCAAACCCCAAATCCCCAAAACTAAACCCCATAGCCCTCTCGGCTCTCATTTTTGGGGCCCAGGTGCTCGAGTCTTCCGCCAGCCGCGACCTTAACCCCCATGATGATGGTAAACACACGTACATGCATGGAGAAAGTAAAGAAACTCGAATTGAAAATGAAGCAATACATAGTTACATACATATATATATATACATACAAAAGCTATATGTATACGTATATACATATATACATGTGTGTGTGTGTGTGTTTGTATGTGTTAAGTTTTTAGTACAGAGCTGCGGAAGGCCCTGCGGGTAAGTACCACCAGCTTCAGGTGACCCTCTCGGACGACGGCTCTGAGGCCGCCACATGCTGAGACTCCCCAGCGATGCCTCATTGCGTTTGGGGAAGCCACACCTCTCCCATCAGAAGATTCCTAGTCCCAAGCCCTGAACCTAAGCCCTCAAGCCTAGAAACCCTAAACCCTTAACCCTTAACCCCAAACCCCTAACCAACCGAACACCTGAACTCCGGGTCCAACTGCGCTAGCCCTAGAGCTACTCCACCAAGCCCCCACGCCCCGAGCCTATAAACCCTAAACCCTAAACCCTAAACTCTAAACCCTAAATCCTAAACCCTAAACCCTAAACCCTAAACCCCCAACCACTGCCTCTCCTGGCCAGCCCGACCTGTCGGAGAACTTCGAGCCCGAGGCCTCTCTGCACTGGGGTTTTTGGGGGTTTTGGGTGTTTGGGATTTTTGGGGTTTTGGGGTTTAGGGGTTTAGGGTTTAGGGTTTAGGGTTTAGGGGGTCAGGGGTTCAGGGGTTTAGGGGTTTAGGGTTTCGGGCTTTAGGGGCCGTCTGGGTCTGTAGGTTTTCGGGTTTGGGGTTTGGGGTTTAGGACTTCGTGAGTGAAGGTTTAGTCTTTGGGTCCTGGGGTTTAGTTTCAGGGTTTAGGGTTTTGGGTGCAGGGTTTCGGCGTTTTGGGGGTTGAGGGTTGGTGTTTGCGTTTTTGAGGCTTAGGGTGTCTTTGCCAGATAGTCGGACACCCAGTGGATCCTGTACTCAGATTCCGTTCTTTTGCGTGTTGATCCCTGATTCGAAAAGAATAATCCTATGTTTAATGCCATTGCAAGTGAGCCCAACTTTTCTTACGTTGCTGCGGACACAAGTATGAAGGGTTTAAGGTTTGGGGTTACAGACTAGAAACTCTGTGTGGTTGAGGCTTGCGGTCTTTGGGGGGCCATCTACAGTACATCTTCGCAGCAACATCTTCGCAGTAGCCCTAAACCCGTAGCCCTAAACCCTAAACCCGAAACCCTAAACCTCGCAGTAGCCCTAAGCCCTAAACCCTAAACCATTTGGCGCCGCGCGGGAGGAGGTGCTCGAGGCAGCTGAGGACGTCTCATTGTCCCAGGCGTGCGGCTTTCGTGGCTGGGGAGGGTTTAGGGTTTCGGGTTTAGGGTTTAGGGTTTAGGGTTTAGGGTTTAAAAGTTTAGGGGTTCATATTAATTTCAGGGTTATACGGTTGCAGGGTTTCAGGCGTTAAGGTTAGAGCTTAAGGGTGTTAGGCCTCAGGGTTTTGCAGGATGTCTTGGGGCTTCCTGGTTATAGGGTTTGAGGGTCTTAGGGTAGTCGGGTTTTGGGGTGTCAGGGTTTTTTGGTTGGATGAGCTAAACCCTAAACCCTAGTGTCCGCAACAGCCCAGATGCTGCAGCTGCCGCCGGTGGCCCTCAAGGCATCCCGGGAGCTGAAGGGCTGGGACTCGGGGGCTTCTTTTACGGGGTTTAGGGGCTTGCTAGATTGGGTTTAGGGTTTAGGGTTTAGGGTTCAGGTTTCAGGGGTTCAGGGTTCAGGGTTTAGGGTTTAGGACTTAGGGTTTAGAGCTTAGGGCTCAGGGTTTGGGAGCCCTAAGCCGTAAACCCTTTACCCTGAATCCTGTCGATGTTTTGGAGCACTGCAGATAGGATGACCAAAGCTCAGGCTACCCACGCGGAATTGAGTCGATGGCCGAAACCAAGTCAACAAGGTAGGGTCGTGCCAGATTTCACAGGCCTTCCCCTTGCTTACGGGTTTAGGGCTCAGGGTTTAAGGCCTACGAGAGTTGCTGACAGGGCCACGTTAGACCCTAAACCTTAAACCCTAAACCCCAAACCCTGAACCCTAAACCCTAAACCCTAAACCCGAAGCCTTCGGATGCGTCCAGCCGCTGCCGCCACCCTCGCCTGTGGGCGGCTCACCCTTCAAGGGTGTACTCGGCCGCGACCTGAAGATCTTCACGTGGTGTCACTAGGTTTAGGGTTTAGGGTTTAGGGTTTAGGGTTTAGGGTTTAGGGTTTAGGGTTTAGGGTTTAGGGTTTAGGGTTTAGGGTTTAGGTACTACTTGCTTAAGAACCTCTTGCCCTGATGAGGCGGAATATACATTTTATATTTTTGGGAGGTTCTTAAGCGACTAGTTCGTTAGAACTCATAGTGGCAAGTGGATGTGTGTTTAGTGATGGACTCATGTCATGCGAGGTGACATGACTGCCTTCGGCTCCTCTTCGGGATTCCTCGGAACAATTTTTAATTTTTGGGTACTGAAATTCCTAAGAAACAGCAAACAATTGATGTTTTGCTAGGATTCCCCAAGTTCAGAACAGCGCTGTCATCATGAGCTGCTACAGGGCTTAGTTGCTTTCCACGCCCTTTCTGCTGGCTCGAGGCTCTGCCCCGGACCTTGGGGTGCTCCCCCTTAGACGAACAGTCCTTAGTAGGGATTCTAATAGGGGGTTACCAGAATACCTACTAAGGACGTTAGTATAAGGTGGAACATATCCCGGGCCCAGAATTGTCCGGCTAGTTGTGGCCTAAAGCCCCTCAACCTAAAATTCCCAAGGCCGATAAGTTGGGATGTTCCCCCCTGATACTAACAGTCCCTAAAACGGACTACAGTACCCCCTCATACAATCCCTATTGAGGACTCTTCGCATAAGGGGGAACATCCACAACCTAAAAGCCCTACCACGCACTGCAAACCCTTGAAGCCCGGCAAATTTTCCGAGCCCTGAACCCCAAACCCTAAACCCTAAACCCTAAACCCAGAAGCCTTGTTTCTGCTCAGAAGCCTTCAATCGCGAGCCGAGGCTTTCTCCACAAGGACCCCTTCGAGCTCGAGGCAAAGCGCGCGGGCCCCGGATGCAGTGCAGCGACGCTTCTGGGGGGGGGTTCCGTCGTTTAGGGTTTTGGAGGGGATTTAGGGTTTGGGGTTTAGGGTTTAGGGATAAGGGGCCCTACAGGTTTTATGGGGGTTGTTTTTGGGCTATACATTCGGTGTATAGGGACGAACGATGGGGTGTGCTTGAATGTACCTGTATATACTATATGAACAAGTGCAATATTTCTCTGTTAGATACATCAAAATATAACGGGTATGTATGTTTGCGTATACATGCGTTTAAATAATTAAATGGAAATACAAATACATAAATAAGTAAATAATTAAATAAATAAATATAAACAAATAAATAAACATATATATATATATATATGTGTGTGTGTGTATGTATATATAAATTTAGGTATGTCTGTGATGTGATTTTATACAGTTACATGTATATGTATATATATATATATAGAACATAGGGGCTTTGGTATAGTTAGGGTGGTAGGATTAACACTTTCTTGTAGGGGCTTAGAGTTTAGGGGGGGGTGTTTGGGGACTCGGGGGGTTTCAGGTCAGGTTCAGGGATGCTGGGATTGAAGGTTGAGGGCTTCTAGGGGCACTGCTTGCTGTTTTGGGGAGTATATATATATATACATATACATATACGTATACATATACATATACATATATACATATATATATATATATATATACAGGGAGTTCGGGCTTGTACGCTCTGGGTAGGTTTCGGTCCCTTGAGCTCGAAACCCGCAACCCAGCTGCCAAACAGAGTCCGCGGAGGCGAAGCAGCCCTCCGGCGCGATGCCAGTGCCTCAGACCTCCCGGCCTCTCACAGCCTGCGGCTCCAGCTCGCCCAAAGTAGCTACGACTTCTCGATGTTTTAGAGGTCTTGAGAGGAGGCATGAGTTAAAAACAAGTCAGATCCCAAAGGGCACCAAATTTCGGCATTTGTTGGTGCACTTGAAGCCCTCGTGTCTTGCTCGATTGACGTAGACGTTGTCTAGGCGATTTCCAGAGCCTGGCGCGAAGTGCCTTTCATGCCTTGTCCATGCGTGGCACATCGAGGTGAAGCAGATGCTGCGACAAGTCTACCGGCGCAGCGTCGAGGCGTTCACGTGTGAATAGGTTCCTTCTTCCTCCGTCCACTACTACATAAAGTAAGGCTGAAGGTTTAGGGTTCGTAAGCTTGAGCTTCCGGCTTCAGCTTGCTGGTTGCTCGATCAAGCCAGTAACAGTCTCCTTCAAAACGTTTTGTGGCTACAGCTACAACAGGGCACTTTTTTCTTTGGGCCTATCCAGCTACCACTACTGCAGGGCGGCCTAGCTGTGACAGGCAACAGGCTCGTACTTTCGTGCAGAAGATCCTCCATGGCCTCCAAAGGACAGCATCTGTGGGCAGTTCTCTATATTGGGGTTAGGGTTTGGGGTTTAGGGGGTCCGTTT